>CM068732.1:34509108-34981608 GCA_035136125.1 Quercus rubra
CTATATTTATTTTTTTTCCCCTACTTAATTGTCTAGGGTTCTTCTTTTACCATTTTTAAAATTAGATGGGTTGATTCTCTGTTTTTGGATGCTTTGGTTTGGTTTTACTTTTGGTAACATTAGGGATTTTTCCTTTGATTTATTGTGGTTAAAAACTGATCTTCCAGTTCAAGTTTGTGCCAAAAAGTGTTACTGTTAGATGTTAATCTTGCTTTAAGTATTTATTTTATATATACTTGGCTAATGGAAGCCAAATCCTTAGCCATCATCATATGGAAAATAGCCAATAGATTGTTAAAAACTAACCAACAAAATGTTAAACATTGTGCGGACTGATAGGATACTGAATTTGTGCCGTCTCCAGTTCGTCCATAAGGGTCGTCCATGACCAAAAGTGGATAGTGACAGGAATCATTGACAAAAGACAGTTTCCTAGGACTAAGAATAAAGTATACAGTTGACGAGGTCCTCCTTGGACGATGGTTAGGTCGTCCGTGGAACTTGTCTATAGACCACAATGAAGCCATCCATGGACGTCGTCCATGGACGATAACGAGGAGTGGACGATTCAATCGTCCATACAACGGACGGACGAACAGACAACACTTGCAAAACTCGACATGACAGGGCGGTTAATAAATCCATGACTGTCGCCCAAAGTTCTTGGAGCAGTTGATCTCCATCAGCAGTTTCCAGCCGTTGAGGAAGTTATCTCCGAACTCACAGGCTTCCGAGAACCTTGGGGAAGTTATTAAGAAAATAACCGCCCCAATGTCCCTATATAAAGGACCGGTCTGAACAAAACGAGGGTAAGAAATCTCTTGAAAAAAAATCTCCAAGACATTTGGAACTCCATACTAACTTTCTCATCGGAGGGGGTTTGGCCGGTCATCTCCGGTCTCCTCTTTGACTGTTTCCTTCCTTGCAGGCCTTCCACCACCGTTGGTAGTCTCACCGAAGCCAAATTATCCAACCCACTGATTCGAAGCGATATCAGTTGGCGCCGTCTGTGGGGAGAGTGTAAGGCTGTTTTGTGACTCTTCCGCGACAAAAGGGTTGGGATGGTCAGGACCAGGTCGAGGGCTACTAGCCCAGGCCGTCAGGGAAGCAGAGGCGCTTCAAGTGATTCCCAACGTGATCGCCAATCTGCACCAGCCATGCAGACATCGTCTGTTCAGCATGTGCAATCTATGGCGGCTGCGATGGCAGAGTTGACTCGCCAGAACCAGGAGTTAAGAATGGAGATTAATCAGAGAAGACAGGCACGTGAGGAGCATGAAGGAGGAGGGCAAACACAAGGTCATGGCGAAAGAGAAAATCCTGAGATTGGAAGTCAGTTTAGAGGCACCACTTCTCGGACGGTGAAGGAAGAGATGGACCAAATGAAGAAAGTCATGGAGGAAATGAAAGAGAACATGAGGAGGACGAATCCAATAGAAGATTTGGTCCACAGAACAGACTCTCCCTTTACGGCTTCCATCAATGGTCATCCCCTACCATCGAAGTTCAAACTACCTTCCCTGGATTCGTACGATGGAACGCGTGACCCATTTGATCACATTGCTACTTTCAAAACGACAATGCACCTTCAAGGGGTTCCTGACGAAATCATGTGTAGAGCCTTCCCAACCACCCTTAAAGGCCCAGCGCGGGTTTGGTTCAGCAAAATACCCCCAAGTTCTGTAAGCTCTTTTGAAGAGTTAAGCAAATTGTTTGTTAACAATTTCATTGGGGGACAGAGGCACAAGCATTCTTCGTCCAGCTTGCTGACCATAGAGCAAGGGGAGAATGAAAGTCTACGGTCATTCATCACTCGCTTCAACAGAGAAGCCCTTAGTGTGGACGAGGTAGACGACAAGCTTCTATTGGCGGCCTTCCACAACGGGATTAATTCTGACTTATTTATCCACAAACTGTATGAGAAGGAGCCTCAAACCATGGCCGAGCTAGTTCATTCGGCTCAAAACTTCATGAATGCGGAAGATGCAATCATAGCCAAGAAGAGGAAAAGAGCTGAAAGGACGGAAGCACGTCCAGCACGCCACTCAGAGCAAGGCCCTCGTCCAAAGAAGGGACGGACGGAAGATAGAAAGGAACGGGATGACAGGAAGACTGGTCCTTCGGGAAGAAGTCAAAACTACACGCCCTTGAATGCTCCCCTTGATCAAGTGCTCATGCAAATCAAGGACGACCCTTCTCTAAAATGGCCAGAGAAGATGAAGGGAGATCCCAATAAGCGCAATAAGAATAAATATTGTCGCTTCCACAGGGACCATGGGCATGACACGGATGAATGTTACGATCTGAAACAGCAGATTGAGAATCTGATTAAACAAGGAAAGCTGAGGCATTTTGTCGGAAGGGATCATAGAGAGGAAAAGTTGAAAGGAAAAATGGAGGAATCGTCCCGCCCCCCACTTGGAGAGATAAGGATTATCATTGGAGGAAACTCAATGGGGCAATCTTCCAAATCGAGGAAAACGTATCTCAAAGCAGTTCAGAACGTCCAGCTCTCTAGACGATCTCCAAGGACGAATCCGATGGACGACCCTGCCATTTCCTTCACCGACGAAGATGATGAGAGGATCCATCACCCGCACGACGATGCAATTGTCATTACTCTGCTTATTGCAGATTATACAACCAGGAGAGTGTTAGTTGATAATGGAAGCTCAGCAGACATATTGTACTATCCCGCCTTCCAACAGATGAGGCTTGGGCGGGATCAACTTCGTCCAGTTTGCTCACCACTGATAGGGTTCGGAGGAACGAAGGTGCAGCCAGTGGGCACCATTACGTTACCAGTAGTGGTAGGGTCATACCCACAACAGGTAACTAGGGAAGTCAATTTCCTCGTGGTGGATTGTTCATCTTCGTACAATGCCATTATCGGAAGACCAACCCTGAACAGTTGGAAGGCGATAACGTCTACCTACCATCTATCAGTCAAATTCCCAACGGAGTATGGGATAGGCCAAGCACAAGGAGATCAGTTGGCAGCTAGAGAATGTTATTTAGCCATGATGGCTCTGGACGAGCAGGTGCAAACATTGAGTATTGAGGAGAGAAGGGTTGTTGCAGAGCCCATAGAAGTATTGGAAAACGTTCTTTTACAAGAAAATGATCCCGAGAAGTTCACTAGAATTGGAACAGGTATAAAGGAGAAGGCAAGAGAAGACCTCATCCAGTTCCTGAGAGAGAGTATCGACGTCTTTGCATGGAGTCATGACGACATGCTGGGAATCGATCCAAGTGTAATCACTCATCGATTGAACGTGTACCCTTTGGTTAAGCCTGTTCGCCAGAAGAAGAGGGTATTCGCTCCAGAGCGAGATAAGGCAATCAAGGAAGAGCTTCAGAAATTGACCATTGCCCAGTTCATTAAGGAAGTCTATTACCCGGATTGGTTAGCCAATGTGGTGATGGTGAAGAAGGCAAGTGGCAAGTGGAGAATGTGCGTAGATTTCACTGACTTGAACAAGGCATGTCCCAAAGATAGTTATCCTTTACCACGCATTGATCAACTAGTAGACTCTACGGCTGGCCATCAATTGCTGAGCTTCATGGACGCCTTCTCAGGATACAACCAGATTAAGATGGATGAAGCTGATCAGGAGAAGACTTCCTTCATCACTAGCCAAGGTTTGTTTTGCTACAAAGTGATGCCCTTCGGTCTGAAGAACGCGGGGGCAACTTATCAAAGGCTGGTAAATCATATGTTTCGTCCGCAGATAGGACGGAATGTAGAGGTTTATGTTGACGACATGCTTGTGAAGAGCATAGACGAGGGAAGCCATTTGGACGATCTACAGGAAACCTTTGAAACACTTAGGCGGTATAAGATGAAATTGAACCCAAGTAAATGTGCGTTCGGAGTGTCATCGGGAAAGTTTCTAGGCTTCATGGTCTCGCAAAGGGGGATTGAGGCGAATCCAGACAAGATCCAAGCCATACTGGACATGGAGCCACCAAAGAACATCAAAGAAGTCCAATCCCTCACTGGACGAGTTGCTGCTTTGAACAGGTTTGTTTCGAAAGCCACTGACAAATGTCTACCTTTCTTCAAAGTCCTCAGGAAGGCATTCGAATGGACGGACGAATGTCAGAAGGCTTTCCAAGACCTGAAGGACTATCTCACTAGAGCTCCATTGTTAAGTCCGTCCGAGCAAGGAAAAGAACTGTACCTGTACTTAGCGGTGTCCCCACATGCCGTAAGTTCAGCTCTAATCAGAGAGGAAGGAAGAGTGCAAAAACCCGTGTACTACACTAGCCGAGCATTTAGAGGGGCAGAGGGAAGGTACCCACTTATAGAGAAATTGGCTTTTGCACTAATAACGGCTTCCAGGAAGTTAAGACATTACTTCCAAGTTCATGTCATCAATGTCATGACCGACCATCCGCTCAAAAAGGCAATGAACAAGCTGGAAGCCGCAGGACGACTGATTCAATGGGCGGTGGAACTTAGTGAATTTGACATTCGGTACCAACCGAGAAATGCAATAAAGGCTCAAGCCCTAGCAGATTTCATTGCAGAGTTCACTCCCATTTACGAGGACCATGGCGAAGGAGAATACGATAAAAAATGGGTTGTCCATGTAGATGGATCGTCTACATCGTATGCTGGAGGAATTGGAGTTGTTTTGCAGTCACCAGAAGGAGACAAGTTGAAGTACAAAGCTCGCTTGCAATACCAGACTACTAATAATGAAGTGGAGTATGAAGCCCTTTTAAAGGGGTTGGAGTTGGCTAAGTCTGTAGACGCAGACTCAATACTTGTCTTGGGAGACTCTCAGTTGGTCATGGGCCAAATAAATGGGCTATGTGAAGCGAAGGAAGACAGAATGAAGAAATATTTAAAGAAGGTAGTGCGCCTTGTAAAGAGATTTAAGAAAGCTGATTTCATTCAAATCCCAAGGGAAGAGAATGTGGAAGCGGATACTCTGGCAAAGGAAGCGTCTGCAAATGAGGCAGTGGACGAATTGGATGCAGTACAATACATGCCTAGTATAGACCTTCCAGAGATGCTGCAGATAGAAGGGGATGGAAATTGGATGATCCCTATAGTGTCATACTTGAAGGATGGAAGGCTTCCAGAAGAGAAGGACGAAGCAAGGAAGCTCAAGGTCAAGTCAGCCAGGTACGTACTTATAGACGAAGTGTTATACAAAAGAGGTTTTTCCCAACCTCTCTTAAGATGTCTGGCCCCAGACGAGGCAAACTACATGTTAAGGGAGGTTCATGAAGGCGCATGTGGTAACCATTCGGGAGCCAGATCACTCGTCCATAAAGTCATCCGTAGCGGATTCTATTGGCCAACCATCCAAGCTGATGCCAAGGCATATGTTAAAGTATGTGATCAATGTCAGCGCTTCAGCAACATTCCCAGACAACCCGCAGAGTATCTCACGCCCATGATAGCCCCTTGGCCTTTCGCGCAATGGGGACTAGACATTTTGGGGCCCTTCCCAACTGGGACTCGGCAAATGAAGTTTCTGGTAGTAGGAATAGACTACTTCACAAAATGGGTGGAAGCTGAACCCTTAGCAAAAATTACACAACAGAATGTCAAGAACTTCGTCTGGAAGAACATTGTATGCAGATTTGGCGTACCAAGAGCACTAGTGTCTGACAATGGACGACAGTTCGACAATACACCTTTCAGAGAATTCTGTGAACAGCTTGGAATGAAGAATCACTACTCCTCACCCTCCCACCCACAGGCCAACGGCCAGGCAAAAGTAGCAAACCGATCCTTGTTGAAGATCATCAAGACTCGGCTTGAAGGGGCAAAGGGCGTATGGCCGGATGAGCTACCAGGTGTTTTATGGGCTTACAGAACAATAGTGAGAACTCCGACAGGGGAAACTCCTTTTAAACTGGCCTACGGAAGCGAGGCAATTATACCAGCAGAGGTACACATGATGAGCCACAGGGTGAGGAAGTATCAAGCTGAAGAAAACGAAGAACAGCTCCGTCTTAACCTTGACCTCATGGACGAAGTCAGGATGGATGCAGAACAGAGAACAGCGAGGTACAAAAATCTCATGGCCAGACAGTATGATGCCATGGTGAAGCCTAGGCGCTTCAATATTGGGGATCTCGTCCTGAAAAAGGTTACCTTGGCAACAAGAAACCCAGCCTATGGGAAACTGGGACCAAACTGGGAAGGACCCTACAGGGTCATCAACTGCAAGAGGCAAGGATCTTATTATCTGGAAGCTCTGGACGGACGGAGGCTTGAACACCCTTGGAATGTTGAGCATCTAAGAAGATACTATCAGTAAGTGTTGGCTTCGTACTCTGGACGAAAGTGACCATAGACGACATCTCTGGACGAACGGAGTTTGCTGTGCGTGTTTGTTTACTGCTTTATGTTTGTTAATAATCCCCTAGAAAGTACTTGTACTATTCTTGGATGAATTTGTGTGGCTTTTATTATTGTGTGTTTTTATCCCCTAAGGCACTAGCTCTCGAGCATGTGCCATACCTATGGACAAGTATTTGCATAAGTTTGGATTTTCAGTTATATATATATAATGTGTTTTCAAATACATACATAGTTGTATGAAAATCCTTCATTCTTTTTATGCATTTATCCAGAACGATCCATTAAGGGCAAACAAACATGGACGGATAAATTCCTTGGACGCAAGGATGTATCGTCCGTAAGTTTGACTCAAAGGAGAAAAACACCAAGGCATGCACGTCTAAAGCTTAAGACAGGATGCAATCCTAACAACCCTCGTCTAAGCCATGAAGGAACCAAGGTGTGCCAAATTTTAGACCCCTCGTCCAACACATGGACGAATAAGAGCAATACCAAACCTTCCGTCCAAACCCTGGACGGAGCAAGGTTGTGTAATGCAAACCCATAAACGAGATCTAACCATCACAGCAATCCTGTGCATGGACGGAAGTTTAATGGAAATTATTCTACTAACGTTGTTCGTAGACGAGGTCTACTCGACGAGCACAAAAGTGATTCTACTCCGTTTTGGTGATGTAAAAGAAATTCACCTACATACTTAAGACGGGGTAAGCAAATTCCCTTAGTGGACGAACCACATGTCCACATAATACCAATGGACGGTGTAAACAAGTTCATATATAAAAATGGACATATTCAAACACTGGTGTTAATGAGAAATAATCATTTATTCATAAGATTTGAAAAAAGGGTGGACGACCAACGTACCAAAAACCCTTAAGTGTATAAATAACTCATCCATAAACTTGGACGAGGTAATTGTACTTGTACAAATTTGAATTTAAAGGCAGAAATAAAGCCCAAAACAACGGGCACTTCCAACAAAAAGTAATTTAATGTTTTAAAAGAAAATACAGATCATTTGGACGAACCACCAGGTGCGCTACCCCCAGTCTTTGGATCACCTTGGGTTACCTCGTTATTGGCATCGTCCATGACGTTGACATCCTCAGAACTCGTCTGCAAGACGGAGCTTTCGGTGGCAAGAGGGAGTTTGAAAGAGTCAAAATCCAGATCTGGGAATGTCTCCTTGGCGTCAGCACGGAAGTCCTCATAGCCAGCAGCATAGTGACTGTCTAGACGACCTTTATACTCGTCAGACTTCTTGAAGGACGCTATAGCTTCCTCACGTGCCTTCTCCAAGGACGAAACCAGCCCAGAGATCTGCCCTTCAAGATAGACGATGCGAGTGTCTTTCTCTATGTTATCAGATTTGAGCTCTTCCACCTCATTCTTCAGCCTCGTCTCACTCCCTTGCAGACGGTTAAAGTCTTCTGTCAGTCTAAGGACCTCCCCCTTCTTCAACAAAACTTCATTGCTCATTTCCTTCGCTTTCTCCTTAGCCGTCTTAGCCTCTGAAGCAAGCTCCTTAGCCTGGCATGTCGCAGTAGAAAATTTGGACATAGCCTGCGCATAGACGAAGGTAAGTTAAAACATTATTTTGGAAATATTTTCAAAAATGCACCAAGATGAATAAGACTTGCCTTGAAAAGGTCATGGATACCGGAACGTTCAAATTCCTTCACTGACATATTGTAGCATTCATTAACTTCATTGTCAGTGACGATCCCTTTGAACGTTCTCCATGCATAGTTCTCGTCCAACACCAGGTTAGAAGGACGATCAGAGGGTTCAGACGGCGAAGGCTTGCGAGAAGTCTTAGTCTGTGGGGCAGGTTCACCTTGACCAGGATGAATCGTCTGGACGGGTTCCACATCTACTGGAGATTCGTCCAAATTCACCGTTGGAGGTACAAATTTAGGCACCTTGGGAAGAGGAGCCTTGTCTGCCTTGGATTTCTGTTTCTTAGGACCTCGACGACTTGGAAGGTCGTCCAGATCCACAGTAGATGAAATAGGCTTGGCCTTTCTCTTCCCAGCCTGGACGGAGGTTTTCTGGACGATAGGAGTAACGGTAGCTTCCTCGTCCCCACTTGTTACGTTCTTCTCCCTATTTTCTCTCATGGTAACTATTCCTGTAACAAGGAAAATTAAATTTAAAAAAAAAAAAAAAAAAAAAAACACAATAAAACAAAACAAGGACGAGAAAAGGGAAAGACGAATTGAGAATACTCACTTCGACGGGTGGTTTCCTCGTGGTTAAGGTTCTCTGCAGTAGGCAGTGGACCAAGACCCCAAGCAGCTAGACGACTGAGAGTAACCAAGTCGTGAAAGGTTCTCCCAGGGAAGGCACGTACTTTCTCTATACGCTCTAAATGAAATTTGTCCAAGCGTGGACGAATGACAGCTGCATCAATATAAAGGATAGTTAGACGATTGAAAGTTAAAGAAAAAAACGAAAACAATAAAATAAATTGAGAAGAAAACATACCCTCAGGACGAAGGCGACCTATAGGACTGGTAAAAGGTGGGAAGGGGGCTCTATGCACATCTACTGGGTCCCCAGCCCAGTTTCCAGAAATAATAAAAAATTCTGTTTTCCAGAGCCTGTCAGACGAGCTACGGCCCTTGATCAAACTATAGTAAGAGCCTCTGAACGAGAACTGATAAAAACCAGCAGATCTCTTAATCTCAGAAGGCTTATAACAGAAAAGGAACTCGTCCACGGTGATAGGACAGTTCCCTTCCAATGCTTCACGCCATAACACTTGCATGGCCACTACCGTCCTCCATCCATTAGGGTTAAGTTGGTTAGGTCCAATACCCAACCTATGGAGGAGACCTCTACAAAAGGAATTCAAAGGAAACCTAAGACCAGCTAGAAGATAAGAGCTGTACACTCCCAACCCAGAAGAAGGAGAACAACACCATTCACCTTCTCTGGGAAGACGAGGATTAAATTCTTTGGGGATTTGATATCTATCTACAAGGGTTTTTAACTTAACATCGTCTAGAATGGATGCTACTTCAGGGGCACAACTATATATGATTTCTTCCTCCTCGTCCTGAGGGCTAGGGGGTTGTCTAGACGAACTAGCCCCAGACGTAGAGGCCTTCCTACGCTGCAATTCCTGGAACTCCTCTAAAGGAATTCCAGGTACCCCAGACGAGTAATGCTCGTCTGAGGACTCACTACTAGCTGTACTGCTATCACTACTCTCATAACTACCGTCACTCCCAGAAGTGACGTCCTGATACTCGTCTATCTCCCTCTCTAAGCTACTATTGGACGAAGACATAACTAAAAAGTATAAAAGGAGAACCTAAGAAGGAAGAATAAATACCTGGAAACTAAGAAGGAAGCTAGACGAGGATCTTGGACGAGTTGGCAGGAAGGGAATTGTTTAAGATGTGAGGGGCAAGAGAGAGAATATACATATATATATAGGGCCCAGAAGTAGGGACAACGAAGCAATGTCACCCACTTAGCGTGCAACACGTGGCACAGTAGGACAACGAAACGACGTCGTCCATCCAGCGAACGACACGTGGCAAAACTATTGGGAAAAGCAATCGACACAACAGGGTTCGCGAAACGACGCGCACCAATCAAAATTCGACACGTGACATTTCTTGGGAAGACGAAATGAACGAGTTACAGATTACATTTTTATCCTGGACGACCCTTTGAACAAAGGGGCAACTGATAGGATACTGAATTTGTGCCGTCTCCAGTTCGTCCATAAGGGTCGTCCATGACCAAAAGTGGATAGTGACAGGAATCATTGACAAAAGACAGTTTCCTAGGACTAAGAATAAAGTATACAGTTGACGAGGTCCTCCTTGGACGATGGTTAGGTCGTCCGTGGAACTTGTCTATAGACCACAATGAAGCCATCCATGGACGTCGTCCATGGACGATAACGAGGAGTGGACGATTCGATCGTCCATACAACGGACGGACGAACAGACAACACTTGCAAAACTCGACATGACAGGGCGGTTAATAAATCCATGACTGTCGCCCAAAGTTCTTGGAGCGGTTGATCTCCATCAGCAGTTTCCAGCCGTTGAGGAAGTTATCTCCGAACTCACAGGCTTCCGAGAACCTTGGGGAAGTTATTAAGAAAATAACCGCCCCAATGTCCCTATATAAAGGACCGGTCTGAACAAAACGAGGGTAAGAAATCTCTTGAAAAAAAATCTCCAAGACATTTGGAACTCCATACTAACTTTCTCATCGGAGGGGGTTTGGCCGGTCATCTCCGGTCTCCTCTTTGACTGTTTCCTTCCTTGCAGGCCTTCCACCACCGTTGGTAGTCTCACCGAAGCCAAATTATCCAACCCACTGATTCGAAGCGATATCACGGACAATTCACTAAATATGGTTGTATGTTTACACATTAATGCTTAAATATTTTTTGGGATTGATAAATTACCTTTGTTATGGGAAAAATCTTTCATATCTTTGCAACTCAAACCATATTACAATGTTTGCTTCCACTTATTTTGTAGTCTCTCTTTCATCTTTCTTTGCTATGATTTTAAAAACCTTCTTACCCTCTCATTTTGTTGAATACTGAATTCTTAGCCAGGTACAACATGGGCATTTTGCAAGAAGAGTTGCTGCATCAAACTAAGAGGTTAGGATAGCCTGATTTTCCCTCTATTTATCTCATAATTTGAATTCAATTTTGTCCATTGATCTGTTTGGTTTTGATTTGGCTCTAAATTGCATATTTTAATATGCTTTTTTCTTCATTTTTTTTTAATTCAATGAATTCTTATTTTGTATTCAATTGAACTGTAAAATTGTTATGATTTTTTTTCCCCTATGATTTGTGATTGAATTCCTTACAATGATTGCTTCAGCTTCTTTTTGTAGTCTCTCTTTCATATAGTGCATTCTTCTTTTGCTATGCTTTGTGATCTGTCCTTTTGTTTAAATACAGATTTCTAACATTCTTTACCAGATACGACACTTTGGTGTTTTGCAAGAAGAGTTATTGGATCAAATTGACAGATGGATGTGAGTCTAATGTTGTAAGATACATCGAATAGTTGAGTCTATATACAATTTTACTTGATGTTTCCCTGTGTTATTATTTTCTTCATCATTAGAGGTTGATTTGTTTCATCTTTAATATTTCTATCTTACTTTCATTAGAGTATAGAGTTTACTATCATTTTTTCCTGCCATAATTTTTAGGCTATAGAACTCTTTATAGTGTCAATTTTCTTTGGTTCTTTTAATTTTATTTTAGTTAGTTGTTATTGCATATTCCGGTAAGTTTAAATGTTTCCTTAAATATCACTATGTTAGCATTTAGTAAAAGATAGACCAAACATTAGTACTTAGTACTTATGATTGCTATTTTTTTTTTGGAACTAGGTTGTGGCTTACTGTAGTAACTTGATGTTAAAAAAGCCTTTGGTTGATGGTGGTTTTGCCTGAGGGATTTGGTTCCAAGAAGACTGAAGCCAAAAATTTGTAACAGTGTGGGCAAGTTACAACTGATAAATATCAATAAAGTGAGTGTGGTGTAGTTGCAGCTGATTTAGTTTTTTGTTGGTGGTGATGTTTTTCTTTTAGGGTCAAATATCAACTGGACAATGGATATGCAAAAGGAAAGATAGCAAGTAAAAGTGCATAGGTTAGTCATTCGTGGTTGATTATTGTGTAATGTGCATATGCAGCAAAGTATTTAATATTTTATTTATTATTTACATGTTTTTTTGCTTTCACAAACAAATTGTTCTTGACTTAAATGCAATAATTTGGAAGAGTGTTATGTTTGTTGCTAAATCATTTAGCAATGACTTTGTAAAGGCACGATTCTTATTTTTCATCTCTTTTATTGTCCTTTGCAAATTGTTATTGACTTGAAAGCAATAGTATGGAAGAGCTTTTAAAATTGTTGTGTTTGTTGCTCAATCAATTAGCAATGATTTTTTGAAGGCATGAATCTTATTTTTCATCTCTTTTATTGTCCTTGGTGACACATTATTATCTATTGTGTGATGGAAAAAGCCAAAACAATCATTGAAATAATTAAGTGCTCTTTTTCAACCTTTGGAATTATAATATGTTATATAACTTTTTTAATACAGTATTCATACAATGTAGAATATTCACTTTTTATTTTTATTTTTTTACAATTATTATTAAAATTATGATATTTCATGTAAAATTAGAAAGCTTTTATGTACAAACAACACTTCTATAAGAAATTTTCGGTACCAATGCATCTTTATTTCATTTGTTGTATAAGTTTTATAGTTTAAAGAGTTAATTAGCAAAGCTGATAGGAGAGAATTTCCATGATCATATGTTTTACATGGGGCAAAAAAAAAAAAAAAAATCGTATGAAATCCACAAATATTTCTACAATTTGAAACATGAAGTCAATCAATATCAACTCTCTCAAGCCTCTTAGGCTTTGTATGTTATCACAGTAAAGGAGTGGGAGCTTCCTTCTTATATAAGAAGGTCAATTTATTTTTAGTTATTTATCTTTTTTGTTTATTTCAATTTATTACAGAACTTGCATTTGCATTTTTGTATAAAGAGAAGTAGGTATATTCCTGATGAAGATGAGTTATGTAATTTAATGGTCTTTTGTTGTATGTTTGCTCTTCAGAGTGCTTATTACAAGTGGCTATATTGGATGTCATATTGGATTTTTATAGATTTTGCATGTTGTATTCTATTTTAGTTGAGAATTTGTTTGGGTACTAAATTGGAGAAAAAACTGTGGCAAAGTAAACGTTAGTTCAATTAGTTTTGAAGGTATTATTATTATTATTATTATTATTCACAAATGCAAAAGTGTGACTAATGAAAAATTTACAACTGATTAGGAAATTCTAGGAATCCTGATGTAAAGCTCTAAAAAAATATGTGACCCACAATTGGACTAATGAACCAACTAGAATTTGGCATTGGTCAGATTCACCAAAAACTACTGTAATCATAATGTGACAACTACCTTCACCATGTTTTCTATATGTTCTTGGTACTTTCTCAAGCAAAATAGCAAGAGAGAAAAGGTGTTGATCTCTCTCTCTCTCTCCCTCTCCCCGAGCTCTCTCCCCTTGAGCTTATTACAAAGAAGTATGTCATTTTGTTCATATTTAAGTTTCTAATAAATGTTGTTAGGACAACTGTTAATACAAAAGGAAAATCTTTATTGATCATGCAAATCTTTGTGTTCTTAACCAGATTTCAACATGCATACTTTAGAATTTATAGTAATAATATATATATATATTTTTGTAAATGGAATTATGGAATTTTTTGGGTTAATCACTGCATTTTAAAATAATAAACAAACATATTGATAACTAATGTATCTTATACACTTTGCAACAAATTTTTTCTTTACAGATTGATTTTATTAGACAAATTTCTCTTCTACTTATTTCATACTTTAATAACTATATTCTCTCAAACCCACAATCTTTAAAAAAACCTTGAACCAATTAGTTATAACTTATGGGATTTTAATTAGCATTTTTTCTAGATCATGTGTTGATGTTAGGTTATGTCTGTGTTAGGATTAGTGCCCTTAAATCCTATTGTATAATGCTATGTATGATATTATGTGTGACATTATGTATGACATGATGTATGACTTAATATTGTAATTAATAAATTTGTTTTGTTATTATCTGAAATAATGGTAACATGAATATTTAGACATTATCATATAGTCCATGAAATGCATAGTATGTGATTTATGTAAAAAGTCACAGAATATATAAATTACAAGTTCTTTGTAAACTCAGAATTTAGTTCGTAGTCGGTGATGAAATTGGGCGTTTCATCTGCGAAGACTATAACGTATCAACTAAGATGATTTGTCTTGATCATGGAAGTGGTGACTTTTAGTTGATATGTTGATATGTTTTAAGAGTTAAAACATATTGAACTGGACTGCTGTGAGATTTATTATTTTTGTAAAGACTGTCAATTGAATAATAAATCTCATGACTTATATTTACATGAACTCTTAATCCTGAGAGAATAATGGACTTGATCATGAAGTGTAGGTTGCTTTGATATATCAGGATTGAGATCTAAAGTAACGGTCAAAACCTCATTATATTGGGTAGCCACATTTAGTGTTGATGGAACATATATTCTCAAGATAGAATTCATAGTCTCTTAACGGAGATATAAAATATTCCCTTGAGATAAGTTTAATGGGTTTAGTTATTCAGAGAGTTAGGTCTAACCACTTTAGTAAGAAATTACTAAAGTATATATTTATGAAATTGGATTTCATAAATATATGGTGAATAACATAAAAGGATTAAACTGAGTACTCAAGGATTAAAATGTAGTAATTTACAAAGTGGCAATCTACATTAATTACTTTGTATTACTACAAATATTTTATGAAGGGGTTGCATGTACAATAAAGTCTTGGGATATAATTTATAGATAAGGCCTAGAGTGCAACTATACTTATATAGTGGTATTAAATATAGTTAATGGCAACTTTGGACTTGTCAAAAGTTGACAGAAAAGCCCAAGGCCCATTGGAGCTAGTGTCTTATTGTTCCCTTTTGGTCCCACTCCAAGCCACACACTTAAGCCCAATTGGAAAGGCCCAAAAGGCCAGTCCAATTAGATAATTGGTTACATACAAAGGGAAAAAACGTACAGAATTTTGTAAGTGAGAAACATCATTGACAAATGGTGTAGATGAGTGTATGTCACTCTCAAATTCTTCCTTTGTAACCAATTGAAAGTCCACACTTCTTGGACGTTAGTGGAATTGGAGTGAAGATTAAGAGTATTCCCAAGTGCTTTGATCTTTGTTTTGAAATTCACCGCTTCAAGGTATGCTCTCTTATACTTGAATTCTGAAATTTACATAGTGCATGTTATAGATTGTGAATAAAGTAGATCCGTTTAACTTTCCGCTGCGTATATGCGTATTTCCTACAATCTGTTTTTTAGAAGAATACCTGCACTTTAGCATCATCATTTGAACAACTAACCATCAACCCCCTTCCATATTTTACCATCACATTAAGTATAATATATTAAGTTGATTGTTTTCTAATTCATTAAATGATTCCGCGCATTGCGCGGGTTAAACACTAGTTTATATTAATAGGTAAAGGTTAGAGAAAGTTTAATTAAAGTTTGAAATTAGAATCCAATTAACTTTGTGCCATGTGTCCACTTAAATTTTCTTTTTTTCTTTTTGGGTACCTAGTGAGTTAAAGAGTGCAAAACACTAAGAATTTAATATTAATATATATATATATACATTAATAGGCAAAACTTAGAGAAAGTTCAATTAGAATTTGAAATTATAATCCAATTTAGCGTCATGTTTCTAAATTTATGTGAGGACCACACCATCATTATTGACTTAAATTTGTACCATGTGTCCATTTAAGTTTTTTAATCTTTTTGTCAAGTAAGTTTATGAGTGCAAAATAGTAAAAATACTAAGAACTTCATATTAATGAACTATAATATATATATATATATATATATATCAACCACATATACTCAATAAAAATCACCACACAACAAAGATCACTACAGGTTCTATCTTATTGAAAATTAGAAGAAAAGAAATGATTATAAGTAGTATTAAATTTAGATAAGAATTTTAATATGTGACGAATTACGTTTTTTTTTTTAAACATAATTTGACTAATTATTTATATTTGTATGATAAAAATTTTGTTTAATTTTAAATGTATCTATATGTATGCATGTGTTATATGCTATTTTTTAAAAAATAATTTGATTAATCATTTATATTTTTATAATAAAAATTACGTTTAATTTTAAATACATTCATGTGTTTGCATGGGTTACATGCTAGTATATATATATATATATATATTAATAGGTAAAACTGAGAGAAAATCCAATTAAATTTTAAATTGGATTCCAATTGTTGTCTAATTTTGCACCATGTGTCCTATTTAAGTTTTTTTTTTTTTTTTTTAATTTTTTTTCTAGCTAGGTTAGTTAACAAGGTGCAAAAAATGAATGGTCTAATATAATGAATCATCAAAAACTTAACAAAGAAAAAAAAGAAAGAGTAAACTCATGTGTATATCTAAAAGAAATTAAAATTAAAAAATAAGAGAGAGAGAGTATAATCTTTTTTTTTTTTGAGAGAGAGAGTATAATTTGAATTCATATATGTATGTAATTGTAATTTTTTTTATTTGTACCGTACATATGCACAAGTAATACACTAATCTATATATATAATAATAGGTAAAATAGAGAGAAAATTCAATTAATTTTAAAATTAAAATTCAATTAGAGTCTAATTTTATGCCACGTGTTTCATCTAATCTAAATTTAGAATTTTGTACCAAGTTAATTTAGTGTAAAAATTGAATTTCAATTAGAGTTTAATTTTATGTCAGGTTTCTCATCTAATCTAAATTTTTAAATTTTTGTACCAAATTAGTTAATTTAGTATAGAAAACTAGGAGTCCAATATAATAAACCATAAAACACATAATCATATAACTAAAAAAAGTTCAAATTTAGAGAAAGTTGAATTAGAATTTGAAATTATTATCCAATTTTGCACATGTCTAAATTTATGTGGGGACTACACCATAATTATCCACTTAAGCATGTGACATTTGTCTACTTAAGTTTTTTAATCTTTGTGTAAAGTGAACTAATGAGTGCAAAATACTAAGAATCTATTATTAATAAACTATAAAATTAAATAAATAAAAATTACATTACTCAATCAAAATCACCTCATGTTTCTTAAAAAATAAATAAAATAAAAATCACCACACGTTCTATCTTATTAAAAATTTGAGAAAAAAAAATGATCAACAATAGTATTAAATTTAGATAAGAATTTTAATATGTGACTAATTATATTTACTTTAAAAAAATAATTTGACTAATTATCTATATTTTATGATAAAAATTGTGTTTAATTTTAAATGTATCTATACGTATGCATGAATGCATGTGTTACATTTTTTTTAAATAATAATTTGATTAATTATTTATATTTTTATAGTAATTTTTTTTTTAATTTTAAATATATTCATGCGTTTGCATGGAGTTACATGCTAATATATATTAATACCCAAAGCTAAGAGAAAATCCAATTAGATTTCAAATTTAAATTCAATTAGAGTCTAATGTTGTGCTATGTGTCCCATCTAATCTAAACTTTTAAATTTTTGTGCCAAGTGAGTTAATTTAGTGTAAAAATTTAATTTCAATTAATTTTGCACTACGTGTCCCATCTAATCTAATTTTTTTTTAATTTTTATGCAAAGTAAGTTAATTCAATGTAGAAAATGAGGAGTCTAATTTAAATGAACCATTAAAAAAAAACCTAATCATATATCTAACTCTTTATATAAACGGGTCATTTTAACAAGTGATCTTCGGGCAATTGTTAATAAACTATATTAAGAAAATTTTTACATCACTTTTATGGGAAATATAAAAAGTTGTCAATAAAATTAATTGCTTTATCATTTTCCCATAAAAATATTTCTAAAAATAGTTCCTAAACCAATGCCCTAAAGGTATTCATTAATATTTCCATATATAAAATTAGAAAAAAAAAAAAGAGTTATATTTATGAGCCATTTTTTGTGTAACTAAAAATAATTCAAATTTATAAGTTATTTACGTAATATATCATGATTATGTACGGTCCTTTACTAACTAGGTAATATGTGTGTGTGTATGTGTATTAAACCAAAACTTAGAGAAAATTCAATTAGAATCAAAATTGGATTTTGCTTTTATTAGCTCTTCATAAAAATTAAATTGTTTAGATTTTTGCTGTTTTTTTTTTCTCTAAACTAATGAACATATTTTTTTATACTGTTTCTCTTTAGATATTTTTTATGTGAAGATCTTTATCCTAAAAAATTGTAATTGAGGTTAACGATCCTGAGCACTTATCCCCATTCAATTTAGAAGATAGTATTGAACTAATCTATTCTTTTTATTTCGTGTTGTATTCAGAAGAATTTCACGTACAATGATTGTTAATTAATATTATATATGTAGTATCCAATAGTAATTTTCAAAATTATATTCATAATCACAATGTAATGAGAAACTTGGCATACCTAATATTATGAAAATTATAAGGAAAAACCATTTGTGTGTGTGTATGTGTGTGTCCAATTAGACTTTAATTAGATTCTTAATTTTGTACCACATGTCCCATCGAATTTTTTATTTATGTGCTAAATAAATTATTGAGTGTAAAAATCGATAAGTCCAAATTCAATTAGATTCTAAATTGGATTCTAACTGAAATCTAATTTTGTGTCATGTGCCTATCTTTTTTTTTTTTTTTTTTTCTTTTTTTTGAACTAGTAAGGCCTTATTATTAAGCTAAAATAGAAAAGTCAGAAAGGAATACATCCTCTAAATCACTAGGTAGATCTTCTACCCGTATATCAAAATCTATGGATGAAACCGCTCTCCTAGCTAAGGCATGACCCAACTTATTTCCCTCTCGTCTAACATGCTGAAAATGGCAAGCTTGCATAGAAGCCCCTTCATTGCGCGCATCCTCAATAACAGTCCCATACAAAGTATTGCAACACTTCCTAGCTTTCAAAGCCTGAACCACCTTCAAACAATCACCCTCCAATACTACCTTGAAGGCACTCATTTCTTTAGCAAACATAACAACGCGAAGTGCAACCAACACTTCAGTTGTTTCAACAAGATGAGGCAGCCCAATTTTCTGGCTTAAAGCAGCAATAACATGATCAGTGCAGTCCCTTATCACAACCCTCAATCCAGTATAACCCAACGAATCAAAAATGGCAGCATTATAATTAACTTTATAAAAATCACCTTTAGGCGAACCCAGCGAGCAGGAGGGCTTTGACCTTTCGGCTTTGCTTCTTGTTTATCAGCATCAAAAAATTCAATTACCAGACCCTTTGCTTTGTCACCGATTTCATGTAAAGGCCACAGGGATTGATTCATCCACAAATGGTTACGTCTCTACCATAAGCACCATGCCAATGTAGAGAATAAGGCCACATGATACTTCGACCCTTTGCACAACACTTTGTCCAAAAGATCAAAAAAAGTTTGAAAACCTTTTCTATAGTATGGTACAAAATTGATATCTGACTTCCACACCGCCTGAGCATGCTCACACAACCACAAACTATGTAGTGTAGTCTCTTGAAAATCCCCACACAGCTCGCAAGTATTCTCAACTGGCAGATGTCGAGCTCTTAAGCTCAGTTTTGTAGGTAGAGAATCACGAGCAGCATGCCATATAAAATAGAGAATCCTATTTGGAGTCCAAATCTTCCAAATGTCCTTCCAATCCTATTGAAATTCCTCTGGAGATGAACTACCTGGTTCTTGGCTACTCATTTATTAAATGATTTATTAAGTGTAAACCGACCATGAGTAGTAGAACTACTCCTATGAACCTCAATTAAAGAATGAATGAAAAGATAAGGAAAACTAATAGACGCGTTTGTGACAAGAGCATACAAAAATGCACATCTCTCTAAAGGTATAGTATGCAAATTAGAGATGGGCCAATCGAATGGCAAGAAATCTAATAAAAGAGATAATGAATCTTGGTCAACTCGTGAGAGGTGATCCAAGGATTGAAACTCCACTGGATAGAAGTTCTAGTAAGATATGAAATGATATCATCAAAGGGAGGAGACTCATTGTAAGGATAGACAGGATGCTAAACCAGAGGCACCCCAAGAGCAGAGGCCACTACCGAATGAGTAATGTACTCTTCACCTCGTATTAAACTTTTCACTAGAGTGTTGGAATCATAGGAGTGGATAGAGGGGTTCGAGTAGAACTCTTTGATCAAGGTAGCCAGGGGAGGATGATCAACATCCAACAAAGGCAACCAGCCCCTATGCTCAAAGTTTCTCCTAATTTCCAGGTCTATCTCATCTAAAACTACTTTCCTCTCAGCCTATACATTCCTACAAATGTTCAGCTTCCCAAAAGTTTCTTGGTTTTTCTCACTAAGGAACCTCTCACTACCAAAGATGGAGCAGAAGAAGAAGAGGATGTCCTATGGGCTCTAGTCTTCCTAACCATGATGGTAAAGAGCAAAAAGGACAGACAGAAAAGAGACAAAGGACAAAAACGAAAGAAAAACCCAAGGGCAGACTACATCAGACACAGTTAGCAAAAAATAGAAATATAACAATCTATATGATGCATGAACAATATCAACACATGATGCATGCTCTAATGCAGTGAGAAAAGTTCAATTATACTTTAAAAATTACAAAATTGGCTTGAGCATAGAGTTTATATAAAAAAAAAAAAAAAAAAACCAAAATTTTGAAAACCCACTTTCAAAAATCCCATCAAAATGACCAATTGATCATTACACAAGACAAATAACAGAATATAATGACCAATTCAATCAACCAAACAAGCCAATTTCATAAAATAATGCTCAATTTAACAAAATCCCAAATTCAGGTAGTTCCAAGCCCTAGAAAATTCAATTTTTCCCAATTCAATAGATTGATCAAATTAAACCACAAAGATCAATTTAATAAAATCTCATAACAAAAACCCAATGATCAATTTTGAAAGAAAAGATTGAAATCAATAAAAACCCCAATTTTCCTTAGGTTCGAAATTTTCCCAAAAAGAATGAAAAAAATGCATGAAACATGAAAATAAAAGAAAAAGGAAGGGCAAAAAGGTCTTACCGACCTTAGAAGTCAAAAACCCTTGAAGAAATTTGAAGGAAAACGACAAAAATTTTTGCTTTGAACCTTGACTGATTGAAGAGAGAGAGAAAGAACTTTTTGAAAAAGTTTGAATAGTGACAAACATGTGAAAAACTTATGTTTTTAAAAAACTCTCTGAACGATTTTTGATTGATCAAAAATTAGATTCGATCGATCGAAAGTTACATTTGATCAATCCAACAGCGATTAAGAGGTGATCGAATCAGGCAGATTCAAACCAAAATTTTAATCGCAATTTCGATCGGTCAAGAAACAGATTCAATCGATTGAAAATCTGGAAAAATCAATTTTTTTTTTTAAAATAGAGCAATTTTATGCAGAAACTTCTCAAAGCATAGTATTTTATGAATAGAATGCATGAGTATGAGATGAAATGCATTTCAAAAACACTTGTATTGAACCTAGATCTCCCAAAAAAAAAAAAAAATCAATTAGTTTTCCTTAAATTCTCAAACTTCAAACACATATTGCATTATAATCAAGGAATATTCAATCTTGGATAGCCAAAACAAGATCACACACAATAACATGTACAAAGTTTAGCAAAGAGTAACTTGTGTAGTATGTGCAACTAGCAAAAGCTTGAGATACATGTGAGGTGATATGTGAATAGTAATTTAGCACAATTTCTACAAAATTCTTCACATAAATTTGAAAGAGACTCTCACCTAAATGTAAGTTTCTTGATTTGCCTCATATTGTACACACTAATTTTATTTGATTAGAAACATATTAAAAATAGCTAGGATAATGTACACAACAATTTTATTTGTTGATATAATTAGTCCAATAATGTACACACTAATTTTAGCATTTAAATCGAGGCTGCACCTTATGTTCTTTTGTGCATGTGCTACACTTTTTCGGGCACAAAATTATATGATATGCACTAAAGTGTTCATGATTTTCTAGTAAACAGTGGTAAGATGGTTATTTATGCCTTTCTCATTAAGTTCAAGTCCAACAATCAAAGGCATGTGACTTCAAGATCAAGAAAAAATGATCAAAAACTATAAACATCTTCCCACACAACATGCACTACAAAGCTCAAACTAGTAAAGTGCAATAATTAAGCTCATCCAAGCTAAACAAGGTACATAAACATGTTATGTAAAGATAAAGTGGCCAACCTTGTTTTCAAATTCAAGGAAAATAATGCAAAACACATTTTGCATCCCTCTTCCTTTTTTTTTTTAATTAAAAAAAAAATAACAAAAACAACTTAGAATGAAATGCATGAATGTTATGCAATGTAAATCCTAGAAAAACAAAGAAAAAATAGAGACAACAAAGAAGAATGGTCACAAAGAGTAGAGCAATGAAGCACAATGATCATGTCAGAAAGACTCAATTAGATCGAGCCTTTTGCATCCCAAACTTTTTAGATGTAACTCTAGCATTGGAGTTATTATTCACATTGGAATGCTAAGCAACTCCAAGATTGGAATAAATGTTTAAAGCCTTTACCAATTTACTAATAAGTACCATAGGATCTTGTGCTTGAGGCACATATACTTTTAGTTTATTTGCTCACTTAGCAGCTTGCAACTTAAAATAGTTTGGACAAATGTGCCCAGACTTTCCACAAAAATGACAAACCCATGCAGGTCTATCATGCAACTTATCCTTAGAAAGAGTAAAATTCTTGGGCTTAGACTCTTTAAGATCAACCCTAATCTTCCTAGGAGGTGTACCTTCTACAGATTTGACAACCTCACTCACGAGTGGCTTAGAAGAAGAAACAAAGTTCGTGGAATGAGTTTCAGGCACAGAGATGCTTTATACAAAACCTAAACCAATTTTGCCTGAGAGAGACTTTTGAACACTCAACATGTGATCAAGTTTGGAACTAGCAGACTTATTTGTTTGTTCTCTAGCAATAGATAATTCAAGTTCCAAATTCTTAACTTTATCTAGCAAAAGCATGTTCTCAGTCTTCACATTATTTAACAATTCATTAGCATCAGACAGTTTCAAAAGCAAAATTTTCTTGTCAAGTTCCAGAGATGCAATTTTCTTTAGGCCTTAATCAACACTTATAGCATCATTTGCAGCAACTTTGCAAAGTTTATTGTAGGCTTCTTGCAAATCTGCATCCTCAAAGAGTTCTCCATTAGAAAGGTTCTCTTCGACGGCAACATTTTCATCAACTACTACAGTAGCTGTTAAAGTAATGAAGTTTCCATCCTCATCACTACAAGACTCATTGTCAAAAACTTCATCATCACGAAGGGTTACAGCCATAGCCTTACCCTTAGACCTTAAGAATGTAGGACATTTTGATTTCACATGACCATACCCTTAGACCTCAAGAATGTAGGACATTCTGATTTCATATGACCATACCCTTAGACCTCTAGGTTTTTCTATATTATTCACCTTAGTGGGATCATTCCTCCTAAAATTTCTAGGTTCAGCATTGTTTTTACCTCTTGCCCCTATGTTATTGTTCCTAAGAAAATTTCTAAAGTTCTTGGTAAGGTAAGCAATCTTTATAGCAGAGAGCTCATCATCAAATCAATTCACATCAACATCATTAGCAGACTTAAGAGCCATTTGCTTGTCTTAGGTAGGTCCAACTTATAGGATTGAAGAGATCCTACAATTTTATCAACAGGGATGGACTCCACATCCTTGCTTTCAGTGACGACAATCACTTTGGCTCTAAAGTCCTCAGTCAAGGATCTAAGAATCTTCCTAAAAATTTTAGGTTGATAATAGATTTCACCTAGATTATAAGCAGAATTAACAATATCATTAGGCTTAGTATAGAATTCATTAAAAATTTCATCATCGGACATCCTAATGCTTTCAAATCTAGTTGTTAACTGCTGTAACTTGCTAATCTTAATTGCCTTTGTGCCTTCATGCACAGTTTGGAGAATATTCCATGTGGTGTGAGCAACCTCAACATTTGAAATTCTCTTGAATTCCTCCATAGAAACAGCATTAAAAATAGTATTCATAGTTTTGCTATTAAAAGTGGCTGCTTCTTTCTAAGAAGTTTGCCACTCACTAACTGGAGTAGTGGGCTTCTCCCATGCATATTCAACGGAGTTCCAAACTCTTTTATCAATAGATTTCAGGAATGCTTTCATCTTTACTTTCCAATAAGCATAGTTGTTCCCATCAAAGTGAGGTGGGATCACAAGAGAGTGACCGTGTTCCATGACAATAGGGGTCAAGGATAAACTTTTAGATCAAAGGATCTAAAAAATAGAGCTAACTTGCTTTGATACCACTTGTACATTTTTAGACCCCTTAAAATACAACTAGATTAACCTATTTAATTAGCCAAGTGATTACTTAGTAAAATTATCAAATCTAGGTTAACACAAATATATCATATCTTTGTAAAGTGTGAAAAATAAATAACACAACGATATGATAACTTAGGAAAACCAAACCGATAAAAAACCTATGGAGGATTTAACCCAGCTATCCTCAAGGTAAAACAAATCCACTATGAAAGAATTGAAATTTACACAATAGCGACTTAGACCACTAACATCCTATTGCTACCTCGAGTAGGAAACTTACTACCATGGCCGTGTGATAGCTTCAAGTCCACATACTACTTCTTTCTTGGATTAACAACAAGCATAAGCACTCCTGCTTGTGTATCTTTAAGCTCTTTACGCAGCAACTAAATCAATCATCAAGCTCTTGACATAATCTTGATTCTTGATAACCCTAAGTATATGTAAAGGAAAACATCTCTAAATCTCACAAGAGATTCACATACATAACATAAACAACCACACTAAAACGTGACTAGAGTTTTTCCTTCTATACTTAAGGAAAAATATAAAACCCTATACGTCAAACGGGCTGGGCTGAGCTGGAAAATTCTGCAGAAAAACAATCTACACGAGCTTCAATCAATAGAGTCTAATTCTTGATCGATCGAGCCAGGTAGATTTACACAGTAAATCCTGCAGTGCACTCGATTCCAACTTTACACATAAACATACTTTGAGCAAGTCTAAAAAAAGACTAAACGTTTTGATCATGGTTTGCCAACATTACAAAATGAAGTTCTAATACATTTAAACCTAAAGTCTTAGAACCCAACAGGTAGATTAGACTTGGAGGGTCTCTTGGTATTCCTGTATCCCAACTGATTGTCTAGTGGATCGATTTACCGCTTGGAGGGCGGCAGATAGGTTTTACGTCGAGTACTTCGATTTTCTCTTCGATAACACATCGGCGTGTTATCTTGTGTTTGCATTCTTCTTCCCTACTCTTTTAGCTTTCATTTTACTGTTGTGTTTTAATGATTATGGCTTATGAATGTTCAAATAGCATGTAAAACACCTATGAATGTCTAGACCCCCAAATTACAAATTACCAATTTAAGCTTATTATCAAACAATGTATGTACGAAATATGACAATAAGCTAAAATAGAATTGATAAAAACAATCTAAACAAAATAAAATCACAATCACAGCAAAAATTAAATGGCAAAGATTAAGGGAAGAGGGATGCAAACACAAAAATAACACAGTGATGTGTTATCGAAGAGAAAACCGAAGTCCTTAGAGTAAAACCTCTCCGCTGCCCTCTAAGCGGTCAATAATTCACTAGAAAATGAAGTTGGGATACATGAATAGCAGAAGACCCTTCAAGCCTAATCTACCCAGTGTACCTAAGCCCTCCAAGCTTCTTGCTCCAATGAGGTTATGCCGAACCTTTGTCTTCTCTAGCTTACCAAATTCCGCTATAGTCCATGCATCAACCAATATCAATTGGTCCTTTCCTAACTGCTTCCTAAGCACCAAATAACCTTCTCATAGATATGGGTATGGTGAGAAAATGATTTGGCTAAATGTACCTTTCAAGGATGTAACAATGGAGAAGGTGAGAGTAGAGGAATTTGGAGAATCAAAGTATAAAGATTGTGGATGAATCAATCTTGTTTTTCTCTAGGGTTTCTCTCTCAAAATTCTCTCTGAAAGCTCTCTACAATACGTGGGTATAAGGGGTATTTATACTGGTGTGTGTTTGGAATGCGAAAGATCAAGTTTGTAACAAATAAAATGGTTTGGCAGCTTGGCCTCGCGACTTGACTGAGACGCGATTCTGAGCCACGAGCTAACTACCTGGCTAGACTAGAAGTTTTGTCTAGTAATGCTCCAGCTAGCATGACTCTTCAACTCCCCTGCATGCTTCACACGTGTGTCTCCTTTGGCGACTTGCCAGCTGCGAGCTAGTTACGAGATCCAGTCATGAGGCCTTGTTGAAAGCACACTCTTGAGCTTTTCTTCACACTCGCTCACACACTACCCTTACATGATTCCCGCCTAAATATAGGGTTTCTAAATGCTGAATTATAAGCAAATTGGCACGGAATAAAACCAAAAAAATGGTTGATTAAATTCAACCTTACAATCTTCACCTTTGGCTATTTCATAACAAAACCCTAAAACAAACTCTAGACTTAACATGTGAGTTGGGAACAGTTGAACAAAACTCATTCACACCTAACTCTAGAATCTGTGTAGCTTTTGAACCATAAGTACAAGTATCTCCTGAAAAACAACAACACAATATGATCATTGCATGCAGAAAACTTGTAATGCATATAGAGAAAGCACAATGCGATCAAGCAAAATGGAATTAAGCAATAAGCCATGGCTTGACCAAAAACGAACAATAACTATAAATAGTGACTACAGGAAATGAACACCCGAACATGCAAGCTAATAAGCTCAATGCAAAGGATCATTTGCATGTCCAACACTCAACCAATGCAACAATGCAAGGCAATTGCATTAAGGATATAAAATCCAACAAGGGCATAAGAATGATGTACTTAAAGAAAATGCATAACATTTAACAACAAGTACTAGGCTACAAAGCATGGATACATATCAAAATACTGAATATAAACTAAAATATATAAACCAAAGTACCAAAAGCTTTAAACAACAAGCATAGTATAAGCAATATAGAAACGATAAACAATATAGAAACTATAAACAAATAACTTTAAACTAGACAAGCCAATCATAGGTTAGTCTATCCAAAAGTGTGTGTGTATATGTGTCAGCTTCCTCCTTTTGAGCAAACAACTCCCCCAGTCACTATGCACACTTCCTTTTTTGTGTTGCTTTCCCCCTTACGATGTGCTCTCCCCCTTTTCGGCACGAATAGCTAAAGGCTCTCCTCTAGTTTTTGCTGAATAGCATCTAATTGTGTCTCAATGGCTGTGAGATGCATTTGGACTTGATTGTTGGTGGAGTAGAGAACCTTTTCAAATCCAGCAATACGCATATGCAAATTCTCAAACAAGACACCCAACCTGTCATCTTGAAGGCTAGATTGTTCATATTGAGTGCTAGTTGTTTGTAGCTTAGGAGGAATGGGAGAAGCAGTCTCAGTATGCATAGGTGCAGTTGAGCCATGAAAGGATGGAGTGGCATGAGAGTAAAATTCACTTTTAGGTGCTTTAGAGGAGTGACTCTTACTTGCTTGAAGAGATGTCATGGATAACGGTCGAAGACATGCCAGTATTTTACCATCTGTTGGGGAATAAACACCTTCAAGAACCATGATCTCCATGAGAAGACTACAAAAAGGAAGACAAGTTCAAGTTGCCGTTCGAGTTGCTGTTTTCCCAATGGTCTGAAAAATGTGAGCACAGATATCAATTGAAACTCCGATAATGAGATCACATAGGAATTGTGCTTTTCCAAGGTTGATGAATGCAGTGTTCGAGAGTGGATAAAGATTGAAGAACATGATCAATTTGAGAGTCATCAATTCAGGTGCAAACTTTGTAGTGCCTATGGATGTGCCTTTGCTTGAAACCTCATAATCAGGCCTGAGAACTTGAAGAATGTCTTGTACCTGAGGCTGTCTATCATCATATGGAGTGAGGTCTACATTTGCTGGTCTAGTAATGCGAAGAACCTTTGCAATGTAGTCTGGATTGATGGAGAACTCTTTTCCTCGTACCCAACACTTCAACTCAACTTTGGTATATCTAGCATTTGAATAGAATTCCTTGACCAATTCATCAATTGGGTCCTTGAAGTTCTCGAATAGATCAGCTCAATCATTTGCTTCAAATATCCTAGGGATAAATGTTGTTCTCAAGGTATCATATTTGGCCACTCGCTCCACAACAGTAGGAGCATCTTCAAAGATGCTTAAGTAAGTCTGTGAATCAAGAGGAGTTCTGAATCTCTCACTGTTTGAAGCTTGAGACAAACGTCGAGTCCATTTTGAAACAGGGGATGATGGAACATCAATGACAAGCTTTTTTCCTTGAGAGGAATGATGTGACATCTACAAAATAACATACACACAGCAGAGAACCAAGTGAAAACCACAAGACACAAACATAAACATGATTAGTTCCAGGTTAGTCCATGAAAGAAATACACATTAATATTAAGAAGGAGATATCACTCAACCACATTACATGAACCAAGTTAATAGTATATTAGCATGAGTAACACTTGTGCATGTGGTGTTCAAATGTGATGAATGAGCAGACACAACAAAGTACAATGTAATCTATGAACACCACAAAGTCACAAGTAACTGTCATTGTGACAATCTACTAGGAGCATGAAATGCACAACACAGTACAGGCATGATACACAACTCAAAAATGAGAATCAACCATGAAAGCATGCAAAGCAAGCATCATATTGTCACAATCAACAAAACCCATTCAAACAAACTCAACAAAATGACCCTGACCTATATTCGAACATCATATATACCAAATCCCAACAACAATTCAAAAATCCTAGAAATCAAGGCAATAAACATGAAATACTTAAAGAAAATAAGAAAACCCATACCTTTTCTTAAAGATTAAAGTTGAGATGATGAAGAACAATGGAGGTTTAGGAGTGAAAGACGGTTGTTATCGAAGAGGAAACCGAAGTCCTCGGCATAAAACCTCTTTGCCACCCTCCAAGCGGTCAATAATCCACTAGAAAATGAAGTTGGGATACATGAATAGCAGAAAACCCTCCAAGCCTAATCTACCTAGTGTACCTAAGCCCTCCATGCTTCTTGCTCCAACGAGGTTACGCCGAACCTCTGTCTTCTCTAGCTTACCAGATTCCGCTATAGCCCATAGCATCAACCAATATCAATTGGTCCCTTCCTAACTGCTTCCCAAGCACCAAATAACCTTTCCACAGATATAGGTATGGTGAGAAAAGGATTTGGCTAAATGAACCTCTCAAGGATGTAACAATGGAGAGGGTGAGAGTAGAGGAATTTGGAGAATCAAAGTATAAAGATTATGGATGAGTCAATCTTGTTTTTCTCTAGGGTTTCTCTCTCAAAATTCTCTCTGGAAGCTCTCTACAATACGTGGGCATAAGGGGTATTTATACGGGTGTGTTTAAAATGCAAAAGGTCAGGTTTGTAACAAATAGAGTGGTCTGGTGGCTTGGCCTCACGACTTGACTGAGTTGCGAGTCTAAGCCGCGAGCTAACTGCGTGGACAAACTAGAAGTTTTGTCCTATAGTGCTCCAGCTGGCGTGACTCTTCAGCTCCCCTACATGCTTCACATGTGTGCCTCCTTTGGTGACTTGCAAGCCATGAGCTAGTTGTGAGATCCAGTCGTGAGGCTCTACTAAGAGCACACTCTTGAGCTTTTCTTCACACTATCTCACACATTACCCTTACATGATTCCCACATAAATACAGGGTTTCTAAATTCTGAATTACAAGCAAATTGGCATAGAATAAAGCCAAAAAAATGGTTGATTAAATTCAACCTTATAGCTTAGAGTAGTTATATTTTTTATTCACTTGAATTTACTCTGTTCTGCACTTAGTATAAGTTAGAGTAAAATCAATCGAGCTGTAATATTTGATTTGGGGGTCTAAATAGCTCTTGTTTATTTCACACATTTTCGAGCTTTCAATATGATCAAGGCTATGTGAAAAATTAATTTTTAGTATTTCTAATACATTATACAATACAATTGAACCTTACTATTAGTACTATATCTCTAACATTAATAGGAAGTCTCCAAATAAGTCATTTTGGGTTTTTTTCTTCTTATTGCTCATTCAAAATTTTCTCAATATATTACCTCTATTGTGAATGCACCATCTTACATTGCACATGTGGTTCATGCCTCTCATGGGAAGTATGCCTTAGCCAAATGGACTAGAGTCGAAGATTTAGGTGCAGAAACCAAATTAGGCCTTTTAATCCTCTTAAATGGATTTATATACGAGATATTAGGTACGGAATTAGGGTACGACATGGTTAGGCATTCAAAACCGCTCTGCTTATAGCTGGCCTCCATTATGTGTTGATCAGTGGCAATTCGTGTTCACAGGACAAGTTTGTGTCATGTTAAGCCTTGAGTATTCTACTATTTAGGTTGACCCAAACCCAACCTATTTAGTAAACGTGTCAATAATTCTCAATCTTAACATGACCTATTTATTAAACAGGTCAACCTAACACGACAAGTTTAATCCGTTTAATTAACAAGTCATGTAAAAGTCAATAAAAATGACCTGAATACTATATTTCTACCTTAAGAGATTGCTAAAAAAAGGTTTTAAATACTGTTAAAAAAAATTAAAAAAATAAAAAAAAAAACCTCTCTCTAGCTAGCTTTTTTGATGAAGACATATTAGGAGTATATGTATTAGCAAACTAGGTTTTCTGAGGCTTTTGGACGTTCCTAAGAGTTTCGTGGTGGTCCAATCAAAGGATTGAAGTTTTGGGCCCTTAAAAAATGAAGAAAATATGTTCTGGAACGCATGGTGCATGCGTAAGGTTGTGGGTGCGCATGCATGGTTCCAAAGACACATGTGCATAACCCTAAATTTGACTGCAATGCTGGCCCAACTTCAAATGGCCATAACGCATTCATTTTAAATCAAAATTATTCAAAGTTTGTGTTCAAATTAAAACCTAGGATGTCTTCTTTCCAATAAAAATGACCTCACTCAAAAAAGTTTGTGGATCAAAAGTTAAGGCCATCAAAATAGTGAAAAATGTCATTTTTTAGCATCGTTTTCAAAATGATTTGAGCACTTTTAAGTTGTAATTACCTCCGAAAAATTGAGAATACTTTAATTATTCTTGGTTGATGTATGTCAAGCTTATTAATGGAAATTTCAGCTGTACCTGCCAATACGATACGAAACTAACTCTCTTGGTACAAAATAAGATGTCTACACCTATGTTTTCTAGCTACCTCCCCTCTCCTCTTCCTCTGCCTCCATCCAAACATGCCCTACTTCTTCTTTTTTTGATAAGAAATAATTTTTTTTAACCATAACAATAAATAAAATAAAATAAGAAATACTATAAAATAGATGGAAACACACCTATTAAAATAGATGGATTGGAAACACACCTATTAAAACACACCTATTTTGTAGTAGATATAGTTTGGCAAATTTCAACTTAGTTAAATTATAATGGTTAAGAACCTTATCTTGTCAAAATGGCAACTGATGGAAACACACCTATTAAAATAGATGGATTGGACCTTGTTAGGACATATGTGGGAATTGTTAGAAACTTATGATATGTAAATTGGCTAATCCTTTGACAAAACGCACTTTACTTGTATTTGGGTAAATCTAAGTAGGTTCAAGATGATCATTACAAGTGGTTACATTAAAGACATGAAGATTACTTAAGATCTATTCAAGAAAAGTGAAATCTACAGGTCTCGATACCCCCTTAACAGAAGCTCGATCTGTTGAGATTCATTAAAGCTCGACACATGTCTCAATCTATCGAGCTTACGAGATTTAGACTATAGCCAGCAACGTTTTTATTTTAATAGGCTATTTGTTTATGGGTTTTTATAATCTTTATTGGATTAGGAAAGCCAAAGGTTTATGTATACCTATTTGGAATAGGAGAACCCATTGAGCTCCTATTTAAACAAGGAGATGGAAAAAGAAAAACCTAACCCTAGAGAGCTTCATAAGGTTTTCTTTTTGAAACGCTAGCCTCCTTCTATAGAAGAAAGAGTTCTTTCTGTGTTTTTCATATGCTTTTGGGTTCTGTAACCAAGTAAAGTCTCTCACACTATCATTGAAGATCTTATTGGTGTTTCTATGAGTTAGTCACATACTAGGATCCATGCATCATTGGTTAGTCACGTACTGGGATTTGTGCATTAAACGAAAAGATTGCCACTACAATACAAGTCCAATTGAGTATTGGGGTAAAGGTTCAACTGTAGGTTGGTATTTCGGGATAGGCCAAAGGGTTTGGTAAGATTCCTTATACTTGTAACTGCTTGTGATTGATAATAGTGGATTCTTAAGAGTGGTTACCTAAAAATCACCCTGTGGGGGTTTTTTCCTTGGAGGTTTTTCCCATTCATAAACAAATTACCATGTCAATTTAATTTCCATTGCATTTAGTTTAGTTAGTGAATTTTTTGTGCTACCATGCTTATTGCATGTAATTGAATCTAATTAATTCACTTGGATAATAAATTGATTAATTTACCAAAAGGGTTAATACATTCTTGGCCTATCAAGTAGTATCATGCTTGATTTCTTATCTGTTTTTGGAATCATGCTTTCATGCATTTGCATCTAGTTGTTGTTGTTGTTTTTTTTTTTTTTTTTTTTTTTTTAAATGCTTTATAGCTGTTTGTCTGTTTTTTTTTTTTTTTTTTTTTTTTTTTGTGTTTTCATTTTTTGTTTTGTTTATTTCGAAAAAAAAAGGGAAAAATCAGAAAATACAAAAATAGTGTGTTTGTGTATATTGGTACTTTTGTACCTTGGATGACCATTGAAACAAAGTTTCTAAACTTTGTATCTCTTGTAGCTTAGATGAGCATTTCAATGCATAACTAAGCAAGTGAGTTTTGTGGCTCGCATTTGCGATGAGTACTATTAAGTAGTCTCTTATACTTAACACTCATATCAATCTTTTTAATGGGAATGACTAAAAAATCCAAAGAGAAATGCATAAATAACTATCTCACCACTAAAACTCACCAATCATGTATAACATTTGTGTGCTTCAGCATAGCAAATTTGGGATGTTTTTGGTTTAACATAATTGGGTATTTCTTCTCTTTCTTATATGCCCATGCATGATATGTTCAAAAAGAAAAATATTCAAAGAAAATCAAAAGCAAAAAGAATCAAAATGCTTTTAAATATGGTTGTAAGCATGTTTCTAGGAAATATGGGAGTTATATGATGTACCTCGAAGGTGATAGTCCTCATTAGGTAGTTATGATTGTGTGTGGGTGTATTTGATTTTCTCATATCTCAAATTGTCATAATATGAGATATCTGTGCACTCTTGCTATGTTTTCACACACGACACACAAATTCTCTGCTACTTTTGATACATGTGCAGGTACAATATAATTTGGCCATCATAAGGAATACATGTGTTAATATATGCTCACTAAACTGTCTTAACTTCTGGTTAGTCACATACTAGGATTCCCTTCTATAGAGCCCCTCTTTCTTTCTTTTATTGCAATCTCAATCCATCAAGGTTTCTAGATTTCTTCTCGATAAATGCTTGATAGCTTCTTTGATCCATCGAGCAACTTTTTGTTTGGCCAATAGATTCTCGACAGCTTTTCGATCCATCAAGGTGTTTCTGTCGTCCACAGATCCTCGATAGCACCTCGACAGATTCACTTCTGTCAAGATTTAGTGCTTGACAAATCTCGATAGATATCTTAATCCATCGAGCTGCGATTTCCATTTAAGGTCAGAGCACGTATTAGATTTCATTTCTCTCTTCTCTCTCTCAACAGAAAACCTTTTTCTCTCGCCCCAAACACTTCTGACTCACTCAAATCTCCTTACCCACCTCTTTTTCGGCCTATATCAAGATCAAAACACTTGGTAAGTGTTCTAATCTTCTCTCTTTTCATGCATTCATGCATTTTAGACCTAGGTTTTGGGATTTTTCAAAATTTTTGGAGTTTTTGAGTTTTTCCTGAAATTTTTATGTTGGACTTTGTTAATTTGTTGTTATATGTTCATGCACTGCACTCTCAATGCATTTTAACAATGTTTCATGCATTTAGATGTGTGTTTGATTATTGGAATGTGTACTAGTAGGTTTGGATTGGGCTTTTACCCATGATGCAATTTATATTTTGCATGTCACATGTTCATGCATACTTCTGGTTGTGATATTTTCCCCTCTCTCTCTCTCTCTCTCTTAGATAGATTATGCATGGCACCCAAGGTGCGTAAATCTACTCCAGGCCAGAATCCTCTTCAAAGTTCTGGTTCTTTTTCTTCTTCTGATCCTCTTCCCCCTTTTCATGTTTGGTTCCATGATGAGAAGGCCCGTTGGGACTTCTTGGAGAACTTTTAGAAACATGGCGTTCATCCGGAGTGTCATATTGTTCTGTTGGACTTTTTCGACACTCCTCTACTTGGTGTCATTCGGACTTGGGGCTAGGATTCTCTTATGGAGGAACCCTTGAGGTGTCCAATTGTATTTACAGGAGTTTTACTCTAACATACATGGCATCGATACCTCTGTACCTTGTTTTGTCATGACATTTCAAGGTACACGTATCGTAGTTACCCCGGATCTTATATCTGAGGCACTACATGTCCCAAGAGTATCGCATCCAAATTACCACGGTTGTGAGCATCTTTAAACTATGTCCAAAGACGAGCTTCTGTCTCACTTTTGTGAGACACGTTCCATATAGGGTGGGAAGTAAAACACCCCATGCTCGAGCTTTGCAAAAGGTCCGAAATTCCTTAATATGGTGATGACAATTACTCTTACTCCATTGTCTGACTATAACTCTATCATAGAGCCTCATGCTCATTTTCTTTTGTCTCTTTTAGAGGACCTCTCCATACACTTCCCTTCTCACTTCATCACTTCTATCATCGATGTCTATCGGGATTCGACAACCAGTGATAAGCTCATATTTCCTTCAGCTATCACGTAGATCCTTCACCATTTTTCTATCCCCATTCCGGCTTCTCCTTTTTACACCACCATGGGTGCCATAAATGCCAGATTTATTGGGCGAAGTGAGGCCCAGCTTTGACCGAAGTGGCCACGTGTGGATACTACCAGTCCTGCACCTTCTACTGTTCCTTCGACCTCTACTCCTTCTTCCTCGACTGGTGGTGTGACCCTCGGAGTTGTCATGGTGCAGTTTCAGTGCATGGATGCTCACCTTGACACTCTCTCTGATGAGTTGTGTCAGGTGAACACTCGTGTTGGTCGTATAGCATGGCAACAGGCTTGCCTTGGTGGTTTCGTCGCTTCTTTGCCTCCTTCTCCAGAGGCTTCGGCAGATGAGGATAGTGATGATGGTGATGATGATGATGCTAGCTCTTCTAGTGATGATGAGATGACGACCTTTTAGTCTCTTACCCTTTATCATTCGTGACAAAAAGGGGAAATAGTTTTGGGATGAGAGTAGTCTTGTACTTAGGGGGGGAATTAGTATAGGAAATTTTTGTTAGGGGGGGTGTCTATACTGATAGGTCAAAAACGTATTGACCCCTTGTGATAAATTAACCAATTAATTTAGCCAAGTGAATTAATTAAGTTAATTAACATGCAAACGCATGGTAGCACAAACAAATCACCAATAACTAATTATGCAGTGGAAAATAAATAATACGGTGATTTGTTTATAAATGAAGAAAAACCTAACGACAAAAATCCCACCAGGTGATTTTTAGGTCACCATTGTCAAAACTCCACTATTATCATAACAAGCTGTTACAAGTAAACGAATCCCAATACCTTATACCAACCTACAGTTGAACCTTTACCCCAATACCCAATTGGACTTGTTCTGTAGTGACAGTTCCTACTTTTGATGCATGGCTCCCAAGTACATGACTAACCAATTGCACGGATCCCAGTACGCGACTTCAATCACTAACTAGAGAAGGTTGTTGGCTGCAAAGTTCTTCAGTTCATCCCAACGATGAAGATTAAGAAGATGCTTGGTCACAAAACCCAATGGTGCACATGCACAGCAACTTCTTCATAAGAATGATGAACTAGGGCAAAACTTTGTCTCCGGTCACAATTTGCTTGAACAAATTTTGCTCAATGCTTGTGCAACTTATGAACACTTTGACGGCCCTTAAAACAATCCTTTTATATGTCTAGGGTTAGGAGAAAAGAAGGCCCAAAGAAACATTCATGGATTCCTAGAAAATAGAACATAATTTATGTTTCTTTAAACCTCGACAAATATAAGCTGTTGAGAAGCTATCGAGCAGGTGTTGAGCACACGGGGCTGAAACAGCTTTCTTAAGCTCGATAGATGCAAATGTCGAGCCAGCTGTCGAGCTTTAACGAACTTGCACTTCATTAGCTTGTTTCTTGGACAGACTTGATGACTTCAACACTTGATCTTGAAACCGTGTTTCTTGAAGTATTAAAAACATCCTAGATCTACCCAATTACAAGTAAAGTGTGTTTTGTCAAAGGATTAACCAATTACATATAATAGTGACATATGTTCCTAACAAGTGAATCACATATGTCCTAACAATCTCCCCTTTTGGCAATCCGTGAAAAAACCATAACAAACAAATGAACATATGAGAGAAGTCATAAATCACTGAACTCATATTCACTTGTTGAATATAATAAAATCTATCCTAACACAAACTCTTGAAAAACTTTGCAAGAAGAGAGTTTATGGCAAGTAGACTTTGACAATCTATATTTATAAAACATTTTAAATAAAACTCATCAAGGCATCTTTGTGTGAAACAGAAAAATTAGATTGCATACAAGTATAAGAAGCATGTGTATAAAGAGAGAAAAGAAACAACACTTGTAAGGGGTAGGTGAAAGAAACATACATCCACATGTAGAGAAGAATAAGTACAATGTATGTCAAAAATGGTCACAAGACCCAAAGTACAAGAACAATGTATCTATAAAAGAAAGAGAAGAAAAGATACAAGTAATCCTCACTACATTCCTCATATCAACACTCCCGCTAACAAAATGTCCTATACTAACTCTCCTTTTAAGTATGACTACTCTCATATCCAAAACTACTTCCCCTTTTTGTCACGAGTGACAAAAGGTAAGAGTTTCAAGCAGACATCTCATCGATAGAGCTAGTATCTCCATCATCATCAGCCCCAGAAGCATCATTGTCATCACCATTATCATCATCAAAATCGGAATCTATAGAAGATGGTGAAGTGGTAGCCTTAGGAGTAAATCCACCCATGGTCACCTGCTGTCTAGCAATATGGCCAACATAAATGTTCACCTGATACAACTCTGTAGAGAGTGTATCTAGGTGAGCATCCATGTGCTTAAGTTGTGCCATGATGTCTCTTAGTGACACATCGCTCATAGAAAAGGAGGGAGCGGATGTGAATCGAGCAGATCGAGATGGAGTCAGACGGGTGGGAGGTGCTGAATTCGTCTGTCGCGACCTAAACTGAGCCTCGCTATGTTTAACGGTAGCGTAATCTATGGCACACATGAAAGTGAAAGGTTCGAACACTGGAAAAGGGATAGAAAAATGGCGTAGGATCCTTGTGATAGCCGAAGGAAAGATGAGCTTATCACGGGACGCCAAATCTAGATGAACATCTATAATGGAAAGAATAAAATGAAAAGGGAAATCAGTAGTAAGATGCTTAAGAAAGGACAACAGAAGTTGAGAACGAGGCTCAGTGATAGAGTTATAGTGAGAGAAAGGATGGACTACAAAGGTCATCACCATGTTCAAAAATCGCAGGCCTTTTGCAAAGGCCGAACAATAATTGAACTAGCACTCATCGCACTCGGAAGGACGCTCATAAAAAGCGGATTTGAGCTCATTCTTGGACACAGTCTGTAGACGTTCACAACTAGGATAGTCAAGAAACTCTACCTTAGGAACCCTAAGCACATTTGCGATAAGCTGTAGTGTGACAGGAATGCGTGTACCTCAAACGCGAGTAAAGAAAAGAGGTACAGAACGATCAATCCCGTGCATGTTGGAGTAAAACTCCTGGATAAGCACGAGAGGACAAATGACCGAGACGTCACACAGTGACTTCCATCCCTGACTGTGAATGACAGTGGGAAGGTCGGTGTCAATGAAGTCCACCAGAATGACTTGGCGTTCAGAATGAATGCTGCGTCTAAAAGTTCTTCGAGAATGCCTTATGGGCATCATCATTACGGAACTGAAGAGAGAGAGAAGTAGAATCAGAAGACGAAGAGGCATCAGAACAAAGAGGGTTTCGGGTCGGAGTGGATTTATGCTTAGGTGTCATAGACACAACTAACGTAAAAAGAATAGAGAAGGGGAAGAAAGAGACAATCAAAAAAGCTTGAAAATAGTTCAAATATAACAAGTATATTGAAAAGTAGAGAACGTATGCATGGGAAATGCATGAACACGTGACATGCAAAAGAAATTGCATCATGGGCTTAGCCCAATCCAATCCTACCAGCACACAATCAATTGCACACATCTAAAATGCATGATAATATTGTTATTATTCTAATGTGATGCAATGCATGAGATTTTAAACTCCTTTAAACAAAAAACAACCCAAGGTTTCAACAATAACCCCTTTAATTTTTAAAAACCCCAAATTTTGCAAAAGTCCCTAAAACTTAGGTTTTAGAGAATGAAATGCATGAAAATGAGGGATTAGAGACATACCAAGTGAAGAAAAACTTGATTAAGCTCAAGAATCCCTTGGGAAAGAGGTTAGGATTAAGTGAGAGAGGTTTGGGAGATGAAAAGACAGAGGTATCGAGAGAGAGATCGACAGAAATGAGATGCGGATCGTACGAGGAGAATATATAAGCCATCAGTAAATCTCGATAGATGAAGGTGTCGAGAGGGGTTGAGAAATCTGTTGAGGTAGGTGTCGAGAAAATGGTCGTCAACAGATACAGGTGTTGAGCATGTGTCGAGGAACAAACCACCATATCAAGAACAAAAGCTCGATCGATCGACCTAGCTGTCGTGAAGCTATCGAGGAGATAGGAACTTTCTCGATCGATCCACCAGGTGTTGAGGAGGTGTCGAGATTGTGTTAAGAAAAAGCTTGGAAGCTCGGCAGATATCCAAGTATCGAGGAGGTGTCGAGGAGGTGTTGATCAAGCTTTTAAAATAAATTTTCGAGAAGAAAAAAACACAGACATGAATGCAATCAAACATGCAACACAACCAATGATCCAAACACCATATAAACCTCTCAAAATTATCTCTTAATAGCAATTTTAAGCACATGGATCCCAAAAACACACACACACACACTAAACAAGTCTAACCAACTTTTATATTCCAAAAAACAAGTCAAGATAGTTTAGTGAGCATACATTAACACATGTAAAACCTTGTGATGGCCAAATCACATTGTACCTGCACATGTATTAAGAGTAGCAAATTTGATGGAGACTATCACCTTCGAGGTATATCTTATAACTCCCACATCTCCTAGAATACATGCTTGCAATCATTTTTAAAGCATTTTTGATCTTTTTGCTTTTCATTTTTTTTGCATATTTTTATTTAAGCAAATCATGCATGGGCATAAAAGAGAGAGAAAAGAAAATACCCAATGATGGTAACCATTTGAAATTCCAATTTTGCTATACCGAAGCACACAAATGTCATTGACACTGCACTTTTACTATGTCGAAGCATACATGTGTCATATTATGATTGGCGGGCAACAGTGGTGAAATGATTATTTATGCCTTTCTCTTAGGATTTTTTAGTTTTTCCTACCAAAAAGAGTGATACGAGTGTTAAGTACAAGAAAAAACTTGATCTTACTCATTATAAACAAGAGCCACAAAGCTCACTTGCTTAGTTGTGCATAGAGATGCTCATCTAAGCTACAGGAGATACAAAGTTTAGAAAACTTTGTTTCAATGGCCATCCAAGGTATACAAGTACCAATTTACACAAAACACACATTATTTTTGTATTTTTCAGATTATTTATTTATTTTTTATTTTATATAAAAAACATAACAAAGCAAAACTAAAAAATAACCAAACACAAACATGTTAAACAAAGTAAAGCATAAAAACTAGACTGACTCAAAATAAAAGCAAAACACACAAGTTATGCAAAAACAAAAACTTAAAGAGAGAGAAGAAAGTGATAGAATCACTTAGAACCTTTTTCCTTCCATATTCTGGAAGATCCTTTCCTTTGATTAAACCCTTGAACTGGAGGTGAGGAGGAAGAATTAAAACCGTTCAAGTTCGTAAGGGACATGAGAGCTTTGAGAAGATCTCCAAGAGGAGCAAAAGAGGATTGAAGCTGATTTTGGCTTCCAGATGCTATAATGTCGTTACTCTGTTAAGTGGCTAGCCACTTATAGCAATTTGGTCGAGCATAATGTTGTTGCTCTATTGGCATTCTTCATGAACTTCTTGAATTGCCTGGTGATGTAGGACTTCATCTTAGATTCTTCATCGTTTGAAGACTCATTTGTGTCACTGCTCTTGGCCTTCAAGGCCATGCTCTTACTCTTGCTCGACTTACCAATCCTTGTTAGCCCTAGCTCGTAAGTCTGTAGATTACCAACCAGCTCTGTCAAAGGAATTTTGTCAATGTCATTTGATTCCTCAATCGCCATAATCTTGGCATGGAATCTCTCAGGTAGAAATTTGAGCACCTTTCTTACAATCTTGGGTTCAGGAATGGTTTCCCCAAGATTGAAAGCTGAGTTCACTATGTCCCTGAGCTTGGCATAGAACTCATTAAACGACTCATCCTCTTCCATCTTAATCTCTTCAAAGCTTGTAGTGAGCCTCTGAAACTTTGAATCCTTGACAGCCTTTGTTCCCTCATAGGTTGTCTGGAGAATGGTCAAAGCCTCCTTAGTAGTTTCGGTTAAGGATATCTTCTTAAACTCCTCATTAGTGACTGCACTGAATAAGGCATTCAATGCTTTGCTATTGAAGTTTGCCGTCTTGATCTTGGCATCATCCCAATCGACAAGCGCTTTTGTAGGCTTAGTCCAGCCTATCTCCATAACTTGCCACACTTTCTTATCTAAAGACTGCAAGAAAGCTCTCATGCGTACTTTCCAATATGCATACTTAGTGCCATCAAATAAATGAGGTATAATTAATGACTGTCCTCTATCTATGACAAACAGGGGTTAATGGATCAACATAGCAAAGATTAAACTCTAATCAAAGTCTGCCTACTTTGATACCACTTGATAGGTCAAAAACGTATTGACCTCTCATAATAAATTAACCAATTAATTTAGTCAAGTTAATTAATTAAGTTAATTAACATGTAAACGCGTGGTAGCACAAACAAATCACCAATAACTAATTATGTAGCGGAAAATAAATAACACAGTGATTTATTTAAGCATGGGGAAAAACCTAATGGCAAAAACTCCACTGGATGATTTTCAGGTCACCACTCCCAAAACTCTACTATTATTACAACAAGCAGTTACAAGTAAAGGAATTCCAGTACCTTATACCAATCTACAGTTGAACCTTTACCCCAATACCCAATTGGACTTGTTTTGTAGTGACAATTCCTCTTTTTGATGCACGGCTCCCAAGTATGCGACTAACCAATTGCACATATCCCAGTACGCGACTTCAATCACCAACTAGAGAAGGTTGTTGGCTGCGAAGTTCTTCAATTCATCCCAACGATGAAGATTAAGAAGATGCTTGGTCACAAAACCCAATGATGCACATACACAACAACTTGTTCTCAAGAATGATGAATTAGGGCAAAACTTTGTCTTTGATCACAATTTGCTTGAACAAACTTTGCTCAATGCTTGTGCAACTTGTGAACACTTTGACTACCCTTAAAACAATCCTTTTATATGTCTAGGGTTAAGAGAAAGGAAGGCCCAAAGACACATTCACGGATTCCAAGAAAACATAACAGAATTTCTATTTCTTTAAACCTCGACAGATAGAAGCTGTCGAGAAGTTGTTGAGAAGCTGTCGAGCAGGTGTTAAGCACACAGGGCTAAAACAGCTTTCTTAAGCTTGATAGATGCAACTGTCAAGCCTTAATGAACTTCCACTTCTCAGCTTGTTTCTTGAACAGACTTGATGACTTCAACACTTGATCTTGAAACCTTGTTTCTTGAAGTATTAAAAACATCCTAGATCTATCTAATTACAAGTAAAGTGTGTTTTGTCAAAAGATTAGCCAATTACATATAATAGTGAGGGATGTAGTGAGGTTTACGTGTATCTTCTTTCTTTTACTTTAGCCTCTTGTACACCGGTCTTGTGACCATTTATTTATGACATACATTGTCCTTTATTTATATATATATATGATGATGTATGTTGTTCTTCACCTATCTCTCCATGTGTTTTTTCTTTTCTCTCTTTATACACATGTTTCTTTATGTTTGCAATCTTTATTTCTATTTCACACAAAGATGTCTTGATGAGTTTTGTTTAAAGTGTTTCGAAAGGATAGTTTGTGAAAATCTATCATGCCAAGAACTCTCTTTTTGCAAAAAAATTTCAAGAGTTTATGTTAGGGTTAGATTTTTTTGTATTCCAACAAATGATTATGAGTTTAGTGATTTAAGACTTCACTCATGATTCATTTGTTTATTGTGGTTTTGTCACGGATTGCCAAAGGGGGAAGTTTTTTTAGGACATATGTGGGAATTGTTAGAAACATATGTTATGTAAATTAGCTAATCTTTAGACAAAATGCACTTTACCTGTATTCGGGTAAATCTAAATAGTTTCAAGATGATCATTACAAGTGGTTACATTGAAAGTATGAAGATTAATTAAGAACTGCTCAAAAAAAGTGCAATCTGCAAGTCACGATACCTCCTCGATAGAAGCTCAATCTGTCGAGATTCATTAAAGCTTGACACATGTCTCGATCCATTGAGCTTATGGGATTCAGACTATAGCCAGCAACATTTTTATTCTAAAAAGCTATTTGTTTATGAGTTTGTATAATCCTTATTCGATTAGGAAAGGCCAAGGTTTGTGTATACTTATTTGGAATAGGAGAGTTCATTGAACTCCTATTTAAATAAGGAGGTGGAAAAAGAAAAACCTAACCCTAGAGAGTTTCATAAGATTTTCTTTTTGAAACCCTAGTCTCCTCCTATAGAAAAAAGAGTTCTTGCTATACTTCTTGTACACCTTTGGGTTCTGTAATTAAGCAAAGTGTCTCACACCATTATTGAAGATCTTATTAGTGTTTCTATGAGTTAGTCATGTATTGGGATTCATGCATTGAACAGAATGATTGCCACTACAATGCATGTCTAATTGGGTATTGGGGTAAGGGTTCAACTGTAGGTTAGTATTTTGGGATAGGCCAAAGGGTATGATAAGATTCCTTATACTTGTCGCCGCTTGTGATTGATAATAGTGGATCCTTAGGAGTGGTGACCTAAAAATCACCTGATGGGGTTTTTGCGTTGAAGATTTTCCTTACTCGTAAACAAATTACCGTATTAATTTAATTTCCACTGCATTTAGTTTAATTGGTGATTTGTTTGAGCTATTATGCTTATTGCATGTAATTGAATCTAATTAATTCACTTGAATAATTAATTGATTAATTTATTAAAGGGTTCAATACATTCTTGGCCTATCAGACTTGAATAACCTTTCTTATAATGGGCTAGCAAAATATTTTGACTCTCTCACACATTAATTAGCGAATAACCTTTCATATGCTGGTTATGGTTATTTGCATGCGTTCTATAATCGTTTCGTGTACGGACTGTAAAACGAAATAATCTAGATAAGATTTTCCTCTTACACGTTGCAGTTTCCTAGCTGCTTTTTCTTTTGCATGTTTAATTGTAATAACCTCTAGTAATCCCTTATCTTATATTCTTTCCTTTAATTTAAGAAGATCTCCTACTATCATTGCAAATCCACTATAGAGCTGAATTTAGGATTGACATTGCGTCACTTTCAATTTAGCATACCATTGGATGGCCGGCCTAGAATCGATACATGAACATATTCGCAGCCAGAAAAGCTTAATGGCATGAAGAATAAACATTCATTAAAATAGTGATTATCATCATTAATTATTTTGATAATGTTGCCGTATTGTTATTGCTTAAAGTATTCCACCTAAATTATCAATGTTACAAAGATGGTTATCATATTTAAGTGAAGAATAACTTATTCCAATATGATGTAATAGGACTACTTAAATCTATCATGTTTGAGCAAATCTAATTGGATTAAATATTCTTGCCATTCTTTTGAACCCCATTGTGTGCTGTGGGAAGTTTATAATATGTCTTAAATATAAGCCAGAGAATTAGGATTTGCTTGATAAATTGTGACATCATCATTTCAATTGGAATTAACTTTGGATCATTTTCTGATCTCGATCAGATTTGATTATTTGGAGAAAGTTTTAAACAAATAAGCTGGTTTATTTATTTCTTTGTTAGCATATTTAATTATAAAAATCATGCAAACTTAATAGAATTGAGAACTATTGTTGTCAAAGGCGAAAAGATACGTGGGTCTACCATTACCCCAGCTAGAAAGGGCAGACACAAAAGTAGAAAAGTTTAATATCAACTGGCTATATAAGAAAATTTTTTTTGCTATTGCATTCAACGACTATCCTACAAGCATTAGTTCAGTGTTCTAGCTAGCAAACAAACTAGTAATCAATGTCTTTATTAACCAAATCACTTTAGCCTCTTTTGCATCCCAAAAGTGCAAGTAAAATCTTCACCATAAAAAGAAGACAAATGCAAAATCTAGCCTCTAATAAGTATACTTAATTATAAATATATTAGCTGGTCTCACTGGTTCATATGCGGAGAAACAACACTTTGTGACTAATGGTAAATGCTTTTTATCACCCTTTTTTACATCATATTCATCTCTCCCCAGAAGATCCTAGTTGCTGTACATCAACTCGGTGAACTATAGCATATAAATATTTCGAATGATGACTATTATGTATGCTTAATTACTAATTAGATTAACCAAATTAGACCAGTTTTCTTCAAACGTTTGAGTTTTATTGGTTTGCTACATAAAGAAGGATCAACAGAAAATAAGGAACTGAACTGGAAAACAATAATATCTTTACTGTTGGAGTGTCAACTACTGCTGCAAATGGGGATTAATCAGCTTCTTTATATTATATAGTTGTTTACAAAAAGTGAACCCTGTAACCTTTTATATTAAGCAATAATTAATCTCTTTTGATTGATTGAACCCATTTTGTGCTTTGAGGACCCCAATATGCAATTTTACCTAGTTTTGCGTGGAAGTAATGTGTTTCCTCAACTAGTGGCGCGGTCACAATGTATAATTTCGCCATTATTAATCTTATTTTTTCATCTATTGTGAGGATTGTCAAGAAAATTCAGAAACGGGATTCATTCACGAGAGATTTGGCAAATCTGACTACTTTGAATATAAGATAAAAGACAAGATTGAAGGCCCGATGATTTTTTTCTGTATGTCATCTACTTGTTATTTTACGTAGATTAGCTGTTCTTTACCATTTTGTGGTGTTTCATATGATTGTGATATGTGCTTGCCTTTATCAATATGAGATTCAGTTTCTTATTAATTGTGGATGCTTGATTGTAGTAGAAAGAAAAATAAACTTTAGTGCGTCTACAATAAATTGGTCAAAAGTTTAAACGAAAGCAATTCTGCAGGAAAGGAGAATATTAACACCATCGAAAGGTTCCTTTTTCCTTTTTGGTTGATTGATTTTACTTAGCCAATGCTAATCAAAGCTAATAGTATTGTAACTCAATTGGTTGATACTTTCTAATGTCTTCAATGAAAATATTTAGGGTTCAAATCCCTTCATCTCCAACTACTTTTGTTTCAAAAAAAAAAAAGAAAATGGGAATCAAAGGAACAACGTGGGCTGGTTAAAAGCAGGTACATCACAAAGGAGGGAGTACTTTTATACATGGAAAAAAAAAAAAAAAAAGAAAAAGGAAAGAGTTTAAGTTTTACCCTTTTTAGGCAAAAGTATCTGCACTACACATTAAAAAAAAAAAAACACAAATAAAGTATCTGCACTATGGTTCCCTTTGGCCAGGCAAGTGAATCACTTGATGTTTCTCCATTCTCCAGTAGGCCTAGCATCCATCTACAACCAGAGATTAAAGAGCTGTATGTGAGAGTACTGTGTGAGATCCAAGTTAGATTTCTGATCAATTACTAAAGAAGTTAGCGGTCAAACAACAGAAAGAACTCCAACTAAAGCATGCAATGCAACTAAAACATTTGACGCAACTCTACCTATCTTTTATATAAAAAAATAATAATAATTTAAAAAAAAATTTGAAATATAAAAAGATAAAAGTCCACATTCATTTCTCATTTTTCAGTCCATCTAGATCTCAATCCAACCCAACCCATATTGCTTAGCTGCAAATACAAAGTACTTAAAAGGTTGAAAAGCCCAATGAAGTTCGAGTTAAATGAAGCTCATGTTAAATCCTAGACTGCTAATTATAGATTTTGTAAAGTTGAATTTATTCAACTACGTGTTGGCTTTATTCCATGCCAAATTTGCTTGTGATTCAGCATTTAGAAACCCTTTATTTAGGTGGGAATAATATAAGAGTTGTGTGTGAGAGAGTGTGAAGATTTGATCAAGAGTGTGTAACAAGATGGTGACTCGCGACTGGACTTGCAATTGACTCGCGAGTGGTGACTTGCCAAAATGAAGCACATGTGTGAAGCATGCAGGAAGATGAAGAGTGAGGACAGCTGGATCAGTACAGAACAAAAAGTATAGTTTAGTCTAGTTTGGTAACTGGCGATTGGAACTTGCGATTCATCCTTGTTGCAAAGTGACTTGCCAGTGCATCTTTTTTTGCTGAAAAATGACTTTTCACATTCCATCTCATACCCTACTATAAATACCCTTATACCCATGAAATGTAGAAAGCTTCCGGAGAGAATTTTGAAAGAGAAACCTTAGATAAAAACAAGATTGATTCATCCACAATCTTATACATTTGATTCTCCAAATTCCTCTACTCTCACCCTCTCCATTGTCATACCCATGAGAGGATTATAAACCAAATCCTTACCTCACCAAATTCAGAGTAGTGAGAAGGTTCTTGGTGTTTGGGAAGCAGTTTAAGAGAGAGTTAATTCATATTGTTTGATGCAAATGGGCTAATTGGATCCGGAAAGCTAGAGAAGACACGGTTCAGCATAACCTTGTTGGAGCAAGAAACATGGAGGGCTTAGGTGCATTGGATAGATTAGACTTAGAGGGTCTATTACTATTTGTGTATCCCAACTAATTTTCTAGTGGATCATTTACTACTTGGTGGGCGGCAAAGAGGTTTTTCACCAAGTTCTTTGATTTCCTCTTTGATAACACGTGTCGGTGTTATCTTGTTTTTGTATCTCTCTTTCCCTTACTTTTAACTTTTAATTTCTGCTAGTTGTGATCAATTAATGTCTTAGAGTAATTTGATAATTTGGGTATTGCTTATATTTCATATTTCGCACCTACATTGTTTGAATATAAGCTTGTTTGGGAAATTTTGTTTTTGAGGGTTTAAACACTCACAAGTGTTTTATACACTAAGTGAGTTTTCAATTTTTATCAAAACGGGTACACTTGTTTTTGGTTTCATAACCTAAGTGTGATCCTTAACTCTTGTGTTTATTGCTATGGATAGTGCTTTGTATGCTTTTATGGATTTTGTTAATTGTAACACGCCATGTATTTGTAAAATTGCCCCTATGAGTGTTAATCCTCATGACTGTGATGACATGTTACATGAATCTTTGGGTGTTGTTGAAATTCCAAATGTCAAACTCTTGAAGAAAAAGGCTAAGAATTTTCATGAGAATTTAAGCAAGTTTATTTGTGAAAAGGATGATTTGATTGCTAAGCTCAATGAATCCAACAAATTGGTTGAAAAGTATAAGAAACTTGCTAAACATTCTCTTGAAAAACTAAAAGAGTTTGAATGTTGGAATATGGACTTGAGTGCTAAACTTGTTTTGTCTAACAAACTTGTTGATGATCTTAAATGTGAAAATGAATCTCTTAAGATGCATGCCAAGTATTTGATTGCTAAACTTGTTGCTAAAAATGAATAAAAACTTTGTTGCAATCATGTTGTGTTGCCCGATTTTGTGCCTATTGTGAATTCTACCTCTAAACACAAATCAGTGTACATTCCTCCACCTAAAAGAAACCAAAAAGTGGAGAGAAAGGATCTTAAGCCTAAGCCTTCATTTAGGTCTCATCCTAAGGAGTTGAATGGATCTAAGTTTGTTCCTACTTGCCACCATTGTCGTGTGATAGGTCACATACGACCTTAATGTTCCATGTTGAAGAGAGAACAAAATCATGTTGCTAAATCCCTCCCTAAAAGGCCTAGTTGAGCACTGCCTTCTCTGGGGATAGTGAGGATACACTGATTGAGTTCCCAATTTGTGAAAATTCCAAGTTTCTTCTAAGAATGTCTCAAAGTAACTCCTTGTCCAGATACAAATCATCATATACCGGTGTTGTAGTAAGCATTGGCCAGTTAATGCGTAGGATTTCTGTCAGATAAACAGGAGACACTGTGAAGCTCTTTCTTCTAACCCAGCATTTAAGCACATATCCTTCAACAATGGCATTAGCATAGAATCCTTTCACCATGTTCACTTACGCATCATCAAGGTCGGAGAGAAGGTAGTTCCAATCCTCGGTGGCAAACCTTATGGGAATGTTGGTGTCACAGAGAGACGACTGGTTAACAGCTCTTTCAACTAGTTGTGTGGCTTCTTTGAAATAATTTTCATGAGTCTGAAAGGCAACATAGGATCTAAACTTGTTTGGATCATACACTCCTAATGGTGAACGGGTCTTTTTTGACCTAGGGGAGAGGTCATCAACATCAATCACCGGCTCTTTTCCTTTACTGCTACCTCCTTTCATAGCTGCTCTCTTGAATGGAGACATTTCCACACTGCATCATGTTATACGAAAGAATAAGAAAAACCACACAAAGACAGGAAGCCTTATTAGAACTAGGTTAGTCCCAAATCATAAAACCTGAATAAACCCCTAAAATCATGAGATTTAGGTTACAATCATGATAATGAGAGTGTGTTACAAGAACACATTGTACACGCAAAGCATAGTGCATCACAACAAAGCCACCAAAGATCACACAACAATTTCACCAAAAGATCAAAAACCCATATTCACGCATCAGATACACAGATATTAACAAAAACACACAATCGAGGAGGTATATGGCAAGAAATGTAAAATATATTGAGAAAGAAACAAAACCCATACCTTTCCTTGAAGATTGGTGAAGAAATGATGAAGAATATGGTGGATTTGTGAGTGAAATATGGTGAGAGTGTGAGAGAGACAAACAAAAAAGACAATGAACAATTAGAAATGTTCGAAGGAAAACTGAAAAGTTTTAAAAACTGTCCCTAAAGGGTAAAACACGTGATTTTCGCGATTAAACCAAGTCATGTTCAAGTTGCCAGGACAAGCCGCGAGACACCTGAGATGAAATTTTTGAAAAATTTTTCTAAGTGTTTTTTGTGATTGAAAGTTCCACCTAAGAGGAAGTCGCGAAGGGAGCCGCAAAAATTTCGGTGTAACCCTGGCGATTGGAGCTTTCACCTGCGAACAAGTCACCAGTCTGAGTCGCGAGAAACCTAAAAACCCAGATTTTGAAAAATTTTCTAAGTATTTTTCACGACTGGAACTCTGACCCACCAATGAGTCGCGAATATTCTCTGAGTGGTGCTCATGACAGGGGGCAAGCGACTGGACTGACCCGAGACCAAGTCGCCAGAACAGGGCAACACAGTTTTTGAAATTTTTGACAATTTTTGCGAAAACAAAATACTTTTCAAAAACAATTAAAACACTCAAAAATCTTTCTGTGTTTGATCAACAAAAATTGAGCATGTGAAAACACATTTAATCAAGTACAATCACACAAATGAATATGGCATTCATTGAACATAGACATGTGTGATGAGTGTGGATATCAACAATGAGATAGTCCTTAGTCTAATGTGAAGCTTCAATGATCAATTCAACCAAGCCATACACAATTAGCACTAGATAAGTGACCAATCTCAATTATAGAAATATGCATATATGACCTCCCACATAACCTGATAACAAAATTTTGAAGCTTTTCATTTGGCTCCATAAATATCATATCATTTGTTTTTTCTAAATCACAACATCTCATTGTGAGATCGATGCTTGAAATTTTTGATATTTCAATTGATGAGCAAGCCTTTGGCTTTTTGGACATCATACATTTTATATAAAGTCGCTTTCCTTTTTTCCTAGTCAAATACTAATGTGTGCGACAGGCTTTTGCAGCTCATTATCTCTTTTCATTTGGAGATTTACATTTGTTGAGCTCTTTAAGCAAAAACAATAAAATAAAAGAGTGGGAAGATATATAGGCACAAGTCTATGCATATCTTAAGATCAACAAAACCATTGACTAATCATTCATGACAAGTTTGAAGATCTATTTACAAAAATCACATAAAAGTCAAGATTTCTCCCACAATGATATGAGTGCATAGGGAACAAGCTATGCTCATAAATGCACAAAACCATTAGTACAAAGGTACAAGGAAAAATATGCTTGAGACAAAACTCAATAATATCGATCAAACTTTTTGGATTTTCTACTTTTTATGTGTTTTTGGATTTTTGACACAAAAGCAAGAGAAGATTGATCAAAAACAACAATGTAAAAACATTTTTTATTTTTATTTTAAATACAAACAAACAGAACATGCTATGCAAATAGCCTACAAAAGAGTGTGTGCCCTACAAAAGAGAGATCAAATCAAGGTAAAGAGGTAAAGCACACAACACACATGAGATTCAAGGAATTATACCAACACCGATGGTCTTACGAAGTGATTCAAACCGTGGACCATCCAGAGGCTTGGTGAAGTTGTTTGCCTTTTGATTGTTTGTATGTATAAATTCAAGACACATAACTTTTTTTTCCACCAAATCCCTAATGAAATGGTAACGTATCTCCATGTGTTTTGACTTTGAATGCTAAATAGGATTCTTAGAGAGATTTATAGCACTGGTGTTATCACAGAAAACACACATTGTATCTTAAGAAATCCCGTAGTCATGAAGTAGCTTTTTCATCCAAAGGAGTTGTGTGCAGCAACTTCCAGCAGCTATGTACTTTGCTTCAGCCGTAGAGAGAGACACTGGATTTTGTTTCTTGCTCATCCAAGAGACAAGATTGTTACCAAGGTAGAAGTAGCCACCTGAAGTACTCTTTCGATCATCCACACTTCTAGCCTAGTCTGCATCTGAATAACTAGCAAGGCAAGCATTAGAGTCCTTTGATTACCACAACCTATAATCTGGAGTTCCATTGATATATCGTATGATTCGTTTTACCGCAGTCAGGTGGGATTCCTTTGGAGCAGCTTGATATCTAGCATAAACACCCACACTAAATGCAATATCCAGTCTACTAGCTATAAGACAGAGTAAACTCCTAATGATACTCCTATACAAGGTTGGACTCACTTCTACCCTAGAAGAGTCAACATTTAGATTTGTAGATAAACTCATAGGAGTAGAGGCATGCTTTTTGGAGTCTAAACCAAATTTCTTGACAATATTTCTAGCATATTTTTCTTGTGAAATGAATATTCCTTCCTTATTTTGTTTGACTTGAAGGCCCAAGAAAAATGTAACCTCCCCCACCATACTCATCTCAAATTCTTTCTTCATCTCCTCAAAGAACTCTATAACCCGAGCATTAATGGTAGCTCCAAATACTATGTCATCAATATGTACTTGAGCCACGAAAAGATAATATTCATCTTTTTTGACAAATAAAGTTCAGTCAGCATATCCCCTTTTGAATCCTCTATCCAGGAGGTAATTGGTAAGCCGATCATACCAAGTTCTAGGAGCTTGTTTCAAGCCATAAAGGGCTTTCTTCAATCTTAGCACATTTCACATCCATTTGGTAGAGTTTGAAGTTCATAGTGCATGCAATTGACATAAAAATTCGAATAGACTCAAGTCTTGCCACAAGAGTGAAGGATTCATCAAAATCTACTCTTTCCACTTAAGTATATCCTTGAGCCACTAGCCAAGATTTATTCCGGATAATCTCTCCATCTTCATCGGTCTTGTTTTTACAGATCCATTTTGTGCCAATGACATGAACATTTTCAGGCCTAGAAGCATGTTCCCATACATCATTTCTCACAAATTGATTTAGCTCTTCATGCATTGACTCTACCCAATTTTCATCTTGAAGAGCTTTTTCTACCCTTTTCGGCTCAAGTTGGGCAAGGTAGCAATGGTATGTTACATAATTGGCCAGGAGAATATTTCCCTTTCTAAGGCAAAGACCTTCATCCAAAGATCCAATGATGTTGCTGTTCGAATGATTTTTAATCACTCTTGATGATGGCTTCTTTGAAGTGGATACTTCATCATTCCGGGAGATAGGAGGATTAACTTCCAGAGGAGTGAGAGGACTTGATGTTCTAGACATTGATCTTGTTTCCATTCTCGAGTTCACAGGAGTTGATTCCTTTTTTGGGGTAGGTGTTTCAACTTCAATATCAAGAGCTTCGACCTCAACAGTAGATACTTTGGAACTTGGCCCTTCTCCAGCATCAACCATCTCTACCTTTGTTATAGCATCATCAATTTCTACATTGATGGATTTCATTACCGTCTTTGTTCTCTTGTTGAAAACTCTGTATGCCTGGCTACTAGTAGAATACCTAAGGAAAATGCCTTCATTACTTTTTGCATCAAATTTTCTAAGTTTCTCCAGATCATTTAGAGTATAACACTTGCTTCCAAACACTCGGAAGTACTTCACTCTCGGCTTCTTTCCATTCCAAATTTCATAAGCGGTCTTTTTTGTTCCAGCTTGAAAGAATATTCTATTACCAATGTGATATGAGGTGTTCACAGCTTCTCCCCAAAACTTTTGAGGAATTTGCTTGTTGAGTAGCATAACTCTTGCCATTTCTTGAATCACCCAATTCTTCCTCTCAACCACCCCATTTTGTTGTGGAGTTTTGGGGGCTAAAAATTCCTTTTTGATTCCATTCTTCTCACAAAAAGACTCATATCTTGCATTCTCAAACTCCTTGCCATGATCACTCCTTATCTTGATAATAGAAACCCCTTTCTCATTTTGTAGTCTCTTGCAAAGAATTTCCAATTTCTCACATGCTTCTGATTTTTCTCTAAGAAATTCAACCCAAGTGTATCTTGAAAAATCATCAACAATGACCATAATGTACCTCTTTCCTCCTAGACTTTCAGTTCTTGTAGGCCCCATTAGATCAACGTGAAGAAGCTCTAAACAACATGAGGTAGCAATCACATTCATCTTATGATGACTTGCCTTTGTTTGCTTTCCCATTTGGCATGCACCACAAATAGTCTTTTCTACCTTTCCAAACTTTGGAAGTCCTTCAACCGCTTCAAGTTTATATACTTTAGCTACTTGTTTGAAATTTGCATGCCCAAATTTGTGATGCCAAAGTTCCAACATGTCAACATGAGCAGTTTACATGAAATAGGTGTCGTAGGAAATACCCCATAGCATTTGTCGGTAGTTCTATTTCCCTCTAAGACTTGAATCCTTTCTTCATCAATGATTATGCACCCTTTCTTTGAGAATTGAACAAGGAAATCCTCATCACATATTTAAGTGATGATTAAGAGATTCTCCTTCAGCCTTTTGATGTATAAGACATCTTTCAATAGAGGTAATCCCAATATCTCAATAGTCCATTTGCCAAGAACTTGAGCATGACTTCCATCGCCAAATGTCACATAGTCACCAACTTTCTCTTTGAGAGACTTAAACAATGATTTATCTCCAGTCATGTAGAACAGCCGCTATCAAAATACCATAAACATGAATTGAAAACCTTCAAGGAAGTGTGCACAAATAGGCAAGCATGAGACAAACACTCTTAACCTTCAAACAGAAACTTGTCTACATTTTCCATGCTCTTGTTAGAATGAATTTTCTTTTCTAGATTATCAATCTTATCACACAATATTCTATTTCTTCTTCATAATTCTTAATCAAAGAATTAGACTCACATAGACTATTGTGTCAGATGTGATTCTCATTTTCAAAATATTTCAGCATGTAAACAAACATCCTAGCATGTTTCTTTGTCTTTAATAAATCTAGGAGTTCATTTTTAGGACACCCTTCAAACATACTCATAGAGTCATTATCACAAACATTTAAGCCACAATTCAACATAGTCTTTTCCATAGCTTCATCCATAGTAAAGGGGTCTAGGATCGCATTTAGGTAATTAAACCACGGCAAGTGCACCCGCTCTGACACCAATTGAAAGTTTAAATAGTGTGTAAAACACCTTGAATGTTTAGACCCCTAAATTACAAGTTACCAATTCAAGCTTATTATCAAACAATATGTGCAGAACATGACCATAAGCTAATACAGAATTGATAAAACAATCTACACCATAAATAATCACAACCACAGCAGTAATTAAATGGCAAAGATAAAGGGAAGAGAGATGCAAATACAAATACAACACAACGATGTGTTATCGAAGAGGAAACCGAAGTCCTTGGCGTAAAACCTCTCTGCCGCCCTCCAAGCGGTCAATAATCCACTAAAGAATGAAGTTGGGATACATGAACAGCAGAAGACCCTCCAAGCCTAATCTACCCAGTGTACCTAAGTCCTCTAAGCTTCTTGCTCCAACGAGGTTACGTCGAACCTTTGTCTTCTTTAGCTTACCGGATTCCGTTATAACCCATAGTATCAACCAATATCAATTGATCCCTTCCTAACTACTTCCCAAGCACCAAATAACCTTCTCACAGATATGGGTATGGTGAGAAAAGGATTTGGCCAATGTACCTCTCAAGGATGTAATAATGGAAAGAATGAGAGTAGAGGAATTTGGAGAATTAAAGGATGAAGATTGTGGATGAGTCAATCTTGTTTTTCTCTAGGGTTTCTTTCTCAAAATTCTCTCTGGAAGCTCTCAAAATTTCATGGGTATAAGGGGTATTTATACTAGTGTAAGAATGAAATGCGAAGAGTTAGTTTTTCCAAAACAGAGCTGGCTGGCGATTTGGCCTCGCGACTTGACTGAGTCGCGAGTTCAAGCTACGAGCTAACTGAATGGCCAGTCTAGACTATTTGTCCTGTAGTGCTATAGCTGGCATGACGGTTTAGCTTCTTGGCATGCTTCACTCATGTGCATCCTTTGGTGGCTTGCTAGTTGCGAGCCACCCGAGAGATTTAGTTGCGAGTCCTTACTTCAGTGCATAGTCTTAAGCATTTCTTTACACTCTCTCACACACTACCCTTACATGATTCCCACCTAAATATAGGGTTTCTAAATGCTAAATTACAAGCAAATTGGCACAAAATAAAGCCAACAAGATGGTTGATTAAATTCAACCTTACAGGGGTTATTCTGATATGCTTGATCCATTGGAGATTTTTTTTCTTTTTTTGATAATTTGTGTTTAGTTGTGGGAACCTTGAGATGCCCCTTCCTTGAAAGAAATTTTATTTTATTACTGTTCATGACTAAACTACACTTAGTTTAGTGGTGAGGCCTAAGTTACACGTAGTTTAGCCATCAGGTGTGTTTATGATGGCCCAATTTGATTGATTGTGTGATGTGTGTGGGTGTGTGATGAGTCTCACATTGGGTATTTACTAGGTAGATATGGGCTTTATTAACAACTACAAGGAGCCTTTATTGTGACTAATTCTTTTAAGGTATAGTGCAGATGTGACTAGTGATTTTCCTTGGATCGTTACATATGGTATCATAGCCAACTTGGTAACCCCGTGTGAGCTCAGAGACATTACCCCATAAAGTAGGCCCTAACGTGGACGTTAGGGATTTAAGTGGGGGAGATTGTGATGCCCCAATTTTATTGATTGTCTAATATGTGTGAGTGTGTGATGAGTCCCACATCGGGTATTTACTGGGTAGATCTAGGGTTTATTAACAACTACAAGCAGCCTCTATTGTGACTAGTTCTTTTGAGGTATAACGCAGACGTGGCTAACGCTTTTCCTTGGGTCATTACAGTTTTCATTTTCTCCAATGGTTGCCAACCATTTCTTCTTTCTTCTTCTTCATTCTCTTCATCTTGCTCACCCCTTCACATTCTTTATAACTCCTCTCTCTTTTCTCTCTACAAAAACCTCTCTTTCCCCTTTCTTTTCCTTACACCTCCTGGCTTCCTCATTCTCTTAAACTCTTTCATTTCCTCATTTTCTCTTCCCTTCATCATCTCCTCCAATGGTAGCCAAGGCCAATAAATCATCCCTCGTCCTTGATAATGATGCCGTTCGTCTCACCCGTTGGAGCGGAGCCACGAGGTTGGTAGGGCCTCCACCATTGATATACAGGCCAGAGAATCACATTCCCGCAAGTGAATCAATAAGTTTTTCTTTTTTTCTCATTTTCAAGTTTACCTCTAATCTATGGTTTAGATTTAATTTTTTGCTATGTAAATGCTTGGGTTTTGATGTGGGATGGATTTAGATGAAAAACTGATGCCTTACTAGGGGTAGGAACATGTCTAGGATTGATTTTGGATGAAACCTCCTTGAAAATGTTGAAGAACTGCTTCTGTATATGTTCTTGCATGTGTAGGCTTGGGCCTGCGTACACAACTTGTATTCATGCATACACAACTCTGTTCTTATGTACGCAGGTGTGTTCTTGAGTTTCTGCGTGTGTGAGAATGGACCTGCATATGCTGGGTCTTACTTGCATGCGTGGGCTTTGACTCGTGTACATGTGACGCCTGACAGAGGCCCTGCTCTACCCAATCCTACTCAATTTTTTAACCATTTCACTTCCACACGCAATTCTAATGCATATTCTTGCCCTTTTTGCACCTGATGATCATTGTATCATTCTTTTAATCTTCATTCTCGCATTAAAACACCATATTTCTTGAATCTCTCTTAAATCATGAATCTAATGGAATCTTTCTTTTTTGCAGTCATCATCCCCTTATGCTAGTAGAGGAAGCACATAATAAGTTGGTGGAGTGGTTCAACCTACTTGCCCCCAAAATCAAAGGTTATATCTGAGAGGTGGGCTTTAAGCCCATCATTAGTCTTCTTTTGGAAAAGTCTACAAATGCCACCTTGGTGCAATGCCTCATTGAGAGGTGGTGGGAAACTTCCAAAACCTTTCACATTCCTAAGCGGGAGATAACATTGACTCCCTATGACTTCTACCACATGACCGAGCTTAGCTTCGAGGGGGCGACATTAGTTTGGACGGTGTGTTCAACTAGGCATTAACATGTTCGGGAGGAAGTACGCCCATGAGATCATTGGCTACTTCAACTTAGTATTGGATTACATGTTCCTTCCACAGAAGACCACAGAGGAATGTGTCTGTATGACTAGGGCTTTCGTTCTCCACTTGATGGTGGGCAAATGGTGCCTTTGAGGTGGCTAACCCTCTTCCCGAATTTTGGGGAGGAACGGAGGGTCAACTTGGAGCAAGCATGTCTTGCTTATCTTTACTCCACCCTCGACACTCTTAGTCGGGGCACTTTGTGGCAGCTTGTGGGGCCTTGGAAGCTCCTTGAGGTCAATTCTCTTTTTGCTCTTTGCAGCTCCACTTGTAGCTTGTAGTCTTGTGAACTATATTGTCTTGAAAACTATCATCTTTTATATAGCATCTTGCATCTTGTCATCTTGCATCTAACCTATGACTTGTGTTTCTTCTTTTACAGTAGTGGGTTGTTAGGTATGGACTCATAACTCTAGGCACTGACCTAGTTTTAAGGGAGTTTCCCTAAGTGAGGGCCCATCTTGCTAGGTTAACTTTAGATGAGGTATGTTTAAAAGTTCTAGTTGTTCATGCCTCTTCATGCATTTCCTTTAGAATACTCTTCTTCTAACCTTGTGTCATCATAGGTTAACTAGACTTCATACGCCGGCCAACCCCTTCTTGCTTTTTAAGACTTAGAGCCTGCCGCTCTTAACCTGACCCTTTGAAGAGGTGTACTTGAGGGCTTTATACATAGAAGAGAGAGTGCGATTCTAGTTGGTGGGTTGAGTCGAACCATAGATTCCGATGGACCCTCTTGAGTTCATGCTTGCCCTACTGGTGAGCCTATAGATCCTCTACATATCCCTTAGATAGTTTATGCCTATGAAGTGGATGGCTTTGATCTGGAGCATGTTATGCCCCATAATCCCAATGTCATGGGCTATCCTTTCCTTTCCAACACTCGAGCAATGAGTTCTTTCTTCCTTTTGCTTTTCTTTCTTTGCCGTGTCTTTTCTTGTTCCAGTCACTAACCCTTCTTCTTTCCAATTGCAGCCCATTATTCAGGAGCATAAGGAGTTGGTGTGGTTGGTTGGAAATCTTAAGTTGGAGGTGACCAACTATTTGAGGGAGTTGTATGGTCTTGGAGGAGCGGCCTACCCAGGTGGGGGTGATAATGATGATAATGGTGGCGAGGAGAAGGACTCTGAGGCGACTATTGGCTAACAACCAAGGAAGAGGCGGCACCATTGATTAACTGTAGTCGTAACATATATACATACACAACACACTGTTGGAAAATCTAGTTTTGCATCTCATACAAAACACACAGCGGAAGCAACAAACACAGATCTACTTTATTCATAGAAGATGATATGTAACATTGAATTCTAGAATAAAGAATAGAAAGCGTACCTTGATGTAGTGAAATTCAAAACAGGACTTGAGAATACCTTTAATCAACATCTTAATTGCACATGATTCCCAAGAAGTGTGGTCTCTCAATCAGTCCTTTTGTACGTTGATTCTCAAAGAAAGTTCTTCTTCTTCTCCTTGTAGAGAAAAACTCTTTTTATTTTCTTTTCATCATACGTACATTCTAATTATCTTGGTAGTTTTCTTATTTAATGACTCTTATTAAATAAAAATTGATTATCTAATTGGGTTAGCCTTTTGGGCCTACCCAATTGGGCTTTAGTTTGTGGCTTGAGATGGGACTAAAGGGAACAAATAAGACTCTAGCTCCAATGGGCCTTGGGCTTTTCTATCAACTCTTGACAAGTCCAAAGTTACCATTAATTATATTTGTAAGGTTAAACTTAATCAACCATCTTGTTGGCTTTATTTCATACCAAATTTGCTTGAATTTTAGCAATTAGTAACCCTATATTTAGGTGGGAATCATGTAAGGGTAGTGTGTGAAAGAGTGTGAAGAAATGCTCAAGTTTGTGCAAAGTAGTAGGGATTCGCAACTGGACCTTGTGGGTAGCTCGTGGCTTGCAAGCCACCAGAAGTTGCACACGTGCCAAGCATGCTGAGAAGTTAAAGCGTCATGCCAACTGGAGCACTACAGGACAAAAAGTCCAGACTACCATTCAGTTAGTTCGCGGCTTGAACTCGCAGCTCAGTCAAGTCACTAGGCCAAGCCTCCAGCCAGCTTTGTTTTGAAAAACTGACTCTTCGCATTCCAAACACACACAAGTATAAATACCCCTTATACCCACGAAATATTGAGAGCTTCCAGAGAGAATATTGAGAGAGAAACCCTAGAGAAAAACAAGATTGACTCATCCACAATCTTTACATAGAGACTTTTCAAATTCCTCTACTCTCACCCTCTCCATTGTTATATCCTTGAGAGGTTCATTACCAAAACATTTTCTCATCATACCCACATCTATAAGAAGGCTTTTTGGTGGTTTGGGAAGTAGTTAGGAAGGACCAATTCACATTGGTTGATGTTATGGTTTATAGCGGAATCTAGTAAGCTAAAGAAAAAATAGGTTCGGCGTAATCTCGTTGGAGTAGGAACTTGGAGGGCTTAGGTACACTGGGTAGATTAGACTTGGAGGGTCTTCTGTTGTTCATGTATCCCAACTACATTCTTTAGTGGATTATTTACCGCTTGGAGGGCAGTGGAGAGGTTTTATGCCGAGGGTTTCAGTTTCCTCTTCGATAACACATCGTGTGTTGTCCTTGTGTTTGCATCTTTTTTCCCTTAATCTTTGCCATTTAATTTCTACTGTGGATGTAATTTTATTTGGTTTAGATTTTTTATTAATTCTGTATTAAGTTTATGTTCATATTCTGCACATTAATTGTTTGATATTAAGCTTGAATTGATAATTTATTATTTGGGGGTCTAAACGTTCATAGTGTTTTATACACTAATTTAACCTTCAATTGGTATCAGAGCGGGTACACTTATACTGGTTTCATTACCTTAGTGTGATCCGTCACCCCATATTGAGATGGACCGGTCTCAATCATTAAATGCTCCACCATATTTTGATGGTAGCAACTATGCCTTTTGAAAGGTGCAGATGAGAGCATTTTTATGTTCAATAGATGAGGCTGTTTGGGATGCAGTTGAAATAGGTTGGACAAGGTCAGGGGAAGCCAAATCCACATGGGATAAGGCAGCCCTTACGGCATCAAAGGCTAATAGCAAAGCTCTTAATGCTATTTTTTGTGGTGTATCTCTAGATGAGTTCCACCAGGTTTTTCACATTACCATTGCCAAGAAGGCATGGCAGATATTGGAGACCACGTACTAGGGAACAAAGAAAGTCAAAGACACCAAGTTATAGTTGCTGACCACTCGGTTTAAAGAGTTGAGAATGGGCGAGGATGAGTTTTTTGACTCTTTCTATAGCAAGTTGAATGAAGTGATCATCAGCAAGTTTAACTTGGGAGAGAAAATGGAAAACTCAAAAGTCGTATGAAAAATTCTTCGTACTTTGCCGAAGAGCTTTCGTCCAAAGGTGACTACAATTGAGGAGAGTAAAGACCTTGATGAAATCAAAGTCCAAGAACTGATTGGTTCTCTCCAAACATATGAGCTTTCATTGCCAAATCAAAGAAAGAGCAAATCACTTGCTTTTAAGACAATAAATGAAAGGATAGAAGCTCACGACTCGGCCATTTCAAAAGGGAATGTCCTAATTACTTAAGGTCGAAGGGCAAGGCGTATGCCACCACTCTTAGTGACTCAAATTCCTCCACTTCTGATTCAGAGGATAGCTATGATGAAGAAGGGAATTTGTTAGCATTTATGACTATTGCTCATGTTGAGTCTTCGGAGGACTTGAATTTGCTTGTGCAAGAACTTCGGGAGCATAGTGATGAGAAATTGATGGGAATTGTGGAAGAATCGGATGCTGAAGAAGATGAAGATACAGCTGGTCTTCAAGAGAATTACAACTCACTCCTTGAGAAGTTGGGAAAGTATGCAAGGGTGGCTAAGGCAACCTTGAAAAAGGTGAAGAAAGCAAAAGAAGACTATAGAAGTCTCCTAGTGTGATATAAGGAGGCCAAGTGTGAGATAGAGACACTAAATGGTGAGCTAAATGAAGCTTACACCAAGATTAAATTCCTTGAACTTGAGGCATTTCAAGCAAATGTCAAGGTAAAGCGAGTATCCACAAAGAAGCTTGATGATCTCCTCTCTCATTAAAAATCTTTCTTCGACAAAACCGGATTAGGATATACAGGAGAAAGTAGTTCAGTTGTGAATATCTCAAAAGAAGTGAAGTTTGTGAAGGCCAAAGAGCCGATTGGAGTTACCCCTACTGTGGAGATGACAAAGGTTAAGAAGAAGAAGAATGTGGCTAACCAACGGGTTTTGAACAAGCCCTGTAATCAATTTGTGGTCAGGTTTGAAGCCAAAGCAAAATCTCTTCCACGATTGCAAAGAGATCTTAGAACAAACCATGTGTGTCATCACTGCGAACTTCAAGGGCACACACAACCCAATTGTCATAGGTTGAGAGCATTAAGGAATGCTAGTAATCAAAGGTCAAGAGGACTAAGAAATGACAAGAGCACTTGGGCTGTTGAGCCATCAAGAGGTCGAAATGGTGATCATGGAATGATGGACGTGATGAAAATGATTGGTGCATTCACCAATTTCTTGGAAAGCTTCACTAGAAGGTTTGAAAGTCCCAACTGTCGTACCCAATCCTATAAGGATATCACCTCAAATGCACATGACATGTGGGTGAAGAAGGGTACCCATGCATAAGCATAACAACATGTCCATGCATTAATACTTCCTATGTTGTGTGACTATGCCTGGTTGTTTGCTTTTAGTTAGTTTGAGTTGAAAATCGGTTGTTTGTTTGTTTTTACTTTTAAATTTTTTTACATTATTGTTTTTGATCAATCTTTTCTTGATTTTATGTCAAAAATCCAAAAAACACATTAAAAAATTGAAAATCAAAAAGTTTGATCGACTTTGTTGAGTTTTGTCTCAAAGCATGTTTTGCCTTGTACCTTTGTACTAATGGTCTTGTGCTTTTACGAGCATTACTTGTTCCATATGCACTTATATTATTGTGGGAGAACTCTTGACATCTACGTGACTATTGTAAATAGATCTTTAAACTTGTCATGAATGATTAGTGAATGATTTTGTTGATTTTGAGACATGCATAGTCTTGTGCCTATATATCTTCCCACTTATTTAATTTTATTGTTGTTTTGCTTAAAAAGCTCACCAAATGTAAATCTCCAAATGAAAAGAGATATTGAGCTGCAAAAGCCTGTCGCAAATACTAATATTTGATTAGGAAAAAGGGAAAACGACCTAAAATAAAATATATGATGCCTAAAAGCCAAAGGCTTGCCAATCAAATGAAATATCAAAATTTTGGGCATCGATCTCACAATGAGATGTTTTGATTCAAAAAGATCAAATGTTATGATGAATATGAAGCCAAATGAAAAGCTTCAAAGTTATGTTATCAGGTCTTCTGGAAGGTCATATATGCATATTTCTATAATTGAGATGGGTCACATTATCTAGTGCTAATTGTGTATGTCTTGGTTGAATTGATCATTGAAGCTTCACATTAGACTAAGAACTATCTCATTTTTTATATCCACACACTTCACACAAGTCTATGTTCAATGAATGTTATATTCATTTGTGTGATTGTACTTGATTAAATGTGTTTTCACATGCTCCATCTTTGTTGATCAAACACAAAAAGATTTTTAAGTGTTTTAGTTGTTTTTGGAAAGTCTTTTGTTTTTGCAAAAATGTTAAAAAAATTTCAAAAAATCTGTTTTGCCCTGTTCTGGCGACTTAGTCATGGGTTGATCCAATCACATGCCCCAGTCGCAAGCCCACACAGAAATTTTTCGCGTCTCACTGACGAGTCAATGTCCTAGTCGCAAAATTTGAGTTTTTATCATTTCTCACGGCTCAGTCTGGCGACTTGTTTGCGGGTAGAGGTTCCAGTCGTGAGGGTACTCAGAGATTTTCATGACTTACCTTGCAACTCTCTCGTGGGTAGAACTTCCAGTCGCGAAAAATACTTAGAAAAAATTTTTCAAATTTTTTCTCTAAAGTATTTGGCAGCTTACCCTGGTGACTCGCTTGCAACTTAACTCAATTGCGAAAAATACGTGTTTTGCGTTTCAAGGTCAGTTTTTAAAACTTTTAGTTTTCCCTCAAACATTTTATGACTATTCATTATCTTCCTCACTTGAACCTCTCTCAAACTCACCATGTCACTCTCAAAAACCTCTATTTCGCTTTATTTCAACTTCAATTCTTCAAGAAAAAGGTATGGGTTTTCTCTTTCTCACTACATATTTCATGTTTTGAACTTTATTTTCTTGAGTTTGTGAGTTGTTTTCAGTATTGGGTTTCTTGGGGTTTCAATCATGGGTTGGGTAATTTTTGTTGAGTTTGAATGTATGGATCTTGCTGTTTATGCTTTTAAGATGCTACATTTTAGTGTTATCATAATTGTATTTCTATTTTGAATTTGTTAATTGATCTGTCTTGGTTAGCTATTCTCATACCTATTGGGAAATTTAGACCCTGGTTGATAGAATTAACAAGTTTTAAACCCAAGTTGTTAATTAGATTTATTATGAATAAAACTTGTTAAAACAAACAAACATTAATATCATGTCAAAATCATGTAGAGGAAAAATAAATAAGACAAGATATGATGACCCAAGAAAACCAATGAAACCAACCAGTTTCACAGTAAAAAACCTGGGGGGAAACCTTCTCGAAAAGAAATTCACTATAGTAAAGAGAAGTTTCAGATCTAGTACAAATCCTTTGTCCCTAGACTCTACAATCCCCGTAGATGAACTTACAACAGAAACCTTCTACTGCTTTAGAACCTCTAAACTCTTCAATATATGAACGCCACCCTTTTTGTTGCACGGATCCCAGTACATGACTAACTCACCAACTTGAAGAAGATTGTTGGCGGAAAAGTTTTTCACTTTATCAACAGTGAAGATCAAGAAGCACTTAGTTACAAAACCCTAAGGTGCAAAGACACAGTAGCTTCTTTCAAAGAGAATAAGGCCTCGGTCATCTTTTGCATATGTTCTCCTTATATTCTCTTATGTGGCGACCTCTAAAATAAGTCTTATATAGGTCTAGGGTTGTGAGAAAAGAAACCCTACACAAATACATAAGCATGGCCCAAAAATCAGATCTAGAAATCTGAATTGCCGTAACCTCGATCGATCGAGAGGTGTCGAGCTTTAAACCTTAATAGATAAAGCTATCGAGAAGCTATCGAGGAGCTGTCGAGGAGACATGAGCTTTCTCGATCAATCCACCAGCTATCGAGCAGGTGTCGAGCTATCTATTCGCAGGTGTCAAGCTATCTGTCCAACTTTAATGAACAGCTTTTTTCACTTGTTTCTTGGTCCAATCTTCATGACTTTAATACTAGACTTGAACAACATGTTTCTTGAAGTATTAAACACATCATGGATCTACTCAATTACAAGTAAAGTGCGTTTTATCAAAGGATTAGCCAATTACATAAAAGAATGACATATGTTTTTAACAAGTGAAACACATATGTCCTAGCAATCTTCCCCTTTGGCAATCTGTTACAAAACCACAACAAACAAATGAACATATGAGAGAAGTCATAAATCACTCAACTCATATTCACTTGTTGAATACAATAAAATCTATCTTAATACAAACTCTTGAAAAATCTTACAAGAAGAGAGTTTATGGCAAATATACTTTGACAACCTATATTTCTGAAACACTTTAAACAAAACTCATCAAGGCATCTTTGTGTGAAACAGAAATAATAAATTGCATACAAATAATAAGAAGCATGTGTATAAAGAGAGAAAAGAAACAACACATGAAAGGGTAGGTGAAAGAAAAACATACATCAACAATATAGAAGAGAAAATAAGTACAATGTATGTCTATAAATGGTCACAAGACCAGTGTACAAGAACAAGGAAGTAAGCACTCCCCCTAACAAGATGAAACATATCTCCCCCTTACAAAGGAATGTATTTCTCCCCCTAACATGTAGAATCTTAAAAAAGAAACCACATATTCTCCACAATTTCTCCCCCTTTTTGTCATGATTGACAAAGGGTACAAGAAGCTAGAAAGCTTCACCCGAAAGACATAAAGATGATCAAGGATGATCAAGGGGGCACAAGAAATCCATATAAATGCATGAATGTAATGAAACAAGATGCTATAGATGACAAGATAATAGAAAGATGCAAAACATGTGAAAAACAAATCTTTCAACAAAAAAAATGTTAAGCACATGGATCTCAAAACACACACACACAACAAGTCTAACCAATTTTATATTTCAAAAACATGTCAAGACAGTTTAGTGAGCATATATTAACGCATGTAAAACTTGTGATGGTCAAATCACATTGTATCTGCACATGTATTAAGAATAGCAAAGAATATTGCGTGTTGTGTGTGAAAAACATCGCAAGATTGCATAACTGTATACATGTTATGATGATTTGAGATATGAGAAAATCGCTTTAACTCACACACAATCATAATTGCTTGATGGGGACTATCACCTTCAAGGTACATCCTATAACTCCCACATCTCCTAGAATACATGTTTGCAATCATATTTAAAAGCATTTTTTATCTTTTTGCTTTTGATTTTTCTTTGCATATTTTTCTTTTAAGTATATCATACATGGGCTTAATAGAGAGAGAAAAGAAATACCTAATGATATTTGACATTCCAATTTTGCTATGCCTAAGCACACGAATGTCATTGACATCACACTTTTACTATGCCAAAACATACAGATGTCATACATGATTGGCAGGCAACAGTGGTGAGATGGTTATTAATGCCTTTCTCTCAGGATTTTTTAGTCTTTTCCGTAAAAAAGAGTGATATGAGTGTTAAGTACAAGAGACAACCTAATCTTACTCATCACAAACAAGAGCCACAAAGCTCACTTGCTTAGTTGTGCATAGAGATGCTCATCTAAGCTACAAGAGATACAAAGTTTAGAAAACTTTGTTTCAATGGTCATCCAAGATACACAAGTACCAATGTACACAATTTACACACTGTTTTTGTATTTTTCTTATTTTTCAAAATTTTTTTATATGAAAAACAAAATAAAGAAAAACTGAAAAAATAACTAAACAAAAACAGACAACCACATGAAAGCAGAAAGAAAGATGCATATGCATGAAGGCATGAAAGAAAAATGTAGATGCATGAAAGCATGATTTCAAAAGTAGATAAGAAACCAAGCAAAGAGTCCTACTTTAGATAGAAAGAATTAAAGCAGAGGACAAATAGAAAGACAATTAAGTCTTAGGCTCCTTTCTCACCCACACAGCACGAGTCTTTAGCCGTGAAGATGAAAAGGCAAGTGTCCTAGTATGTCTACTAAAGGACATAGAAGAATTAGAATTCTCCTGAAATTAAGTTAAAAAGTTCAAAGTTTTTAATAAATCTCCAAACAAAGATATAGGTCCTTGAGAGGAAACCTGTGATCGTTTGGACAATTGCTTATGAGGATACAACTTAAAGCAATTAGGATGAATGTGTTCAGAAACACCACAATGGTGACAAACATGTGGTCTAACAAAGGATTTAGAATTAACTAGATTAGTTTTGAATTTCATACCTTTATTACCTTTCTCAAATTGTGGCACAAAGACAGTCCTTGATCCAGAAGCCATGGAAGAGAAAGGGTCGGAGAAAACAACATATCCTAAGCCAATCTTATCAGAATTAGGCTTTTGGGCACTCAAGACCTCATCAAGTTTTGCACCAGACATCCTCTCTATTTGAGTTCTAGCTTGACTAAGCTCAACCTCAAGATTCTTGACTTTCTCTTCTAATGATGTGTTCTCCATAATAAGAGACTCAGGTTTTTCAGTTTTTACCTCATTAAGCTCTTTTCTACAAAGATGAGAAGTCTTTTCAGATTTTATAAATTCTATGCATAGCTTATCATAGGCTTCTTGAAGGGTCAACTTCTTGGGTACTTCATCATCAGAAGAATCCTCATTGTCACTAGCACTCTCCAGAATCACTTTATTGGTTAAGGCAGCAAAGGCCATAACGTGACTACATTCACCCACATACTCATCAGAAGAGTCATTCTCAGTATCACTCCAGGTAGCAACTAACCCTTTATCTTTGGACTCCTTGGTCTTTTCCTTCATGAGGTAGTTTGGAAACTCTATCCTCATATGACCAAAACCTTTGCACTCATGGCATTGGATGAAGGGTTTCTCATTCTTGCCACTCCTTGAGGATTTAGGTTTCTTGGGAGGTTTGCCCTTATCCTTTTTCCTAAATTGAAGAAGCTTGATAATCTCATTAGTTATAAAGGTAAGATCCTCATCCTCATCATCATCTTCATTTTCATCTTCACTTTCTTCTTTATCTTCAGAGTCCTCAATCTCTTCCTCTATACCCTTAAGAGCCAAGTTTTCACTCTTTCCACATTTTCCCATTAAGCCTAATCCCATCTCATAGGTTTGAAGGTTTCTTACAAGCTTAGTTAAAAGAATTTGATCAATGTCCTTGACTTCTTCAATGGCAGTGATCTTGGCATGGAATCTTTCAGGTAAGGACATAAGGATTTTCCTAACAATTTTGGAACCTGCAATACATTCTCCAAGGTTGAAGGCAGAATTCACAATATCCTTGAGTTTGGCATAGAACTCATCAAAGGTCTCATCCTCCTCTATCCTTATTTCTTCAAAACTACTAGTGAGTCTTTGAAGCTTCACAGTCTTTACTGCCTTGGTACCTTCATAGGTGGTTTCAAGAATGGTCCATGCTTCCTTGGCAACTTTTGTGGATGATAGTTTCTTGAATTCCTCATTGGTCACCCCACAAAACAAAGCATTCAAGGCCTTACTGTGGAAATTTGCTGTTATGATTGTTGCTTCATCCTAATCTACTGGCGCTTCCTTTGGCTTAATCCAGCCAACTTCAATAGCTTGCCATACCTATTCACCCAGAGCTTGCAAAAAAACTTTCATACGAACTTTCCAGTACGCATAATTAGTTCCATCAAATAAAGGAGGAATAAAAAGAGATTGTCCACAATCCATGACAACGGGGGTAAAGGATCACACTTAGGAAATTAATCCAATCAGAGTGTACCCGCTTTGATACCACTTGTTAGGAAATTTAGACCCCGGTTGATAGAATTAACAAGTTTTAAACTCAAGTTGTTAATTAGATTTATTATGAACAAAACTTGTTAAAACAAACAAACATCAATATCTTGTCAAAATCATGCAGTGGAGAAATAAATAAGACAAGATATGATAACCTAGAAAAACCAATGAAAACAACCAGTTTCACAGTAAAAAAATTGGGGGGAAACCTTCTCGAAAAGCAATTCACTATAGTAAAGAGAAGTTTTAGATCTAGTACAAAACCTTTGTCCCTAGACTCTACAATCCCCATAGATGAACTTATAGTAGAAACCTTCTATCGTTTCAGAATCTCTGAACTCTTCAATATATGAACGCCACCCTTTTTGTTGCACGGATCCCAATACATGACTAACTCACCAACTTGAAGAAGATTTCTGGCTGCAAAGTTCTTCACTTCATCAATAATAAAGATCAAGAAGCACTTGGTTACAAAACCCTAAGGCACAAAGACGCAATAGCTTATTTCAGAGAGAATAAGGCTTTAATCACTTTTTGCATATGTTCTCCTTATATTCTCTTATGTGATGGCCTCTAAAATAAGTCTTATATAGGTCTAGGATTGTGAGAAAAGAAACCCTACACAAATACATTAGCCTGGCCCAAAAATCAGAACTAGAAATCTGAATTCCCGTAACCTCGATCGATCGGGAGGTGTTGAGGAGTTGTCGAGCTTTAAACCTCAATAGATACAACTATCGAGGAGCTATCGAGGAGCTATAGAGGAGACAGGAGCTTTCTCGATCGATCCACCAGCTATCGAGCAGCTGTCGAGCTATCTGTCCACAGTTGTCGAGCTATTTGTCCAGCTTTAATGAACAACTTTTCTTCACTTGTTTCTTGGTCCAATCTTCATGGCTTTAATACTAGACTTAAACAACATGTTTCTTGAAGTATTAAACACATCCTAGATCTACCCATTTATAAGTAAAGTACGTTTTGTCAAAGGATTAGAAAAGAAGAATGTGTGGAGAGAAGGTCACCAGCGGTGCACCAAGTGTCTAAGGCCCTTAGCATCCCTAAAACCTTTAAGATTCCTAGAAATCGCTACTAATTTCAGGATCCCGACACGCTCCAAACAACTGATAAATTCACCATTAGAAAGCTCCTTGTCCACTCAACTAGACTAACTACTAATCTTCCCCAGGACGAAGTTAAGAAGATGGGAACTGCTTCGCGAGATCCTCACCTAATCTGTAGATCTAAAATTTCCCTTGGATTTGGAACCTGGGCGGAACTAGAAAACCAAGATTGGCCAAAAAACACCCAGGTATGCCAGAAAACACCTAGGTATGAGGGGAGGGGGGGGCCTCGCCGTGGGACATCTAAGGGAAGAACAGGCTGGGGGTGTACCAAGGATCTTGTAAAGGGAAGGCTGGGCACTCCACAACCTCCTACACCTTACCCTGTGTAGACTCAGAAGAGCTTTCACCTTCAGAAGGACTGGGAGTACACTCCCTCCTTTTTCGTGAGGAAGAAGAAGCCATGGAACAACAATGCAATAGGAAACAGAGAAGTTAAGGGTGTGAAGGACAGAAAAGAAGGGACGGAGAAAGAAAAACTGGAAGGAAGAAGATAAGCTTAAAAATAAAAATCTCTAGAAGTAAAAAGATGGTTTGAAAGTAAGGGCAATAATGGCACAGGAGAGTTATTGGTAGTTATTAATGAGAGTTATGGGGAATGTAAAAAGTGGATGGGAAGTTTTACTCAGACACTTAACTGCCACATTCCATGCAAAGAGGGGAAGTTGCAAAAGAAGTGTAACACGTGAAAACCAAGATACTAGAGGATAGCGTGGGGAAGCAAGATCCCAAGGAAAGGAGAAAAGGGACCCTGAAACCAATTGAAACAGCAAAGAAAGATTCCTTACAAAAATTGAGAGTCTTGTCTACTCACGAGTGGGCAAACAACCTACGAGCTCGGGGGGCTAAATGTTGTGGTAAAAAAAATCACAATGTTGAACCAAGGCCCAAAACAATGCAAAGGATTGAAGTCCAGGAAAGTAAAACATTTGGGCTTCCAATAATGAAATAAGAAAGAAAGGTCCAAGCCCGTTAAGGGTCCATAAGAAGGGACCTAAATCCATTAATGGGCAAGTTTTGGACCTCATGAAACAGAGGAAAGAAAAAGCCCATCCCAGCCCTCAAAGGTTAGAAAAATCACTAGGGAACCCAAGAAAAGAACTGGGCCAGGATACTTGGGGATTCCTGGGAGCTTGGGATCCTTAGGACATGCAGCAAAGCTAGGATAGGATTAAGACAATTCAAGGGGGCATGCCAAGAAACACAAGGAACCAAAACAGATATGTCTCTATTAGCCACCCAATGATGCAGAAAAGGGATCAGAAGGCTTGGGAACTAACAACTCATGAGTAAGGGTCTGGTACCTTGGGGAACCTAAGAAGAAGAACCATGAAGGAAGGTGGCTAGGGATCTTTTAGCTTGACAGAAAAGAATCAGCTCACTTGGGAAAAATGACAAAAGAGAAAGCAAACGAAATTTAGGTTTGAAAAGTGGAATCTAGAAGCCTTAGAGAAGAAAAGAACAAAGGTCAGCCTTCTAGGACCCCAAAACGGGAAAGTCAGCTAAAGTCTTTTGAAGAAGGAACCTCAAAAGAAAAAATTAATGAATAATGAGAAAAGGACTAGCCACCAATATTGCTAACACAACAATGGTTTTGGTACCCAAAGGAGCAAATGGAGGGAATCAATGGTACCTAGAAACCCTAGAATGGCACTATAAAAGGGTAAGTAGGCAACAATGAAAGACATTCATCCACAATCAATTGAAATAAATATACTTGAGAAAACTCTACCATAATTCAAAAAGGGAGAAAAGAGAGGGAAAACAGGGTCTGGGATCCTTAAACAGCCACTAGAGAACACACTCGGATTTAAAGGGATTCAAACTTCACAAGTCTTAGAGACCTAAAAAGCAATCTAAGTCTATGATTTTTGAAGTTATTTGGACCTCGTAACATGTCCTAGTGAGCATGATTTATCACAAAACTTAAGAAAATAATGAGACATTCCATATTATCCTAAGGATCCCTATCGTTTTATTTTACTTTTCTTACTCATATATTATTCTTTACTATTCCTTGCTATTCAATACGTATATGCTTGTTGTATGTTAGTATGTATGTGTTGTAGGATCCGTGCTTTGTACACCACTTGGTTTGAAATCAGCCTAATTTAGCTGCAGTGAACCAAGCCTAGTCCTTTAAAGCATAAAGCATCAGACCCAGGATCCTTGTTCTTTAACTTGGGCTTATGTGTTATTCTACCAAAAAAAAGAACCCACATAGGGTTTCTTTACTTACAACCCTAGACATATATAAGGCTTATTTTAAAAGTCGTCTCACACATATGCAGAGACCAAGAGATTTATTTTCTCTGTGAGAAGCTATTATGTTTGTATGCCATAGGGTTTTGTAACCATGTGCTTCCTGATCTTCATTGTTGATGAAGTGAAGAACTTTGTAGCCAACAACATCATTCAAGTTGCTAGAGTTAGTCACATACTGGGATCTATGCAAAGGGTTAATCACAGATTGAAGATTTATGCATCAAGAGAAAGAAGACTACTACAAAATTAAGTTAAATTGGGTATTGAAAAGAAGGTTCAACTGTAAGTTGCTATTTTGGGATAGGCTAAGGTAGTGGTAAGATTTCTTATACTTGTAACCACTTGATTGTTGATTAGTGGATTCTTGGGAGTGGCCTTATTCTTGTAATTTCTTGGTTGTGGATTAGTGGATACTTGGGAGTGGTGACCTTAAAATCACCCTGTAGGGTTTTTGCCTTACAAGAGGTTTTCCCTATTTATCAACAAATCACTGTGTCAATTTAATTTCCGCTACATTTAGTTTATTTGGTGATTTGTTGGTGCCTTCACGATTTGCATGCAATTGAACCTAATTAATCAACTTGGGTAATTGAATTAAATAACCGAGGTCAAGCTATCTTAACCCAACATATTGAAACAAATATATATATATATATATATATATATAAATAAATTTTTGTGTGTGTCTGTGTGTGTGACTACATAACAAAGAAGTATAAGAGAAAGATGTGTTATCATCAAAAGAATAATTCAAATGTTAAAATTTTTGAAATGCCAAAATATATTAAAGAATCTTAAGATTTACTTCCCGTAAATTTTTAAGACAAAAAAAATGTACATGATTACAAAATAGAGAAATATAAAAGAAAAATTGATTACCATCAAAAGAATAATACATGGTATAGTCATTGAAATCTACGAAAATGTTCAAATATTGCAAAGACTAACACAAATTCAGATGTTAAAACTTCCAAAATGACAAAAAAGATATATAATTGAAGAATAAATTATTGAAACTGAAAGCTAAAATTTGTGCTAAAACACAAGAGTTTGTTTAAACCCCCAATTAAAAATTACGCTAGATTGCTTTCACTCTAACTTCAACAAAGTGGGGAACAAGAGTAAATAAGCGAAATGAACCGATAACACTACCCTAAGCCATATTCATCCATCATCAACAATAAAATGAAAGCTTAAAGAGTAGGGAAGAGAGATGCAAACACAAAGGGGGAGACTGTAAGCTTGAATTTAATCAACCATCTTGTTGGCTTTATTCTGTGCCGAATTTACTTGTAATTTAGCAATTAGTAACCCTGTATTTAGGTGGGAATCATGTAAGGGTAGTGTGTGAGGGAGTGAAAAAATGCTCAAAACTGTGCAATAAAGCAGGGACTCGCAACTAGATCTCGCGGCTTGCAAGCCACCAGAAGATGCACAAGAGTGAAGCATGCAGAGAAGCTGAACCATCATGCCAGCTGTAGCACTACAGGACAAAAAGTCCAGTCTGGCCATTCAGTTTATTCGCGGCTTGGACTCGCGACTCAGTCAAGTTGCGAGGCCAAGTCGCCAGTCCATTCTGTTATGAAAAAATGACTCTTCGCATTCCTTTCTCACTCCAGTATAAATAACCCTTATACCCACAAAATGTAGAGAGCTTCCAGAGAGAATCTTGAGAGAAAAACCTTAAAGAAAAACAAGATTGACTCATCCACAATCTTTACATAGTGACTCTTCAAATTCCTCAACTCTCACCCTCTCCATTATTATGTCCTTGAGAGGTTCATTAGCCAAAACTTTTCTCACCATACCAATATCTGTGAGAAGGCTTTTTGGTGCTTTGGGAAGTAGTTAGGAAGGGACCAATTCACATTGGTTGATGCTATGGTTTATAGCAGAATCCGGTAAGTTAAAGAAGACAAAGGTTCGGCGCAACCTCGTTGGAGTAGGAGCTTGGAGGACTTAGGTACACTAGGTAGATTAAGCTTGGAAGGTCTTCTGCTGTTCATATATCCCAACTACATTCTTTAGTGGATAATTTACTGCTTAGAGGGCAGCAAAGAGGTTTTACACCGTGGGCTTCAGTTTCCTCTTCAATAACACATCGTTGTGTTGTCTTTGTGTTTGCATCTCACTTCCCTTAATCTTTTCCATTTAATTTCTGCTATGGATGAGATTTTATTTGGTTTAGATTGTTTGTCAATTATGTATTAAGCTTATGTTCATATTCCGCACATTAATTGTTTGAATTTGTTAATTGGGGGTCTAAACGTTCATAGTGTTTTATACACTATTTGAACATTCAAGAAGTATAATAAGGATGGTTACATAAGTAGTCATCTTTGGCCATGGTCCTTCATCAATTGTCTTGGAAGCTATGGTAACTTCTCAATTTATGTGTTTAGCATCTGTTCAATAACATTTTTTTTTTTTTTTGGCTATGTACCTTCAACAACATTGGCATCACATCCCTGCCCTGGGATCCAATGTCGAAAATGTTTTGTCTAATGTCAAATGTAGTCATAGCATAACTTGCAATCGTCAATTAGTTTTGAATGCTAGGTGTACCTTCCATTCATCCATACGGAAGAAGGAATTTCCATTTGAGTAAGAATTTTTTTTTCTATTGAGAAAATGATATCTAACAAAATTGAAAATCCAACAAAAAATAAAAAACTAAATTGCTGGTCTTCCAATGAGAGTAAGAATGAGAAAAGAAGGTACCCATATATATTGGTGGTGAATGTTGGGTAGGCCTTGAAATTGCTTCATTTCATGGTGTCAGCATTAAGTTCAGGGATCCAAAATCACAAACACAATCAAAATTGACAGTAAAATTAGTCTTACAAATTAGAACCCAACAAATAAAAATAAAGTTATGAATTGCAAAATTATAAAACAAAGAGGTATGAGTTACAGACAATTATGGAGTGAAAAAAAGCATAATTAGAATAAACGTTATATATTAGAACAAAAGGCATAATTAGAATAAATATAACAGCCCATCCTTATGTGCTTTTGTTTCTTAAGCATAATTAGAATATACAAAACAACCCATTGTATGATTTCATTCCTTTTGGGTAGCACAAGTTGGCTGCTCCCTTAAACAAATACAAATCCATCTTAAAATTATTTGTGCATAAAACAAAATTCTATACATAAAAATCAAAAAGTGATGCTCTTCTTCGCTATATCATAAAATTGTTCATCACAAGTTCCAAGGATGCAATTTTTTGGATTTAATGGAACACACTACAACATAATATAGGCTAAATCTTGTTTCTTCGTTGCCACAATACCCGTGATAGCATAGTAGTGAGTTCGCATGTTTTTTGGTCCCTATCCCAAGCCCAATCCTTGAGTTCAACGAAAAAAGCCTAGCTGTTGAACACACATTCCATCATGTCATGCTACCAGATCGACTGAATTTTGGAATAGCCCCATATGGCAAGAAGAGCATCTTCCACCTCAGCCCCACAGAACCAGCTACACCTACAACCTTCAGCTTGAAAAAAGTTGTGCAAGTTGGCTACAGTCCATTCATAGCCCTCAAAATAATTTGGGTGCAAGTTACTGCTACATTGGTTGGGATTTCAAACAGTGTTATTTGGTCAGTTTCAATTTCGAGTGAGACTTTTTGTGAAACATGTGGTGTACATGTTCTAAATAGGAATGAAAAGAATATTTTATAGCATGAATACACCCAAAAAAAAATTTCCACACTACAATTGAACATTGACAAAAGTGAAGAAAATACTTCAAAATGATCCATAAAGAAAATTGAACTGATTTCAAATTTGACTGTACAATTTTAGTTTGGGTTGACCATGCAAAATCTCACTAAAAAGCAAAATCCATTTGCTTTCCAAAAGCAATTAAACGTCCTCAAAAGACAATGGTGGAAATAAAAGGGGCCAGCTTTTTCAAATTACACTATATCATATACAGCAAATTTAATCAAACAATTAATAGGAACATAAATCTATAATATGAAGAGGAAAGAAAATCTTGAATTTGTTGTGCAACCGCTGGTCATTGGAGGACTCGTACTAGCCTTGTAGGAAATTAGATGAATCTCTTCTTGTAGTTTCTAAATTTTTCAAAATGGTTATTCAAATTTCTATTTCTATCATCAATAAAGCCCATCATCAGAATTCCTCTACCTACCCAAATAAATAAATAAATCAATAGAAATTTTGTTTGTTTCAAAGTTTTTTACTTTGCCTCTATTGTTTTGATCAAAATTAAATATTTTTTTATCACGGCAAAAAAATTAGAAAATACCCAAAAATAAATAAAAGAAAAACTGACATCCTTATATAGATAAGTAGTGTTCATGCCATTGTCTCTGTAATTGGGTCATAGCAAAACAAATACTTGAGATTATATTATAATGTCACAGATTAGAGAGGATTTTGACTACATAGTTAAAGTATTGGAGAGGTTGGTAATCTTTATGAGTCATAAGGAATATAAGGAAGATATGGTTTGCAGTCTTGCAGTTTAAGGTCTGATGTGATGGTCATGATAGTGATGTTGGGAAGAAAGGGATTGCAAATTTAGGAATAGAAGGGAGAGATCGAAGGTTTAACGTAAAAGAATAGAACTTGACATTTGAAGTTGTGGACTTTTCTTGTCGTAATAAGAGAAGGAATTACTTGCCTCCTGAGTAATTCATATTGCAAATCCGTAAAGAGAAGGAATTAGCTCCTAAATAATTCTTATTGCAATTATGACTAAATAGTCTAAACTTGTAGTAGGATTTGTTTCAACATTGTCGTAGGAAATAGGAAATAAGGCATATAGAAAGGGAGAGAAGGTACAAGAAAAAGAGGACGAAGAATGAATAAATAACTTATACGGAACAGAACAAAATTGGTAACTACGAAGTGGAATGGTGCAATAGAACACCAACAGTACTAAAAACAGTACTTAAATGGTTTGCTTAGATAGCCAAATGAACAGACATTTTTCTGTGTTTTTAAATATAGAGGTGACATAAATTCATGTTGCCATATGGCACAATAAGGAGAGGTCAATAAAAAGTTAAATATTTCGACTATTAGTTATACTAGTCGCTAACCCATGCAATGCATAAGAATAGTACAGGATGAGTTTCAGAGGAAAAATAGCAATGTTGTTTTATTTATTAGTTTTTTGTGGGAATGAATAAAAGATATAATGTTGTGCCTCTAGTTTAGTTTGTGTAGTATATATAGATATATACAAGATAAATTGTAAAATATATACCAAAAGGTGCCTATTGAAAAGTTATAACTATTCAAATTGGATATACCAAAAGGTGCCTATTAAACAAAAATGTGTCTATTAACCGAAGAAGTGTCTATTGACTGAAAAGGTTCCTATTTAATGAAAATGTGTCTTTTGACCAAAAAGACGCATGTTGAAAGATCATAATTCTTTGGGTATAAATAGTGGTTCATATTCATTTGGTAATTTTTTCTCAACTTCTTTTCTTTCATTTTTTGTAAAAACACAAGAGATCTATGGGTATTCTCCAAACTGCTATTTTTAAGTCAAGTTTTTTTTTTTTCTAGGTTAAAAAAGGGGAAACGTCTAGGAATCAAACCACACCACCTGACAAAAGTAGCAACAATAATACTAAACAATTTTTTTTCATTTGGTAACTTCTTTTCAACTTTCTCTCTTTCACTTTTTTAACTTCTTCATTTGGCAATTGCCCCTTGAACCCCCCCCCCCCCCCTCCCCAAGTAGTGATAAATAATTTTGTAAGTACAAATAAAGATTGAATGTTCAAATACTCTATAAAACACCTTGAACATTTAGACCCCCAATTTACAAATTACCAATTCAAGCTTATTATCAAACAATATATGTGTGGAACATGAACATAATCTAAAACAGAATTGATAAAAAAATATAAACCAAATAAAATAACATCCACAGCAGAAATTGAATGGTAAAGATTAAGGGAAGAGAGATACAAACACAAGGACAACACAACAATATGTTATCGAAGAGGAAACGGAAGCCCTCGGCGTAACGATGTGCGCCAAACCTTTCTCTTCTTTAGCTTACCGGATTCCGCTATAACCCATAGCATCAACCAATATCAATTGGTCCCTTCCTAACTGCTTCCCAAGCACCAAATAGCCTTCTCACAGATATGGGTATGGTGAGAAAATGTTTTGGCTAATGTACCTCTCAAGGATGTAACAATGAAGAGGGTAAGAGTTGAGGAATTTGAAGAGTCACTATGTAAAGATTGTGGATGAGTCAATCTTGTTTTTCTCTAGGGTTTCTCTCTCAAAATTCTCTCTGGAAGCTCTCTACATTCTGTGTGTATAATGGGTATTTATACTAGTGTGAGAATGGAATGCGAACAATCAGTTTTTCAAAACATAGCTGGTTGGCAACTTGGCCTCATGACTTGACTGAGTCACGAGTTCAAGCCACGAGCTAACTGAATGGCTAGTCTAGACTTTTTGTCTTGTAGTGCTACTACAGCTGGCATGACGGTTTAGCTTCTTTGCATGCTTCACTCGTGTGCATCCTTTGGCGGCTTGCTAGTCACGAGCCACCTGTGAGATCCAGTCACGAGTCCCTGCTTCAATGCAAAGTCTTGAACATTTCTTCACACTCTTTCACACACTACCCTTACATGATTCCCACCTAAATACAAGGTTTCTAAGTGCTGAATTACAAGCAAATTGACACAGAATAAAGCCAACAAAATGGTTGATTAAATTCAACCTTACAAAGACTAACGGATAGCATCAAAGATATTAAATTGTATTAAACGTAATCAGTACCTATTGAAAAATAATTATAAAAATTGATTTTTTGTATTCCATAATCGACAGAAAAGCATTTTTTTTTAACTAAAAAAAAAAAAAAATCAAGGCACATGCCCATATACCATTCACTTAACCCCTAAAGCCTGCCACTATAACCACAATTTCCTATTCAAGCGTGATATTGATATATCATTCACTTCTTTCTTTTTACTTCAGTTTTCTTTTATAGCTTTTACGTATTCTTCTTCTTCTTCTCAATGATAGTTTTTTATTTTAATATATGCATCTTATGTGAAACAATGAGTTGATATTGAAACTTAACGGAAAAAAGAAAAATCACAACTGCTCGGAGTTTTAAAGCATATATGTGGCATTAATTTATGTAGCCAATAAACAATATATGTACAAATCTGTGTGTAGATGTATAAGAGAAATAAAGTAAAGCTTACAAACCAAATGAATACACGTAGAAGAAACACTACAATCTCTGTGCATAACGAATAGAACTATGTCTCTCTTTCTCTAAAGACTCTTATGAATGAAATTAGGGATGCCTATTTATAGGCACACAGGCACCAGTTTGGAATAGGTGTAACTGTGAATAGATATATTGAAAAGGCACAACTATTTGGTGTTTTAAAATGTAAATGTGGCTACAGTTTATGTAACCACATGGTGCAATGAGGAGTGGTCAACAAAAATTCAAACGTTTCGACTATTAGTTATTACTAGCTTATAACCCGCACAATGTGTGGGATACTTTTATTTATTACAAAAGACAAACCATAGGTGAAAATTTAAAATTTTCATAATTAGATAATACAAAAAAATAATTTTAAAAAAATTGTGAGAAAGAAACCTAAATTCAAGAAGTCTTTCATAGAGACTATGAAATCTAATCTTGAAATTTCTTGCTCATTCAACAAAATTTGAAATAAAGTGATTTTTTTTTCTTTCTTTTGACTCCAAGAGTTAATTATTTTGCTTCTCAAAAAAGAAAGAGTTAATTATTTAAAGCATGTTCCAAAGTTCCAAAAAGATAAACAAAATAAATTCAGGGTGTCCAAGAGAGATAATAGTTGTCTTTGTTTTTGTTAGAAGCAAGTACCAGGGTCTTCAATTAACAATAATTAATAATTAAAATATCATGAAAGTCAAACCCTGCAGTAATAATCTATGAATAGCATCAACTACAGTAGTAAATAGTCTCACAGAATTCACTTAGCCCCCCCCCCCCCAAAAAAAAAACATTCTCACTATAAGAGTTATTCCAAAAATGTAGTGCCGCTAATTTATACCAAATTATCAATTTCACTTTTTTTTTTTTTAATGACAATAACTACTACAACATAGGAAAATGCAAACAATGTTTATAATGTAAAAATTTGAAAATGTAACAAACCATGGGTGAAGCCTACTGATTGTATTAAAGCAACAAACTATTGAATAGAACCCAAATGAAGGCTAATTAACCATGAGAAATCCCAACCATGTATAAAAATCAAACTGAATATTACAATTTTTTGTATATAATTGTGAGAAATCTCAATCTTGTATAAAACTAAATATGTTATTCATTTAACTACTGATATAGATTGTCTATTTAAGGTAGCAAGATCATAAGTTCTATAACCTCCTCATCATAATATTCCCTTGTATACAAAACATAAATAGATGAATATACCATTTATATGAGCTAACACATCTATTACCAAATTTATCCCCCATAAGTCTATGGAGATCCATTTGGGTTCTAAAGTCATCTTACTTTCTAAACATTCACAAATAAGGATGAACTCTTAAAACTTCATCAATAGTGTCCAAAAAATATTAGATATCAAGGTCTCATTTTGGCCACAAACAATATAATATTCATATAGTGATACCAAGTGAAAAGAGTAGGTATTTGCTTCGTAGACACCCTTAGTACAATCCAACTAATTTAAGAGGCCAGCTTGTATTTTCTAGGGTTTTTGCATTATGTTTTGTTTATTGAATTTCTGCCATGTGATATAATCAAAGCTTAAATGCAATAGTTGTATTTTTCTTTCGGTTGTGATGTATATTAATAGTTTTTTTTTTTTTTAAATCAATCAATTTTAGTAGGAAGAATAGAAGTCTTTTAGAGGCAGAGCTATAGATTTGAGTAAAAAATTATACCAATAAGTGCATAAGTTAAGAATGATTTTCGTAATATTTTAGAATGTCACTCCTCCCCACATCTCTAATTGGTGAAATTCAATTGCTGCATCATTGCAGTATGTTTACTTTATTCCTTTAATTGCAAATATACCCAATTATCTCCTTTTTAAAAAACATGAAAATAGAATTTGTATCACTTCTAAAATATAATTTTAGAGAATCAACATGGGGACATGAATATACATGTTTGTATGATCTAGAGGACAAATGATAGGAGACTCATTACAAAATCATTCCCTACTGCCATTTATGCAAGAAAAGGCACTCATAAAAATAAAATAAAATAAAAGCCTAGTGGAGCTCAAAATCAAGGAAAAAAAAAATACCCATATTATTTTGTAATTGGATACATATGCTTTAAAGTAAATATTTGATAAAAGGGAAATACATGTACAAACACACAACAACCCTGTAAGCATAAATACAAGGGAACAAAAACTTGTTCTGCAGAAAACAAAATATGCAACAAAATAAATACAGTCCATGGACATACAATACAGAAACAAAAACAGCAACATATATTACGATTACCCCCTGTAAGCACAAATTATGAAGAAAATCCTGAACTAGTTCTGCAAAAAACAAAACATGTAGCAACAGAAATACAGCCCATGGACATACATCAAAGAAACAACAACAGATATTACACTTAGCCCCCCTGTAAGCAAAGATTATGCAGAAAATCCCGAACTTGTTTTACAGAAAACAGAATATGCAACAAAAGAAATACAACCCATGGACATACATCACAGAAATAGCAACAGATATTACACTCAATCCCCCTATAAGCACAAATTATGCAGAAAATCCTGAATTTGTTCGGCGGAAAACAGAATACGTAGCAGCAAAAATACAACCCATGGACATACATCATAGAAACAGCAACAAATACATCGTTTTTCTTTGGGTTTGAAGCAAGATGGGTACGTATTTAATTGTGATAGTCAAAGTACTATAGACTTGAGCAAGAATTCTATGTACCATGCACGCTCAAAGCACATTGAGGTGAGATACCATTGATTGAGACTAGTTGCTGAGCAAAGGTCATTTGAATTAGAGAAGATTCACACAAATGAAAATCCAGCTGACTTGTTAACCAAGGTTGTGTCTAGAGAAAAGCTAAAGCTTTGTGTTGAGTTTGCTGACATGAATTCTGATTGAAGACTTGGGTTGAAGATATCCTTCCTTGGTGTGCTAGAGGGAGAGATTGTTGGGTGCATATGACACCCTTGGATTCTAGTACACACATTTGTCAAAGCTCATTTATGGGATTGTTCCAAAAGTCTTCAAAGCTAGCTCTTTCATTTATTGAGAAATAACCAAAACTTTGGAAAAGTTTGACTTCTCTTAATGAGAAGTGATGCAAGGCATGTGGGACATGCTGAAGAAAAAAAAAAACTAAAAACTAAAAACATTCGGCCTTGTGGGAAGCTGAAGCAAAACAGAGAGCCATTTTGGCCATTTTGAGTGAGTTCCAGAGTAAGCAAGAAACACAGAGAGCTTTAGCTTGAGAGGTGCAGTCCGAAAAGATAGAGAGGAACACAGTGAGCGTGTGAGAGGGTGAAAAAGAAAAAGGAGACATTTTTCTTTGCTCAAGCTACATACAAGGAAGATAAATTGGTGGAGTTTTCTTTGAGTTTTTGAGTGCTACAACCATGGAGAGTTGGAGTATTCAAAGGAAGATTTTGCTACTAGATTTGTGGCGAGATTGTATTTACTCCTTGAGATTCATTTGTTGTATATCCAATTTATTGTAGACTCAAGTCTAGCACAAACTTGAGAGTTGTAATCTCTATTTCATAATGGATATTTTTCGGAGCCGCCCCATGGTTTTTCCCTCTACATCGGAGGGTTTTCCACATAAGATTCAGTGTTCTTGTGTGGTTTGTGTTTATGTAGTGCTTGCTGGAAATATTTTTTGTTTCCATAATATTGCTATTGCTTGGTAGTTATATATTTTAATTCACACATAGACATTGACGGGATTAGGATTTTTCCCCAACAATGACTAAATCTAAATCTAAACCAATCTAGCCAAGAAATTCAAACCTAAATCATATTCAATCCCCAAATTTGGAAAAAAAATAAAAAATAAAAAATAAAAAAGCAATAACTTTACCAATTATGGGTAATGGGTATGCAGCCTCTCTCTCTATGCCTTCTAGACTATATCTCTGCGTGCATGTGGTTTCGAAAAAAAAAAAAAAAAAAAGATTGAAAAACAAAAAAGAAATATTAGCGTAACATTCAATTTTATACTTATTTAATCCCAATGAAAATTTCATGGAGAACACAAAAATCTGAAACAAAAACAGATCAAAGCAAAAATCAAATCTAAACCTATACAACAGAAGAAATCAATAAAAGTAACATTGCATACCCAAATCTGAAAAAAAAAAAAAAAAAAAAAAAAAAAAAAAAAAAAAAAAAAAAAAAAAGAGATAAATGTATCAGTGCTAGTTCCGACAATCTGATAGTGGCAAATTTTCTTTCTCTATGTGCTTGTGGTTCCAGTTGTCTAAGTCCGATGAAGGAATGAACGGTGGTCTATATCTATGTTGTAAGCTTTATTTTCCTCCTCTATCTCTGTATCGTAGGTTTTTTTTTTTTTTCTTCTTCTCTATCTCTGTATTGCAAGTTTTTTTTTTTTTTTTTTTTTGGGGGGGGAGTATTGCAAGCCTTTGCCATGTATTTCAAGCGGTTAGTTTTCTTTTTATTGAAAAAACTATAAAACAGTGTTTTAAGTGCTGTGAAACAATATAATTGTAGGAAAATGCTTCTGCTATTATATATTGTACTAGTGTATAACCCGCACAATGTTTGGGATACTTTTATTTTTTACAAAAGACTTATGGTAACTGAAAATTTAAGGGTATGTTTGGTAACAGTTTTTTTCCTTATTTTTTGTTTTCAAAAATAAGTTTCTATTTTTGAAACTAAAAAACTTGTTTGGCAACTCAAAATGGACAGAAAACAAAAATTGTTCTCAAACTCAATTTGTGAAGAAACCTAAAAACATGCAAAAGGCTGTTTTCAGTTTCTAGTTTTCAAAAGACAAAGAAAACTCGCATTTGATTTAATGAATTTGTCTTATTTAATGAGTTAGCATTAGAGTTCAAAACCTAATAACAACATATTTTAGTATTTTCTTTTTTTTTTCTTCAAAAAACTATCTTTTTTAATTTCAACTAACCTAACATGTTTTTGGTTTCAAAAATACAAGAAAATTGTTTTTTCTTTATATTCCTAAAAACAAGTTTTTAAAAATAGAAAACAAAAATTGTTACCAAACATAACCTAAACATTTTATATTAAGATAATACAAAAAAAAGCAAATAATTACTTGCAAGAAAAAAGCCTAAATTTAGGAAGTCTTTTATTGAGATTTCAAAATCAAACCTTGAAATTTTGTGCCCATTTCAACAAAATTTTAAATAGACCTCTTAGGAAAAAAAAATTAAAAAATAATATTCCTTTACCACCCATACACTCGCAAAAAGAAAGTGTTTTTTTACTCCAAAAATTTATTATTCAAGAGAAATAATAGGCGTCTTTGTTTTTTTAAAAGCATATATAGGTTGTAAGGTTGAATTTAATCACCTCTTGCTTGGATTGACATAGGACCACATACATCTGAATGTATTAGTTCTATTAAATCTTGGGCTCTTCTACCTTTTGCATTAAAGGTCGTTTGGTCATTTTACCTTCCAAACAAGTTTCACAAACTGGAAATTCATCAAAGTCCATGGGCTCTATGAGACCATCTTTGATCAGTCTTTGAATCCTATTTGAGTTAATATGACCTAAACGCAAGTGCCAAAGATATGCATCACTAGTGGAAAGAAACTTTCTCTTTAATGATTTTACATGAGAGTCATTATCTAATTCAGAATTATATAATTCATGCTTATCTGGAGTTAAAATATAAAGACCATCCACAATATTGCCAAAACAGATAAACATTTTACCCTTCTTTATTGCAACATTGTCTTTAAGGATAACACAATATCCATGTTTACCTAAGTAAATAGCAGAAATTTAATTCCTACGAATATTAGGTACATATAGACAGTCTTCCAATATTAAAAATCTAGACTCAAAACATAAATTATAAACACCAACAGCTACAACCGGAATCCTGCTCCCATCAGCCAAAGTAAGAAAAAACTCCCTTTCCTTAAGCTTTTTGGTCTCCTGGAACCCCTGCAAGGAATTGTAGATATGATTAGTACAACCTGAATCCACACACCAGGAATCCATGGGTTTATGTACCAAACATATTTCTAGAAGGAATGTATTATTCATACCCTTATTCTTGGCAGCCTTGAATATTGGACAATTTCTCTTCCAATGTCCTTTCTCACCACAATGGAAACATTTTCCTTTGAGCTTCTTTCCTTTGTCAGCAACCCTTAAGGCAATTTGTTTACCCTCTTGCTTGGTGAAGTCCTTCTTCTTCTTTTTCTTACCCTTGCCTTTCAACTTAGGTTGAGAAGTAGAAGCTTCAGCCATATTGGCATCAACACTAGAAGTACCAAGAATGCCTTCTGCTGTTACCAATTCATTCATTAATTCAGACAAAGAGTAAATCTTTTTATTCATATTGTAATTAAGTCTGAATTCCTTGAATGATTTCGGTAGTGACTGGAGTATCATATCCATTTGGGATACACCATCAATATCGGCACCTAAAACTTCCAATGTATTCAGATTAGAGACCATTGTAAGACAATGCTCCCTTACTGAACTACCTTCAGCCATTTTGGTATTATAAATTTGCCTCATGGCCTCTTGCCTTGCAGAATGGCCTTGCTCACCAAACATCTCCTTCAGACTTAGCATGATGTCTGAAGCTAGTTTTACATCCTACATTTGATGTTGTAGAACATTTGAGATAGATGCTAGGATGTAGCACTTGGCCATCTCATTAGATTTCTGTCAATGATCATATCTTTGTTTTTCCTCAGGAGGAGCATCTAATGAGGGAAAGTTGGGACATGGTTTAGTAAGCACATATTTCTGCTCTTTAGCTGTGAGAACTATGTCCAAATTTCTTTTCCAGTCAACATAGTTGGATCCGGTCAGTTTGTTTTGATTAAGAATAGTTACAAGTGGGCAAAATGATACTATGTTCAAATCTGAAAACAATAAACATGAATATATTAAGTAAAGTGGACATTATCAATTTAGCATATAAACATATAGTATGGAACCTTAACAAAACCATAATATAATATATGCAACGACAACGCAATCCCATATTCAATATCCCTCAGCATAGAGTGAACGTTAAATACTATGATTGAATGAGAACTATTCTCATTATTAGTGCTATCATGATAACTCTTATCAAACACTAGTAATATGTCATTATATATTTGGCCTCTAAATAATGATAGTAAGAACTCAGCATAGAGGATACTATAATATTTAGTCTAGTGTATACCATTGTCTAGAATCATGTGTAGCCACATTTCATCCCCTTAACAGGTTTATTTTGTAGTACCATGATACAAAACACCCTCCGCATGGAATGCAAAGCTCGAGGCTAAGACAAGGTGTTTGATCAAACCACTATAAACCAAGTAATTCATTCTTGTAGGACCATGAAACAAATACTCTCTGCATGGAATGCTAAGCTTGAGGCAAAGACAAAGTATATATTTCACACTACTATGAACTGACAATGGAGGCCGTGAGATCCAACCCTTGTATCTCTCTCCCACTAGATGTTTTAAAAGAAAAGGTTTTTCAATATAAAACATACATAATCTAATTACACATAGTCTTACTCTTTTTACATGTGAAAACACTTTGAAAAAATTTTGATTTTCGTTCTTTTGATCGATTGAATGTGCCCCTCGATTGATTGAAAAAATTAGAAAATTTGAACTCAACCATCTGACTTGTTCAATCAATCAAAAATTGTGAAACTTGAATTTCCAGAATTTTTCTAAGGTAGTTTTCTATGGTTTTTCTTGAACAAACAACCAACATACGAACATGAAAGTCGGAGAACGATATCAAAAATGAAATTCATTGATGTTATAGCCTTAAAGATCAATTTAACCTACTTAAATGCAAATTTAAACAACATCATAACATCAATATCAGTTTTTATCAAATCATAGTTTCAACAACCATGTAGAAAATTAAATGCATAATCTTCTAACAACATGAAACTATAATCTCTAATTCAAAAACTCATAAAACATGTTATACAGATTTGAAATGAAGATCGCTTTGATACCATTTGATGGAAATATGCATGCATGCAGCGGAAAATTAAACGGATCTACTTCATTCGTAATAGATAACATGTGCTTGTAAATTTCAGAATATGAGAACAAGAGAGTGTACCTTGGTGTGATGAATTTCAAAACAAAGATTATAAGCACTTGGGAATACTTTTAATCTTCACTCCAATTCCACTAACGCCCAAGATGTGTAGTCTCTCAATCAGTTATGTGCGTATGTTCTAGAGAGAATGAAGAAGTCTCTTCCTAACATACAAACCATTTCATGTTCTTAAAATTTTGTATGTTTATCTTCACATAACTCATTATCTAATTGGGCTAGCCTTTTGGGCCTTCCTAATTGGGCTTTAGAGTGTGGCTTGGACTGGGACCAAAAGTGACCAATAAGACACTAGCTCCAATGGGCCTTGGGCTTATCTGTCAACTCTTGATAAGTCTAAAGTTACCATTAACTATATTTAATACCACTATATAAATATAGCTGCACTCTAGGTCTTATCTATAAATTATATCCCAAGACTTTATTGTATATGCAATCCCTTCATAAAATATTCGTAGTAATACAAAGTCATAAATGTAGACTGTCACTTTGTAAATTACTACATCTTAATCCTTGAGTACCCAGTTTAATCCTTTTAAGTTATTCGCCATATATTTATGAAATCCAATTTCATAAATATACACTTTAGTAATTTCTTACTAAAGTAGTTAGGCCTAACTTTCTGAATAACTGAACCCATTAAACTTACCTCAAGGGAATATTTTATATCTTCGTTAAGAGACTATGAATTCTATTTTGAGAATATATGTTCCATCAACACTAAATGTGGCTGCCCAACATAGTGAGGTTTTGACCGTTACTATTGATCTCACTCCTAATATATCAAAGCAACCTACACTTTATGATCAAGTCCATTATTCTCTCAGGATTAAGAATTCATGCAAATATAATTCGTGAGATTTATTATTCAAATGATTGTCGCTACGAGAATAATAAATCTTATAGCGGTCCAGTTCAATATGTCTTAACTCTTAAAACATATCAACATATCAACTAGAAGTCACCACTTCCATGATTAAGACAAATCATCTTAGTTGATATGTTATAGTCTTCGCAGATGAAACGCCCAATTTCATCACTAACTACGAACTAAATTCTGAGTTTACAAAGAACTTATGATTTATATCTTCTGTAACTTTTCACATAAATCACATATTATGCATCTCATGAACTATATGATAATGTCCAAATATTCATGTTACCATTATTCAGATAATAATAAAATAACTTTATTAATTACAATATTAAGTCATACATAATGTCATATATAATATCATACATAGCATCATACAATAGGATTTAAGGGCACTAATCCTAACACTCTTGACATCTATGTGACTGTTGTAAATAGATCTTCAAATTTGTCATGAATGATTAGTGAATGGTTTTGATGATCTTGAGACATGTTAGAATTGTGCCTATATATTTTCCCACTTATTTATTTTATTGTTTTTGTTTAAAGAGCTCACCAAATGTAAATCTCCAAACGAAAAGAGATATTGAGTTGCAAAGTCCCGTCACACATACTAGTATTTGACTAGGAAAAAGGGAAAGCGACCTAAAATAAAATGTATGATGCCCAAAAAGCCAAAAGCTTGCTAATCAAATGAAATATCAAACTTTCGGGCATCGATCTCACAATGAGATGTTTTAATTCAAAAAGATCAAATGTTATGATGAATATGAAGCCAAATGAAAAGCTTCGAAGTTGTGTTATCAAGTCTTATGGGAGGTCATATATGCATATTTATATAATTGAGATGGGTCACAATATCTAGTGCTAATTGTGTATGTCTTGGTTGAATTGATCATTGAAGCTTCACATTAGACTAAGGACTATTTCATTTTTGATATCCATACACTTCACACAAGTTTATGTTCAATGAATGCCATATTCATTTGTGTGATTGTACTTGATTAAATGTGTTTTCACATGCTCAATCTTTGTTAATCAAACACTAAAATATTTTTGAGTGTTTTAGTTGTTTTTGGAAAGTCTTTTGTTTTTGCAAAAATGTCAAAAATTTCAAAAAACTGTTTTGTCCTGTTCTAGCGACTCAGTCATAGGTTGATCCAGTCGCATGCCCCAGTCGCAAGCCCACACAGAAATTTTTTGGGACTCACTGGCGACTCAATGTCCTAGTCGCGAATTTTTTTTCAAAATTTGAGTTTTTTTAATGTTTCTTGCAGCTTAGTCTGGCAACTTGTTTGCGGGTGGAGGTTCCAGTCGCGAGGGTACTCAGAGATTTTTGTGGCTTACCTCGTGAGTCTTCTGCGGATAGAATTTCCAGTCGCGAAAAACACTTAGAAAATTTTTTTCTTTAAAGTGTTTGGCGGCTTACCCTGGCAACTTGTTTGTGACTTAACTCAATCGTGAAAAACGCGTGTTTTGCATTTCAAGCTCAGTTTTTAAAACTTTTCAATTTTCCCTCGAACATTTTGTGACTATTCATTATCTTCCTCACTTGAACCTCTCTCAAACGCACCCTGTCACTTTGGAAAAATCGTCATTATTACTCATCATTTCTACTTTAATCTTCAAGAAAAAGGTATGGGTCTTCTTATTTTTCATAAGTATTTCATGCTTTTTGCCTTGAACTTTTTGATTTGTGAGTTATTATTGTGATCTGAAATTTATTGATGAATATGGTAGATTTTGGGTATTTGTGGTGTTGCGAAAATTGTTGTGTGGATTGAGTTGGATACACGTCATTTCACTCTGTTTTTGGCTGCACACACACATTCTATAACATAATTGTGATTATACTCTAATGTATTTAGGGTTTTTCCAATTTTTTTTGGATCTAACTCTATGCTAATAGAGTTTGTTGTCTTGTGTGGTTTCTGTTGCTCCCTGATGTTACGTGATATAGCTTACAAATGTCTCCTTTCAAGAGTGCAGCTGTGAAAGGAGATAACAACAAGGGAAAAGAGCCGGTGATTGATGTTGATGATGAATCTAGGGAGAGCCTTGTTCTTTCATAATCTGATTTCGGATGAAGAGATCGACATCTGTGCTCATATATTTCATCTTTTGTGCAAAACGGTTCTACGAACTGATTCAAGGGCATGCATTCCTTTTTGCTGCCTCATTTCAAGGATTTTGATGCTCAAAGGAGTTCATCCATCTGACAATGAGTATCCTTACCTGAAGCAAAGTCCAATCAACATTCGTACACTTAATGCTAGCATTGGTCATAGTCGGAAGGGAATCAAGATAGAAAGTTCAGCACCTCCTACTAGTTCACACTCTGCCTCATCCACCTTTGATAAGAAATTGAATAACATTATGGTATCCATTCAAGACATTAGCACCAAAATGTCCAGGCTTGCTACTCTCCTGCACCATCACCACATCCTTTGTGATACAAGGTTGACTTCTCTCCAAACCCAATTAGACCAAATCTAGAGGAAGCTAGAAGAAACTGAGGACTAGCTATTCCATGACAAAAAGGGGAGATAAGGACGAAAGGGGGAGTATAATGATAGGGGGAGTACTGATGTTAAGAAAAAGCTGCTTTTGTCTAATGTTGTGTTTATCTATTATCACATGTCATAGTTTATATTCAGTCTTTTATGTTGTTTTGTGTTTTGTGCCCTTGCCTATGTAGCTTTTGTGATTTGTACCCATGTTGCTTTTGTAAGCTTTTAGGGTTGTTTTCATGCACTTGTAGGCTTTTATGGTTTGTACCATGCATATGTAGCCTTGATGCTTTGCTATATTTGCTTTGTAGCCTAGTACTTCTAGCTAAATGTGTTGCATTTTCTTTAAGTACTCTCACTCTTGTGCCCTAGTAGGATTTTATTCCTAAATGCATACATGTTGTGTGCATTGGTTGAGTGTTGGACATGCAAATAATACTTTGCATTTAAGTTTATTAGCTTGCATGTCCGGATGTTCATTCCTTATGAAAATGAGCATTGTGATCACTATTTTATAGTGATTGCTTGTATGATCAAGCCATGGTTTATTGCTTTACTCCATTTTACTTGATCGCATTGTGCTTGCTTCATTTGCATTATAAGTTTTCTGCATACAACGATCAAGTCGTGTTGTTGTGTTTTAGGAGATACTTGTTCATATGATTCAAGAGCTACACAAATTCTAGAGTTAGGTGTGAGTGAGGTTTGTTTAACTATTCTCAACTCACATGTTAAGTCTAGAGTTTGTTTTAAGGTTTTGTCACAGAATAGCCAAAGGGGGAGATTGTAAGGTTGAATTTAATCATCCATCTTGTTGGCTTTATTCCGTGCCAAATTTGCTTGTATTTTAGCAATTAGTAACTCTGTATTTAGGTGGGAATTATATAAGGGTAATGTGTGAGACAGTGTGAATAAATGCTCAAGTTTGTACAAAGTAACAGGGACTCGCGACTGGACCTCGCGGGTAGCTCGCAACTCGCAAGCTGCTAGAAGTTGCACACGTGCCAAGCATGCGGAGAAGTTGAAGCGTCATCCCAGCTAGAGCACTAAAGGACAAAAAGTCCAGATTGGCCATTCTGTTAGTTCGTGGCTTGAACTCGCAACTCAGTCAAGTCGCGAGGCCAAGCCACCAGCCAGCTCTGTTTTGGAAAAACTGACTCTTCGCGTTCCAAACACACATAAGTATAAATACCCTTCATACCCATGAAATATTAAGAGCTTCTAGAGAGAATTTTGAGAGAGAAACCCTAGAGAAAAACAAAATTGACTTATCCACAATCTTTACATAGTGATTCTTCAAATTCCTTAACTCTCACCCTCTTCATTGTTATATCCTTGAGAGGTTCGTTACCAAAACCTTTTCCACGATACCCATATCTATGAGAAGGCTTTTTGGTGGTTTAGGAAGCAGTTATGAAGGGACTAATTCAAATTGGTTAATGCTATGGTTTATAGTGGAATTCAATAAGCTAAAGAAGAAATAAGTTTGGCGCAACCTCGTTGGAGTAAGAGCTTGGAGGGCTTAGGTACATTGGGTAAATTAGACTTGGAGGGTCTTCTGCAGTTCATGTATCCCAACTACATTCTTTAGTGGATTATTTACTGCTTGAAAGGCGGTGAAGAGGTTTTACGCCGAGGGCTTCAGTTTCCTCTTCGATAACACATCGTGTGTTGTCCTTGTGTTTGCATCTCTCTTCCCTTAATCTTTGCCATTTAATTTATGCTATGGATGTGATTTTATTTGGTTTAGATTGTTTATCAATTCTGTATTAAGCTTATGTTCATATTCCACACATTAATTGTTTGATATTAAGCTTGAATTGGTAATTTATTATTTGGGGGTCTAAACATTCATAGTGTTTTATATACTATTTGAACATTCATAGGTAACTTCGACAAACAATAATTCATAATTAAAATATTATGATATTCAAATCTTGTAGTATTAATCCATGAAATGCATCAAATTATTGTAGTAAATAGTCTCACAAAACTCTACACTAAATGAAAATGCAGAGTAACAAACAAAGAAATACAAGATAAAGAAATCATTGAGTTTCACCTAAATGCAAAGCATTGATCTAGGAAATTTAAGAATGTTGTCAAATTGTCTATGAAAAGCTTTTCCTGTAATGTAATATAGAAAAACATGAAAGCACAATTAGTTGTAATCAAGGATCAAAATTAAAACTAATATTCAGGATATATATATTCTAAATATAATAAATTCTAGTAATAGCATAATACAATTTGATTGAGTGTTGAAATCAACCTACTTTAGTCTTTAATTGTGTAAACATTACATCATAAAAATTCTAAAATAGTTGTATAAATCAACTTAAGACAAAAATTTCATAAAAAACTTCCAAAGGTTTGTGTCATTTGTAATTTCTAAATGTTGATGGACTTTTTTGTTTCTTGCCATGATTGACACTTTAATTAAACGTAAGTATAAATGAAACTCTGGTAGAAGATGGATCCAATTGTTCCCATAACCATTCTCCTGTTTTTCCAAGCTTGTGTAGGACCATTTCTAATACAAATAGTTTGGAAAGTATTTCATCTTCCATGCCAATTTCTTTTGGTTCACTTCTTAAACATTATCATCCATCTTCTTTTTCGTACTACTCTTGCACTACACACACACACACACACACACACACACACACACATATTCTTTTTCCTATAATAACATTGTAAACAATCAAAAGTAATTTTAATAGTTTTATTTTTTTGTTACAAAGAGTACATATGTGAAAATCTACATATACTGTTTTTGGTCTGTTTTTTAAAAAATTATCAAGCATTAACAAATGAGAAAGACATTCATTTAAAAATAAAAGCAACAGGAGGAAAATTATGCTATCTTGACCTTTCAATTATGCTATCTGTCTTTGTGTTTCTACAAAAACATGTGAAAAAAGAATTTTTTTTAAAAAAAAAAAAAGAAGAAGAAGAAGAAAGATATTGAAAATACTTAAATCTTGATAAACATCAATGTAAAACAGGTTCTACAAAATACAAATTGGCTTGTCCCAGATTAGATATTAATTAGGAAGCTCATTGAACAATGTGGCAGAAGTTTAAGTGGGTTGTTTTTTTTTTTTCCTCTACAAGTCAATTATAGAATCTTCACTAATAGAAACTCAAATTCTTTAAAACCAACCCAATGTAATTATTGAGCTAGACTAAAAAATAAAATTGCATAAACACAAATAAGCCAAATTAATTGAAAAACACAACAAACAAAATATAAAGAAGAGGACTCTAACCATCTTTGACAACTGGAAAAAATGAATAAATTAATGTGAACACAACAATTTTACAGGTCAATTTAGTGCAGGAAAAAAAATAATTCAAAAACAAAGGCATTGAACAAAAAAATGTAGCCTGAAAAAAAGAGATAAACAGAAGGAAAATCAGGCTATCCTAATCTTTCAGTTTGATTCAATATCTCTTCTTTATAAATTCATTTTCAAATAATTTCTAACTAATTTTGATGACCTGTGGTTAAATATATACTTAATTAGGTTCATTTATCTTTTATATATATATATATATATATATTTTAAATGGAAACTAAAAAAGAAACAGAAATTACTAAGAATAATATAATTAATGATATGGATGTGTTGTGTAAGTGAATTCACGATTATTTAATTCTTCTTCTTCTTCTTCTTTTATTTTCTAGAAGAAACCTAACTCCTATCTAGCAATAAATGGTTTGAGAAATAGATACTAAAACTAAATATTTCATCAACATAAGGCAAAAAAATAACCCTTATATTTCTAAATCATTATGAAGTACATTCCTCAAAGGAATTCTTGAATCTTATCAGCTGGCTACAACAAAGATACTAATTGTCAAGGAGCTACATGGTATTGATGTTTTAACAAAAATACCCGATATTTCTCTTAAGACTAGTAAAGTCTTGTATGTAAACCACCAAATTATGCCCAACACATAATTTCCCAATCATTGTATCACTATGAAATATAGTATAGAATGAAGATATTTTTGCTCAACCACAACCATCTTTATAAAAAGAATGAAATGGTGATATCTCACCATTGTTTAACTTTTTAATAGAAGTGTAATAATTCATTTATAATGAGTTTTCATCATCCTTGAAGATTCTAATATACATTATCTATGGCCAAACGCACTAAGAAATATATTCTTTGGCACCAAGACCAAGTCTTCTACCTAGAACTCTCAATATGTATTTCTCTAGAATTTATTGAATACCTGTCAAGAACTAATACTCTAAAAATGTCCCACACATAAGGCACATTTTTGCCACCATGAATTTTCAATCCAAGTGTATTGAAGCATTGCCTTTGTAGTAATCAAACACCATAGTTAAGGCCTGAAAGAAAATTTAAAAAAGGAGACTATGAATTTTCATTCATAAATCAACTTTATTGCAATCATGATTCATGTTGGAGGACTAATAAATTCATTAAAAATTTCATATAGTCAAGAAAAGTAATGGTAGTGACAAAATTTGGTAATAATTTTTTCAAATATATTCAAAGAATTTTATATGCTAAGTTGCAACTTCTATACAAAACTGATTCCTAGTCTAGAACTATAATACTAATAATCCTAATATTTTAGGCTACTTGACAAAACTTAAGAGGATAAAAAACTAACCTTGATAACCTTCAGTGGATAGGCATGCCAACGTTCCATCTTGAGAAAAACTTGATGCACAACTGATTGAAGTGAGATAGGTGCAAAGATTAAATAAAGGTAATATTAAATAAAAAATAAAAAAGTTCAAAGATTGATAATTTTCTGCTCTAGTTATATAAGAGCTTGCTAGATGAAAATTTTGAGAAGGGAAGAGAAAAGGCAGTAAAAAATAGATAAAAGGCATAAAACAAAAGGAATTTTTTTTTTCTTATGTCAAAGGGCTCCAAAATTTTGGCCAAGAGGTGAAATTTCTTTACTTAAAGGAGGCAACTGTTGGGTTACACTTATTGCAAAATAATGACCAACTGTTAATACACTACTTAACCTCACCTACTGTAGCCATACATAATAGAAGCTTGACACTTACGTTTTTTTTTGCGTGGCAGTTATGATGTGTAGTTATATATGATTGTGTAGTAATAGTTCTTACTCTATTGCCATTCATAGTGATTATAGAGTTCTGTAACTCTGGGAATTGGTTGTTCTTGGTCTGGAGATTATTATGTATATTAGGTCCATAAAGGTATTCTATCTAGGAAAGCCACTTTCAGAAGCTCTAAAGTATGATAACTCATTAATTTGATTTGTGGGATTTGGCTAAACCACCAGTTATAAATTTACCCTTATTAACTACCATTTGCAATTAGAGAGAAGTATAGGGGTAATATTTGGTGGTTGATCTATTTGTATTAGTAAATGGATATATCATTATAAGCACTAATTTTAGGACATGGACTAGAATCTATCCATCATGTATAACAAAGTTAATTTTGGACTTTCCAAATGTTAAGCCCTTGATGGGAAAGCTACTTGTATCTACACAGAAAATCGTGTAGCTTCTTTTAACATCCAGCAAAAGTCTTGAACACATATGCCATATGCATCTACACATGTTGTATTAAACACACTACCTTAGACTTCTAGTTATGTCCCTACACATTTTACTTGACTAATGTCAGGGACTCAAGATCATTGCCAATTACCTAGACCCTTGGACAACTCTACTTGCACCAGCCAAAAAAAAAAAAAAAAAATCAACTTGAGCCTTTACTTGTTTGGTTAATTTTTTGGTTTAAATTTTTTTTATGAATATATTTTTAATTCTATATTTAAATCTTGTGAAACTTTGGTTTATTAATACTTAAGATGTTATTCAGTTTAGTTTGTACTTTGAATATGTACCCATGTTGCTTTTGTAAGCTTTTAGGGTTGTTTTCATGCATTTGTAGGCTTTTATGGTTTGTACCTATGCCTTGTTGCATAGTACTTGTTGTTTTGTCATGCATTACTTCAAGTACTCTCACCCTTGTGCCCTAGTAGGATCTGTTCCTAGATGCATATACTTCAAGTATTGTGCATTGGTTGAGTGATGGGCATGCAAATGATTTGCATTGACCTTCTTAGCTTGTATGTCCGGATGTGCATTCCAAGTGTGAATGAGCATTATGGTCACTATTCTATAATGATTGCTTGTATGGTCAAGCCATGGTTTAATGCTTTGTCCCATTTTGCTTGATCGCATTGTGCTTGTTTCATTTGCATTACAAGTTTTCTACATACAATGATCAAGTTGTGTTGTTGTGTTTCAGGAGATACTTGTTCTTATGATTCAAGAACTTCACAGATTTTAGAGTTAGGTGTGAGTGAGTTTTGTTCAACTATTTCCAACTCACATGTTAAGTCTAGAGTTTGTTTTAGGGTTTTGTCACGGAATAGCCAAATAGGGAGATTGTAATGTTGAATTTAATCAACCATTTTGTTGGCATTATTCCGTACTAAATTTTCTTGTAATTTAGCAATTAGTAACCCTGTATTTAGGTGGGAATCATGTAAGGGTAGTGTATGAAAGAGTGTGAAGAAATGCTTAAGATTGTGCAAAGTAGCAGGGACTCGCGATTGGGACTCACAGCTGGCAAGCTGCCAGATGATGCACACGAGTGAAGCATGCAGAGAAGATGAACAGTCACACTAGCTAGAGCACTACAGGACAAAAAGTCCAGTCTGGCAACTCTGTTTGCACGTGGCTTGAACTCGCGACTCAATCAAGTCACGAGGTCAAGCTGCAAGCCAGCTCTGTTTTGAAAAACCTGACTCTTCGCATTCTATTCTCACTCTAGTATAAATACCCCTCATACCCATGAAATATAGAGAGCTTCTAGAGAAAATATTGAGAGAGAAATTCTAGAGAAAAACAAGATTGACTCATCCACAATCTTCACATAGAGACTCTTCAAATTCCTTTACTCTCATCCTCTCCATTGTTTCATCCTTAAGAGGTTCATTACCAAAACCTTTTCTCACCATACCCACATCTATGAGAAGGCCATTTGGTGCTTAGGAAGCAGTTAGGAAGGGACTAATTTCATATTGGTTGATGCTATGGGCTATAGCGAACACTAGTAAACTAAAAAAGAAATAGGTTCAGCGCAACCTTGTTGGAGTAGGAGCTTGGAGGGCTTAGGTACACTGAGTAGATTAGGCTTTGAGGGTCATCTATTGTTCATGTATCCCAACTACGTTCTTTAGTGGATTATTTACCGCTTGGAGGGCGGTAGAGAGGTTTTATGCTTAGGGCTTCGGTTTCCTCTTCGATAATACATCGTGTGTTGTCTTTGTGTTTGCATCTCTCTTCCCTTAATTTTTGCTATTTAATTGTTGTTGTGGATGTGATTTTATTTGGTTTAGATTATTCATCAATTCTATATTAAGCTTATGTTCATATTTCGCACATTAATTGTTTGATATTAAGCTTGAATTGGTAATTTATTATTTGGGGGTCTAAACGTTCATAGTGTTTTATACACTAATTGAACTTTCTAAGTGTAACGAAAAAGTAGAGAGTAGTGGGAAGATAAAAAGGCAAAAAGGGAGAGAGAATGTTAAAAGAAGTATAATAGTAGGTGCAAACTAACAGAGGGAAGAAGAGTTTTTTTTTTTATTTATTTATTTATTTTTTTTTTTAAGATTAGGGAGAAAGAAAAAATAAAAAATAAAAAACAAGTGGATGTTGTAAATGCTGATGTGGCTCAACAAAAACATAGTAACAATAAATATTACGCTTTACCTTTTATATATATATATATATGAACTAGTTTTAAGATAAACTTAATAGCAATAATTAGTAGTATATTCTCATTAGTCATATTCAGCATCACGTCCTAAGGAAGCACAAAATTCATTTGCTTAGATTCACTTATTTGAGTCTTTCTAAGAGTTCAAGTATTCAAAATCTAAAGTTTCAATATCTGGGACAAAGTATTGAGCAGGTAGCATACGAATTTTAATCAATTTTTTTTTCTCTTGAACTAATTATATAACATTTTTTTTTTTTTAAGTGAGAACGAAGAGTTCAATACTATATAGATGTAATCTATTTGTTTGGTTAGACTCCTTAAAATAGAATGTTTAAACTTAGGTTAATTATGTGATCTAGGTTAAATAACAAAAGATTATTTCATGCACAACAGAAAAGAAAGAGATACGATGGTATGATTACTCAGGAAAGCCAATGAAACTAACTATTTCAAGGTAAAAACCTAGGGAGGATTTGACTTAACTATCCTCAAGGTAAACAAATCCACTAAAAGAGTTGAAGTTTACAAAATATTTAACCCTAAATCTAATGCTACCTCTAGTAGAACTTACTTACACAACCACGTGCAGCTCCGACTCCACGAACTCTTTTTTCTTGGATTTACTAAACACAAGCTCCCATGCTTATGACTTTGAGATCCCACTCAAAGGTTTCAAATCATCAGTCGTTGTAGATCTTGTAGTAGCAACTAGATTCCACCAACACTTGATTATAAATCTCATTCCGATAGACACTTGTAGAGTTAGAAGGTTACAAAACCTTACAGATCTCACAGGAGTAACTTAGAAGTCTTCCAGAAGTCTTCAAAACATAGTTAGGGTTTTCCTTTCATACTTAGAAGTGTTGGACTGAAACCCTAAACATTTTCATGGGAATGGGCTTGATTTAAATTCTGTAGAATTTGATTTTCTATGATTTTGATCGTTCGGATCTAATTTTTGATTGGTCGAGCTTCACAGAACTTGAACTCTCCTTTCTACAGCTTGAATGTTCTTTAATCTTGATTTGTACAATCTTGAGCAATGTCTAGCACCTAATCTAGACATGTTTTTGTTCTCGATTTGCAAACATACACAAAATAGGAATTTAAACATTTAATCCTAAATCTTTAGAAACTAATAATCTCCCCCTTTGGCAATCTGTAACAAAACACACTCATGAATTGCTCAACTCAAGAACTAGCCTAATTTTACAAAGTGTTGCCCTAATACAATTCTATAACAATCTACTAACAATCAGTTGTTAAAATAGATAGCAGTTGATGAAAGAATTAACCTCTAAATTCCTAAAACACTCAAAATAAACTATAAACGCATGTGTGGAAAATACAGAATAAATCCAAAACTAAAAATTGAACTTGAATTCACAAAACATAAATAGTAGACAAATATCAAATGAATAACATCATCAATAAACCATCATAGTATCAACAAATTAATAACATCATGTCTGTGAAACAAGAACAAAAGAAAAAAGAAAAAAAGATTAAAAAAAAAGTATATCAAAAATTGTAAAGTTGTAATTTACAACTATGTGTTTTGTTGGCTTTAATTCTGTGCCAAAATTTGATTGTAATTTTATTCAATCTTTTATACCCTGTATTTATTGTGGGATTTTATTGTAAGGGTCTTGATACTTGTATAGACTTGTGCCTATATATCTTCCCACCTTTACTTTTATGTTTTTGCTATAGAGCTCACCAAATGTAAATCTCACAATGAAAAAGAGATTATGAGCTGCAAAAGCCTATTGCACATACTAGTATTTGACTAGGAAAAAGGGAAAGCGACTTTTGTATTGAATTGTATGGTGCTCAAAAAGCCAAAGGCTAACTCTCAATGTTGAAATATCAAAAATTTCAAGCACTGATCTCTAAAAGAGATATATTATCCAAAAAGTATTAAATGTTATGATTTTTGCATAAGCCAAATGAAAAGCTTCTAAGTTTTGTAATCATTCTCTTGTGGAAGGTCATATATGTTCATTTCTATAATTGAGATAGACCACTTGATTTAGTACCAATTATGTATGACTTGATTGAATTGATCATTGAAACTTCACTCTGGTCTAAGGACTATTCCATATTTGATACTCACCCACAACACACAAGACTTTGTTCAAATAATGCTTATATCATTTGTGTGATTGTACATGTTCAAATGTGATGTGTATGCTCATGTACTTGTTGATCAAACCCAAAAATATTTTTGAGTGTTTTATGTGTTCTTGAAAGTGATTGTCTACTTTTATGCTTTTAGTTTTTGTTCAAAATGCATTTTTGTGTTTTTCTTCAAAAATTGGTTCAAAGGTTGTTTGCGAGAAGCTCGTAACTTAGAGCTTCCCGCAAAATGTGCTTAAGGGAAATTAAAAAGTCACATTTTCATATAGAGAATCTCGCTACTACCTCGCGAGTATTTCGCGACTAAACTCTTCTTGTGAAATGTTTTTAGGCAAAAACTAAAATTTTTCAATTTCACATAGAGGCTATCGCGACTGTTCTACAGCTAAAAGCTTCTCGCGAAAGCTTCATTGTGTCTCGCAACTAATCTTGCGACTGCCTAACCTGCGAAAAATGCATGTTTTCAGTTTTTATGTAGCAGATGTGACACTTTTTTAAATTTCTTCACTTCCCTCACACTACCTCTGTCGAACCCCTTTCAACCCAAATCTCATTTTCTTTCAAAAACCCATCTTTTTCAAGATAATCTTTGCTCAATCACTTCAAGGTATGTGTTCTTAACACTATTTTAATCTTTTCTACTTCAATTATGCAAATTTTAGCTTAGGGTTTTGAAAATTGAGGATTTTTGAAAAATTGGGTTGGTGTTCTTATTTTTGTGAATTTTTTTTCAAAATTTTTGTTGGGCTGAGTCCCATTTGATCTTTGTGTATCTATGTTGGCCCCGTGTGGCATTCTAATCTTGTATTGAGGCATTTTCACTTATGTTCATGCATTGTTCATTGGTGTTGTGCTCTATTGCATGCTAAGTGTTTGACAGAATGTCTTAGTAACATTCTTTTGTTAAATTGTACTCAAGTGAGTCCCTTTGCTTGGATTAACTCTTGATTGAACATGCGTGACATGTTTTGGTCAATGAATGTGTGTTCTACACACTTTTTCCAAGTTGTGCCTCAATGCCTTATCATGCACACACTTTGCACACACTAGGCATCCTCTAGGCACACCCCATGCACCTCCTACTGCACTCACTTGCATCAACATATGCACAACACAGACACACACATGCACAATTATGTACTTCATGCATTATGCTTCTGTTTACAAGTTTTAACACTGATAGCATTTTGTTTTAAGTTTGTTTGCTCTATTTTGAGTTGGTTGTACTCTGTTTTAAGCTACTTTACTTATATTTTTGATCTAACATGAAACTAATCAAGTTTTGTGTTTGGTTTTGTGTTTGTGCACTTGTATTTGTTCTTTGTTCTCTATGTAAATGTGCAAATGTCTCCATTTAAAAGCTCAGCTGTGAAAGGAGGCAATAGCAAAGGGAAAGAGCTTGTGATTGATGTTGATGACCCTTCACCGAGGTCAAAGAGAACTCGTTTTTCAACGGAAGTGTATGACCTTGAATTGTTCAGATCTTATGTTGCATTTCAAACCTATACGAACTACTTTTGAGATGCTCCATTACTGGTTGAAAGGGTCATTGATCAGTCATCTCTCTTTAGTGGATTATTGAACGCTTGGAGGGCAACGGAGAGGTTTTACGTCGAGGGCTTCAAATTCCTCTTCGATAACACATCACTATGTTGTCCTCGTGTTTTCATCTCTCTTCCCTTAATCTTTGCCATTTAATTTTTGCTGTAGATGTGATTTTATTTGGTTTAGATTGTTTATCAATTCTATTTTAAGCTTATGTTCATATTCCGCACATACATTGTTTGATTATAAGCTTGCATTGGTAATTTGTATTTTGGGGGTCTAAACGTTCATAGTATTTTACACGCTATTTGAAAATTCAATTGGTATCAAAGCAGGTGCACTTGCTGTGGTTTAATTACCTTAGTGCGATCCTTGACCCCATTTGAGATGGACCGGTCTTAATTTTTAAATGCTCCATTATATTTTGATGGTAGCAACTATGCCTTTCGGAAAGTCTGGATGAAGGCATTTTTGTGTTCAAATGATGAAACCGTTTGGGATGTAGTGGTGGTTAGATGGACTAGGCTGGAGGCTGCTAAATCCACATGGGATAAGGTAGCCCTTATGGCAGCTAATGCTAATAGTAAAGCTTTGAATGCAATCTGAAAGTTCAATAAGTGTATAAAACTCTATGAGCGTTTAGACCCCCAATTTCCAAATTATCAATTCAAGCTTATTATCAAACAATTAATGTGCGGAATATGAACATAAGCATATAATAGAATTGATAAACAATCTAAACCAAATAAAATCACATCCACAGTAGAAATTAAATGGCAAAGATTAAGGGAAGAGAGTTGTAAACACAAGGACAACACAACGATGTGTTATTGAAGAGGAAACCAATGCCCTCAGCGTAAAACCTCTTCGCCGCCCTCTAAATGGTAAATAATCCACTAAAGAATGTAGTTGGGATACAAGAATAGCAAAAGACCCTCCAAGCCTAAACTACCCAATGTACCTAAGCCCTCCAAGCTCCTACTCCAACAAGGTTACGCCGAACCTATTTCTTCTTTAGCTTACCGGATTTTGCTATAGCCCATAGCATTAACCAATATGAAATTGGTCCCTTCCTAACTGCTTCCCAAGCACCAAATGGCATTCTCACAGATGTGGGTATGGTGAGAAAAGGTTTTGGTAATGAACCTCTCAAGGATGTAACAATGGAGATGGTGAGGGTAGAGGAATTTGAAGAGTCTCTATGTAAAGATTGTGGATAAGTCAATCTTGTTTTTCTCTAGGGTTTCTCTCTCAATATTCTCTCTGGAAGCTCTCTACATTTCCTGGGTATAAGGGTTATTTATACTAGGGTGAGAATGGAATACGAAGAGTCACGTTTTTCAAAACAGAGCTGGCTAGTGACTTGGCCTCGTGACTTGACTGAGTCGTGAGTTCAAGTCGTGAGCAAACAGAATTGCCAGACTGGACTTTTTGTCCTGTAGTGCTCCAGCTGGCATGACTGTTCATCTTCTCTGCATACTTCACTCGTGTTCATCATTTGGCGGCTTGCTAGCCACGAGCCACCCATGAGTTCCAATCGCGAGTCCCTGCTACTTTGCACAAACTTGAGCATTTCTTCACATTCTCTCACGCACTACCCTTACATGATTCCCACCTAAATACAGGGTTACTAATTGCTAAATTACAAGCAAATTTGGCGTGGAATAAAGCCAACAAAATGGTTGATTAAATTCAACCTTACAATCTCCCCCTTTGGCTATTCCATGACAAAACCCTAAAACAAACTCTAGACTTAACATATGAGTTGGGAACAGTTGAACAAAACTCACTCACACCTAACTCTAGAATCTGTAAAGCTCTTGAATAATAAGAGCAAGTATCTCCTGAAACACAACACCACAGCTTGATCATTGTATGTAGAAAACTTATAATGCAAATGAAAAAGCACAATGCGATCAATCAAAATGGAATAAAGCAATAAACCATGGCTTAACCATACAAGCAATCACTATAGAATTGTGACCACAATGCTCATTCACATATGAAATGAACATCTAGACATGCAAGCTAATAAGCTTAAATGTGAAGTATCATTTGCATGACCAACACTCAACCAATGCATACAACAAGTATGCATCTAGGAATAAGATTCTACAAGGACACAAGAGTGAGAGTACTTGAAGTAATGCATGACAAAACGACAAGTACTATGCAACAAGGCATAGGTATAAACCATAAAAGCCTACAAATGCATGAAAACAAACCCTAAAAGTTTACAAAAGCAACATGGGTACAAACATGTGAGCAACTTGATCATACACCAAAACAGTCATAAAGAAATGATTACAAAGATCACATAGCAAAGCAAATGATCATCCGAACATGCATTCAATGAAGCACAATAGCATAAGGAAGTAAGCATGTCCAACATACAAACATGATGCAATGAGAACAACAAAGCATAACTTAAAGCACCATAAAACCAACAAGAAAACAAACAAAACAGAGTTTTCTAATTAACACAATGTCTTCTCCCCCTTGGTACATGCATCACCCGTATGGAATATCTCTCGTCCTACAAATGTGCACAAGAAATAGAATTTCTCCCCCTAAGGATATGCACAAGAATCATATAGAAATGACAAAACTCTTCAGCATACTACTCTAGAGTATACTCTCCCCCTTTTTGACACGAATAGACAAAGGGGTCAAGGAGAATGTAAAGGGCAAGAGACGAAGGTATGATCAATGATAATGATGCATGAGGTAGCAATGAAAAGTTTGACGAAGGTATGATCAATGATAATGATGCATGAGGTAGCAATGAAAAGTTTTTGAAAACTACCTTGAAAATAACCCTCAAAATGAAAAACACGCAATTTTCGTGACTGAAACATGTCACCAGGATAAGCCGTGAGACACCTGAGACGGAATTTTTGAAAAAATTTTCTAAATATTTTTTGCAACTGAAAGTTCCACTAGCAAGGAAGCCGTGAAGGGAGCCACGAAAATTTATGTGTAACACTCGCGATTGGAGCTGTCACCCGCAAATAAGTCGCCAATCTGAGTTACGAGAAACCTAAAAACCTAGATTTTTTGAAAAATTTTCCAAGTATTTTTCGCGACTGGGACAATGATTTGCCAATGAGTCACGAAAAACTACTGTATGAGCTCACGACTGGGGACATGCAACTAGACTGACCTGTGACCAAGTCGCCAAAACAAGGCAACACTTTTTTGAAAAATTTGACACTTTTTGTAAAAACAAAATACTTTCCAAAAACAACTAAAACACTCAAAAATCTTTTTGTGTTTGATCAGCAAAAATTAAGCATGTGAAAACACATTTAGTCAAGTACAATCACACAAATGAATATGGCATTCGTTGAACATAGACATGTGTGATGCGTGTGGATATCAACAATGAGATAATCCTTAGTCTAAAGTGAAGCTTCAATAATCAATTCAACCAAGGCATACACAACTAGCACTAGATAAAGTGACCCATCTCAATTATAGACATATGCATATATGACCTCCCACATAACTTGATAACATAACTTTGAAGCTTTTCATATGGCTCCATATACATCATATCATTTGATCTTTTTGAATCAACATATCTCATTGTGAGATTGATGCTTGAAATTTTTGATATTTCAATTTGATGAGTTAGCCTTTGGCTTTTTGGGCATCATACATTTCATTTTACTTTGCTTTCCCTTTTTCCTAGTCAAATACTAGTATGCATGATAGGCTTTTGCAGCTCAATATCTCTTTTCATTTGAAGATTTACATTTGATGAGCACTTTAAGCAAAAACAATAAAATAAATGAGTGAGAAGATATATAGGCACAAGTCTATGCATGTCTCAAGATCAACAACACCATTGACTAATTATTCATGACAAGTTTGAAAATCTATTTACAATAGTCACATAGATGTCAAGATTTCTTCCACAATTATATAAGTGCATAAAGAACAAGCTATGCTCGCAAATAAACAAAGCCATTAGTACAAAGGTACAAGGCAAAACATGCTTGTGACAATACACAATAATGTCGATCAAACTTTTCTGATTTTCTACTTTTTATGTGTTTTTGGATTTTTGACATAAACGTAAGAAAAGATTGACCTAGAAAGAATATAAAAGCATTCAAAGAAAATAGCAAACACACACAATTATCAACACATGTTGGAATGATAACAAAAGGCAAACAACCAATCAAAGTCACAAAGCATAGGAAGTATTAATGCGTGGACATGTTGTAATGCTTATACATGTGTACCCTTCTTCACCCACACGATACTTGCGTTTAGGGTGATATCCCTAGAGGATTAGGTACGATCGTTGTGACTTTCAAACCTTCTGATGAAGCTTGCCAAATAGGTAGTGAAGGCATCAATCATCTTCAGCACATCCCTCACTCCAGGATCGCCTTCTTGACCTTTTGATTGCTCAGCAATCCAATTCCCTTTGCCATGTCTTGGTCCTCTCGACCTTTGAGCATTTGAATTCTTCAATGATGGCAGAAGCGTTGAGTTCTAGAACCTCTTTGTGACTTTGGGAGAGATTTCCCTTTTCCCTTAGGTTTGACCACTAATTGGTTAGGAGGTTTAGTTAAAAACAATTGGTCAATCACATTCCGCTTCTTTTCCAGCTTCACTTTCTCAACAACTAAAGTTTCTACCACTGGTTCCTTAGCTTTCACAAACTTCATTTCCTTGGATATATTAACCGCCGAACTACTCTCTCTGGTGTATCCCAATCCACTTCTGTCAAAGAATGGTTTTTGATGAGCAAGCACTTCATCAAGCTTCTGAGAGGAGACTCGCTCTACTTTAGCATTGGCTTGAACCACCTCAAGCTCAAGGAATTTTATCTTTGAGTAGGCTTCAGTCAACTCTCCATTCAGTGTCTTCATTTCACATTTGGTCTCCCTGTATCGCACTAGAAGACTCCTATAGTCTTCCTCTGCCCTCTTCATCTTTTTAATGGTTGCCTTAGCCACTTTTGCATATTCACTAGTCTTCTCAAAAAGGGAATTGTAGGTCTCTTGCAGTCCCACTGTACCTTCATCTTCCTTATCATCGGATTCTTCTACTATCCCCATTGATTCTAATTCAGTGTGCTCACCAAGTTTTTCCACCAACACACTCAAATCATTTGAAGATTGCACATGTGCAATGGTCATGTATGTAGAGTAGTTTCTCTTTCTAAGGCACTTCATCATTCCGGGAGATAGGAGGATGAACTTCCGGAGGAGTGAGAGGACTTGATGTTCTAGGCATTGATCTTGATTCCAATCTTGAGTTCACAGGAGTTGATTCCTTTTCTGGTGTAGGTCCTTCAACTTCAATAGCTTGTGCTTCAACTTCTACTGTGGGTTCTTTGGAGCTTGGCCTTTCTTCATCATCTACCATCTCTACCTTTGTTATAGCATCATCAATTTCCACATTGATGGACTTCATTACAGTCTTTGTTCTCTTGTTGTAGACTCTATATGCCTGGCTAGTAGTAGAATACCCAAGGAAGATGCCTTCATCACTTTTTGCATTAAATTTTCCAAGGTTTTCCCAATCATTTAGAACGCAACACTTGCATCCTAATACTCGGAAATATTTCACTTTTGGCTTCTTTCCATTCCAAATTTCATAAGCGGTCTTCTTTGTTCCCGCTCGGAAGAATATTCTATTACCAATGTGGCATGAGGTGTTCATGGCTTCTCCCCAAAACTTTTGAGGAATTTGCTTGTTGAGTAGCATAACTCTTGCCATTTCTTGAATCACCCGATTTTTCTTCTCAACCACCCCATTTTGTTGAGAGTTTTAGGGACTGAAAATTCCTTTTTGGTCCCATTCTTCTCAAAAAAAGACTCAAATCTTGTATTCTTAAACTCCTTGCCATGATCACTTCTTGTAATATCCCGAAAAAAATAAAAATAAAAGGAAGGGTATATAAGTAAATCTTTTGTGAGGTTAATTTTATAATTTTTAATTATAAGGGAGTTTTCTAGAAAAATAGGGTTGAAACCTAGCTATATAAGCTTATTTCTAGCGTTGAAGAGAGAAATGGTGAATTGAGAAGCAAGGATAAGGGTATCAGACAGATGGAGAGAATCATTGAAGAGAAATCAAATAGCATTGTATTTTTGCTCCAGCAAAAAAGGATCACTACATGTTAAGGAGCCCATGGGGGGTAGCACACATGCTCCAAGTTCAACAGTTCTTGGCAGGTTGGTAGACTTAAAAAGGAAATTGAAACACAAAATTTGATAAAAGATGTGTTGGAAGCCAGCGCAAACGTAGCTGAGAAAAAGATTCATGAACTGAATTTAAAACTAGAAAATCTTCACAAAAGAAAAAAAAAAATGGTGATGAACAAAAGACTAGAGTTCGTAAAGCTGAACATCTCCTGAAAGTGGCGGAGGAAGAGATGCTGATGGCAAAATTGAAGGCTGCTTCAATATCTTAAGAGTTAGTGAAGGTCCATAGATGGTGGGTTCCACGTTGGCTTGCAGTCCATTTACGCTATTTCCAATCCTATATAGTGACTCACTGGAATGATCAGGGAAGGGTAGCCTTGAATTTGTTAATCCAAAAGGCATAGGAAAATAACGGTCAAGTTGAAAGTAGGCTGAGCCTTACATTGAAACAATGATGACTAAGTGGCTACCAAGTATGATGGAACAATGGTTGTCTTTTGTAACCTCTCCTGAACCCCATATTCATTCATTTACTGCTAAACCGTTTGAGGCCTACCATGCATCTAAGAGTTTTGTAGTACCACATGTTATAAAGGTACAAAAGATGGCAGATCCTTACATTCAGGGAGCTAGGAAGTTCACACAGCCATACTTCAATCAGGTGATATCTAAGGATTTTAAAAGGAGTGTTAGGGAGAAGTTCATTTTTGGTATGGCTTTTGGAAGTAAGTAACCTTATCCTAATTGGTTTTATTTTACTTATACTACTATATTTTAACTACTGAAATTTGTTTATAATTGTTACTATTTTATTTAATTTGTTTTAGCTACATTGATTTAAAGTAAAGAAAAAAAAATTATCACAAATATATTGAGTGCTGAGTGTATAGTTTTATATATATGTATCTAAATGAGATATATTTTTGTTCGAACTATGATTTGATATATATGATTTTAGACAATCTGACCATATTTTGACTCTAATTCATAGAATTTTTAATTCTATTGTATTACTGATTTCAAGTAAAAGATTATTACAAATATATTTTAATACTGAGTATATGATTTTTACATACATGCTTGAATAAGATATGTTCTTGTTAGAAACTATGATTTCATGTATATGATTATGAACAATCTGACCATGAATTGATTCTAATACCCAGCCAATGGAGGTGATTCATTGGTACTCTGATACCCAAACAAATTGGGGTTATTCATCGGTATTCTGATACCCAAACCAATGGAAGTTATGCATTAGTACTCTGATACCCAAGCCAATAAACCAATGGGGGTTATTCATTGGTACTCTAATGCCCAGTCATAGGGATAAAGCGTGACTGTAGTCATAAGATTGTTAAGAATGTAAATTACATTTAAGTATTTGAACCATTTTGATTCCTTAAAACTACATATGTGATTTTGGAAATGTTTAAGTATTTAACTATTTTGAGTCACTTAAATTGCTTATGTATTTTTAGAACCTATTGTAAGTTATAGCTTTGATATATGAAAGACTGACTACTTTCTAAACCATCTATGATATATTTGTAAGATTAAAGTATGTGATCTATGTACAACTTATTAATTTAAGACCATGAAACTTCTTTAGTTATTTTTGAAAACTCATAGCATATTATTACTTTTGAAGGCTCATGTTACATTGTATTATTTTACAGATCTATTGCTTGATAGAACTTATTAGGATTTTGATTACTTATTGAGTTGTCAACTCAGCCCCCCTTTTTCCCCTCCAATTTTAGATTATGAAGAATAACAAGTTTTGGGAGTTTTGATATTGTGTTGTGAGCAGGAAAAGAAGCTTAGTGATTTTGGGATTGGATGGTCTTCTAATAGTTTTATAGTTATTGGCCAATTGGCATTATGTACATAAGGTTTGGATTTTGTTCCTATTAAATTATTGGAGATCTATTCATAAAGAAATTATTGAGGTATTTTGGATTTAATTGATTTAATTTTTTAGGATAAATTTTTGTTGTTAAGAAAGCCTTGCACACTTGTAAGGGACGTACATTATAAGCGTGCGGCGGTTGTCACGTGCCTATCTTTATAGTTGGGTTCTGGGCATGACACTTCTTATCTTGACAATCGGAACCCCTTTCTCGTTTTACAGTCTCTTGCATAGAATTTTCAATTTCTTGCATGCTTCTGATTTTTCTCTAAGAAATTCTATCCAAGTGTATCCTGAGAAATCGTCAACAATGACCATAATGTACCTCTTTACTCCTAGGCTTTCAATTCTTTTAGGCCCCATTAAATCAACATGAAGAAGCTCTAAACAATGTGAGGTAGCAATCACATTCACCTTGTGATGACTTGCCTTTTTTTGCTTTCCCATTTGGCATGCACCACAAATTGTCTTCTCTACCTTTCCAAACTTTGGAAGTCCCTCAACAGCTTCAAGTTTAGATACTTTAGCTACTTGTTTGAAACTTGCATGCCCAAATCTGTGATGCCAAAGTTCCAACATGTCAACACGAGCACTTCTACAAGAAATTGGTGCCGTAGGAACTACTCCATAGTAATTGTCGGTAGTCCTATTTCCCTTCAATACTTGAATCCCTTCTTCATCAATGATTATGCACCCCTTCTTTGAGAATTGAATAAGCAAGTCTTTATCATATATTTGAGTGATGCTTAAGAGATTTGCCTTTAGCCCTTTGATGTAGAAGACATCCTTCAATAGAGGTAATCCCGGTATCTCAACAGTTCCTTTGCCAACAACTTGAGCATGACTTCCATCACCAAATGTCACATAGTCACCAACCTTCTCTTTGAGAGACTTAACTAGTGATTTATCCCCTGTCATGTGATGAGAACAGCCGCTATCAAGATACCATAAACATGAATTGAAAACCTTCAAAGAAGTATGCACAAATAAGCAAGCATGGGACAAGCACTCTTGACCTTCAAACAAAAACTTATCTTCATTTTCCATGCTCTTGTTAGATTGAATTCTCTTTTTTAGATTATCAACCATATCACACAATATTCTATTTCTTCTTTTATACTTTTTAATCAAAGAATTGAACTCACATAGACTATTGTATAATATGTGATTCTCATTTTCAAAATATTTTAGCATGTGAACAAACATTCTAGCATGTTTCTTTGTTTTTAATAACTCTAAGAGTTCATTGTTAGGATAACCTCCAAACATACTCATAGAGTCATTATCACAAACATTGAAACCACAATTCAACATAGCATTTTCCATAGCTTCATCCATAGCTAAGCAATCGAGGATCATACTTAGGTAATTAAACCACAGCAAGTGCACCCGCTTTGATACCAATTGAAAGTTCAATAAGTGTATAAAACACTGAACGTTTAGACCCCCAATTTCCAAATTATCAATTCAAGCTAATTATCAAACAATTAATGTGCGGAATATGAACATAAGCATATAACAGAACTGATAAACAATCTAAACCAAAATAAAATCACATCCACAACATAAATTAAATGGTAAAGATTAAGGAAAGAGAGATGCAAGCACAAGGACAAGACAACGATGTGTTATTGAAGAGGAAACCGAAGTTCTCGGCGTAAAACCTCTCCATCGCCCTCTAAGTGGTGAATAATCCACTAAAGAATGAAGTTGGGATACATAAATAGCAGAAGACCCTCCAAGCCTAATCTACCCAATGTACCTAAGCCCTCCAAGCTCCTACTCCAACGAGGTTACGCCAAATCTATTTCTTCTTTAGCTTACCAGATTCCGCTATTGCCCATAGCATCAACCAATATGAAATTGGTCCCTTCCTATCTATTTCCCAAGCACCAAATGGCCTTCTCACAAATGTGGGTATGGTGAGAAAAGGTTTTGGTAATGAGCCTCTCAAGGATGTAACAATGGAGAGGGTGAGAGTAGAGGAATTTGAAAAGTCTCTATGTAAAGATTCTGGATAAGTCAATCTTGTTTTTCTCTAGGGTTTCTCTCTCAATATTATCTCTAGAAGCTCTCTACACTTCATAGGTATAAGGGGTATTTATACTAGGGTGAGAATGGAATGTGAAGAGTCAGGTTTTTCAAAATAGAGTTGGCTGGCGACTTGGCCTCCCGACTTGACTAAGTCGCGAGTTTAAGCCGCGAGCAAACAGAATTGCCAGACTGGACTTTTTGTCTTGTAGTACTCCAGCTGGCATGATTGTTCATCTTCTCTGCATGCTTCACTCGTGTGTATCATCTGGTAGTTTGCCAGCCGCGAGCCACCCGTGAGTTCCAGTCATGAGTCCTTGCTACTTTACACAAACTTGAGCATTTCTTCACACTCTCTCACACACTACCCTTACATGATTCCCACCTAAATACAGGGTTACTAATTGCTAAATTACAAGCAAATTTGGCATAGAATAAAGCCAACAAAATGGTTGATTAAATTCAACCTTACACAATCTTTTGTGGTGTTTCTCCAGATGAGTTTCACAAGATTTCTCAAGTAACTATTGTCAATGAGGCTTGAGAGATATTGGAGACCACTTATGAAGGAACAAAGATGGTGAAAGACACCAAGTTGCAGATGCTGACCACTCAGTTTGAAGAGCTGAAAATGAGTGAAGACGAGTCATTCGACTCATTCTATGGCAAGCTGAACGAGCTGGTCATTGGCAAGTTCAATTTGGGTGAGAAAATGGAGGACTTAAAGATAGTGAGGAAAATCCTTCGATCTTTGCTGAAGAGATTCCGTGCAAAAGTTATAGCAATTGAAGAGAGTAAGGACCTTGATGATATCAAAGTTCAAGAACTAATTGGCTCACTTCAAATGTGTGAGTTGTCATTGCCATCATAAAGGAAGAGTAAATCCCGTACTCTCAAGACTATTAATGAAAGGATAAAAGCTCATGACTCATCAGATGAGGATGTAGTCGATAAAGATGTGGCATATCTTTGTGAAGAATTTCCAAAAGTTCTTGAAATTTAAGAAGAATGGAAAGTTTGCAGAGAAGGGAAAATTCCCAAGTTTCAGGAAGGAGAAAAAGGATTTCAAAAGGAAAGATGGAAAGGAGTCTCAATCCACTCAAGGAGTCACTTGTTTCAAATGCAATGGATATGGCCATTTCAAGAAGGAATGTCCTAATTATTGAAAATGAAGGGCAAGGTGTATGCCACCACTCTTAGTGACTCAAACTCTTCCAATTCTGATTTGGAGGAAAGCTATGATGGAGAAGGGAATTACTCTGCTTTTATGACTATTGCTCGTGTTGAGTCTTCTGAGGACTTGAGTTTGCTTGTAGAAGAGCTTGGGGAGCATAGTGATGAGGAATCAATGGGAGTTGTAGAAGAATCAGGAGAATATGCAAGAGTGGCCAAGGCAGCCGTTAAAAAGATGAAGAAGGCAGAGGAGGACTATAGAAGTCTTTTAGTGAGATATAAAGAGGCCAAGTGTGAAATAAAGACGCTGAACGGAGAGTTAACCGAAGCATACATAAAGGTCAAATTCCTTGAGCTTGAAGTTGTTCAAGCAAATGTTGAAGTGAAGAGAATCTCCTCCAAGAAACTTGATGAAGTACTTGCTCATCAAAAACTGTTCTCCAACAAAAGCGGTTTGCGATACACCGGTGAGAGCAATTCAACTGCTAATATATCCAAAGAAGTGAAGTTTGTGAAAGCTAAAGAATCGATGGTAGCTGCCAAAAATGCTGAGAAAGTGAAGTTGGAGAAGAAGAAGAATATGACTGACCAAAGGTTTATGACTAAGCCTCTTAAATAATCAGTAGTCAAACCTAAGGATAATGGGAAATCACTCCTAAAGTCACAAAGAGGTTTGAGAACTCAACACTTCCACCATCACTGTGGAATTCAAGGTCACAGCAGACACAATTGTCATAAGTTGCAAGCATTGAAGAATTTAGGAGTTCAAAGGTCGAGAGGACCAAGAAATGACAAAAGGAATTGGGCTGTTGAGCAATCAAGAGGTCGAGATGGTGATTCCGGAGTGATGAATGTTATGAAGATGATTGATGCATTCACCACTTGTTTGGCAAGCTTTAACAAAAGGTTTGGAAGCCACAACACTCGTACCCAATCATATAAGGATATCACCCTAAACGCACATGACGTATGGGTGAAGAGGGGTATCATGCATAAGCATTACAACATGTCCGTGCATTAATACTTCTTGTGTTTTGTGACATTGATTGGTTGTGTGCTTCTTGTTATCGTTCCAGCATGTGTTGAATATTATGATTGTTTGCATTTGTTTTAAATGTTTTTACATTGTTGCTTTTGATCAATCTTTTCTTGCTTTTGTGTCAAAAATCCAAAACCACATAAAAAGTAGAAAATCCAAAAAGTTTAATTGACATATTGTGATTATTGTAAATAGATCTTCAAACTTGTCATAAATGATTAGTCAATGGTTTTGTTGATCTTGAGACATGCATAGACTTGTGCCTATATATCTTCCCACTTTTTTATTTTATTGTTTTTGCTTAAAGAGCTCAACAAATGTAAATCTTCAAATGAAAAGAGATAATAAGCTGCAAAAGCCTATCGCTCTAGATGCGTTCCATCGGATTTCTCACATTACCGTTGCCAAGGAGGCTTGGTAGATATTGGAGACCACTTATAAGGGAACGAAGAAAGTAAAAGACACGAAGCTACAAATGCAGACCACCCAATTTGAGGAGCTCAAAATGAGTGAGGACGAGTCCTTTGACTCTTTCTATAGTAAGCTGAATGAAGTGGTCATCGACAAGTTTAATTTAGGAGAGAAAACAGAGGATTCCAAGGTAGTAAGGAAGATCCTTCAGTCATTGCCGAAAAGCTTCCGTGCAAAGGTGATGGCAATTGAAGAAAGCAAGAATATTGATGAGATCAAAGTCCAAGAACTGGTTGGCTCGCTTCAAACTTATAAATTGTCGTTGCCCACTTAAAGGAAGAACAAATCTCTTGCTCTTAAGAAAATAAATGAAAGGGTAGAAGCACATGACTCATCAAATGAGGATGTCGTCAAGAAAGATGTTGCTCACCTTGCAAAGAATTTCTATAAATTAATGAAGTTCAAGAATAGTGGGAAATTTGATGATAAAGGGAAATTCACAAGTTCCGGAAAGGCGAAGAAGGACTTCAAAAGGAGAGACGGGAAGGAGTCCCAATCTAATCAAGGAGTCACTTATTTTGAATGTAATGGACATGGCCATTTCAAAAAGGAATGTCCTAATTACTTAAGATCGAAGGGTAAGGCGTATGCCACCACTCTCAATGACTCAGATTCGTCCACCTTTGATTCGGAGGATAGCTGTGATAAAGAAGGGAATTTCTCAGCATTTATGACTATTGCTCATGTTGAGTCTTCAGAGGACTTGAATTTGCTTGTGCAAGAACTTGGGGAGCATAGTGATGAGGAATCGATGAGAATTGTAGAAGAATCGAATGTTGAAGAAGTTGAATGTACAGCAGGCCTTCTAGAGAACTACAATTCTCTTCTTGAAAAATCAGGAGAATACACAAGGGTGGCCAAGGCAGCTGTGAAGAAGATGAAGAAAGCAGAGGAGGACTATAGAAGTCTCCTAGTAAGATATAAGGAGGCCAAGTGTGAGATTAAGATGCTAACTAGTAAGCTAACCGAAGCTTACACCAAGGTGAAATTCCTTGAGCTTGAGGTGGTTCAAGCAAATGCCAAGGTAGAGCGAGTATCCACAAAAAAGCTTGATGATGTCCTCTCTCATCAAAAACCCTTCTCTGACAAAACCGGATTAGGATACACAAGAGAAAGTAGTTCAGCTATGAATATCTCTAAAGAAGTGAAGTTTGTGAAGGCCAAAGAGTCGGTTGTAGTTGCCCCTACTATGAAGAAGGCAAAGGTTGAGAAAAAGAAGAATGTGGTTGACCAAAGGGTGTTGAACAAACCCCATAACCAGTCTGTGGTCAGGTCTGAAGCCAAAGGGTATATCAATCTAGGGAGAGCTTTGTTCCTTCATGATTTGATTTCTGATGAAGAGATCGACATTTGTGCTCATATCTTTCATATTTTGCGCAAAACTGTTCTATGAACTGATTTAAGGGCATGCATTCCTTTTTGCTACCTCATTTCAAGGATTTTGAAGCTTAAAGGCATTCATCCATTTGAAGACGAGTCTCCCTACCCGAAGCCAAATCCAATCAATAGTTGTACACTTAACGCTAGCATTGGTCATAGTCGAAAGGGAATCAAGACAGAGACTTTAGCATCTCATAGTGGTTCACGCTCCAACTCATCCTCCTATGATGAGAAGTTGGATAACATTATGGCATTTGTCCATGACATAAGCACTAAGATGTCTGGACTTGCTACTCTCCTGCGCCATCACAACATCCATTGTGATATGAAGTTCACTTGTCTCCAGACCCAACTGGACCAAATCCAAAGGAAGCTAGAAGAAAATGAGGACTAGCTATTTCATGACAAAAAGGGGGAGATGATGATGATAGGGGGAGTAAAAGGAAGTATAATGATGGGGGGGGGGGGGGGGGGAAGAACTTGATCAAAAAGGGAGTATTGATGTTGAAGAGTAGGAGCTGCCTATGCTTAATGTTTTGCTTATTATTATCATATGCCTTAGTTTATTTTCAATGTTTTGTTTTGTACCCATGCTTTGTAGCTTAGTACTTGTTGTTAAATGTTATGCATTTTCTTTAAGTACATCACTCTTCTACCCTTTATTGGATTTTATATCCGTAATGCAATTTCCTTGAGTTATTGCATTGGTTGAGTGTTGGACATGCAAATGATACTTTGCATTGAGTTTATTAGCTTGCATGTCCGGATGGTCATTCCTTGTGTGAATGAGCATTGTGGTCACTATTTATAGTGATTGTTTGTTTTTGGTCAAGCCATGGTTTATTGCTTTATTCCATTTTGTTTGATCGCATTGTGCTTGCTTTATATGCATTACAAGTTTTTTGCATACAATGATCATATTGCGTTGTTTTTTTTCAAGAGATACTTGTTTTTATGGCTCAAGAGCTACACAAATTCTAGAGTTAGGTGTGAATGAGTTTTGTTCAACTATTCCCAACTCACATGTTAAGTCTAGAGTTTGTTTTAGGGTTTTGTCATGGAATAGCCAAAGGAGGAGATTGTAAGGTTGAATTTAATCTAAGTAAGAAACAAACATAAAACCCTAATCTAAGCATGTTGAAGATAAGCAAGCATATAAGATAGAGACTCAGATATGTATGAACATAACAAAAGGATTTAAAAAGGGGCAAAACATGTGAAACAAACAAACCAAACAACTTAAAAGATTTGAATTAGGGTTTCTAAGAAAGTACTTGCATACGTAGCCAGAGACCTATGTATGCAAGATTTAACCTACATGCGCATGCTCATGACATGCGTGCATGGGACATTTTCAAGAACCTTAACCCGAAAACACGAACCAGAAAACAAAGCATGAACAAAAAACCCTAATTCTAACAACCAAAGATGCTTAGAACATAAAAGAACTATAAAACTAACCTAAGAAAACATGCATAAACCTAAACTAAGCAAAGAAACGGGATTAAAACATAAAAGAAAAATAGAAAAATAAAAGAAAAAGGGTTGAAGCTTGATGCCTCAAAAGGAGATCCCAAGTGTTGATACCATATTTTTTCCTCCCTCGATTTTCGTGCCAGACCTAAAAAAATCCAAAAATATTATCTTTTTTCCATTGAGCCACCCGTTTGAATGTTGGAGCAATCGAAGTGCCTTTTTCAGCTAAAATGACCAAATTGCGCCTGGTCAACCTAAGGTTAACTGTAGGTCAAACGAGGTCAAAACCCTCACACAACAACACTTTTCATAGTTTTACATCAAACCAAGCTTTTTGGAGATTTTGGCAACTTTGACCAAATTGACCCGGAGTTAACTTCCGACGAGCCCTAGAAACCCAAATTTTGATCTGGTCATTAGAATGGGTTGAAACCAATGCCATTTTGAATATTATCAAATCCTCATTCCAACGACTATTCATGGGTCAAAATTGGAGTCAAAACGGTCGAGATATCACAAAAATTGGGATAACGCACAGATTGATGCACTGCTGACTTTTGAGAGCCATAACTTTTGATCCGACCATTGGATTTTCAAGTTCTATTCCTTTTTAGAACTGGAAGTCAAGATCTTTCTAGGGGTGTCAAGATTAACCCAGTCCAAGACCTCTTGAAAGGGGCGGCCCTTAAAGGGCCGCCGCCTCGTAAAGCATGTCTGGGCTATAAAAGGTCCCAGGCACCCTTTAGACCAAGAAAAAATAAATAAATAAGAGTCTCCCTGGGTCATGCTCTCTGCCTGGACGTTTTCTACACATTTTTGCTGTCTCTCAAACACAGAAAACACATCAAAGCCTCTTGATTCTTCCTTCTTCACCAAAAATACAAGGTATTGTTCTTATACCCAATCTTCTTCTCCTTGGTTCTACACCTTGGATTTGGGGTTTAGGGGTGTGTAGGTAGCTTTTTAGCTACTATCCACCCCCTAACTTTCTAAATCTTTTTCTAGCATTTATCTTGCTCTTTCATGCTTTAATAACATGATTTATTGCTTTCCTTAGCATGTTTCTCGCTTTATCTTGCTCCTAGCATGTTCTTAGTTTAGATCCATGCTCTTCCATGCTTGTTTACATGTTATTTGTCTTGATTTACATGCTTTATGCTTTATACAATGTTTTCCTATGCTTTGTTCCTCTTTTTGTTCTATGTTGATGTTAGGGTTACATGTTCACATGCTTGCATGATGTTGTTAGCTATGCCTTGCTCAGATCTATGTGTTGATGTGTGTATTTCCATGCTATATGGTTAGATCCTTGTTTTCACTTGCTTATATGCTTGGATTCATGTTCTTCCATGTTTATGCGCTAGGCTTGTACATGTTGATGTGTATGTTTCTATGCCTACTTGCCTTGATCTATGTTCTCTACATGCTTTATGCCATCACCTATATGCTTGCATGCTTCACACCATGTTTATGTGCTTAGGCCTAGACCTTGTTTGTCATGCCATGTGCTATTGTAGCCCTTTTGTTCCTTTTATTGCATTTTCTTGTGTTTTGGCCTAATGGTTAGGACCCAATTTAGACCTTGTGGTCTTTGTCATCGTCCATACACTAAGGCCCACATCAAAAGGGTTTGGATCATTCCTATTTGCATTTCTATGCTCGCTTGCTTCTATGCGTTATGCTTGTGTTAGCCTCTCTGGTTTTAGGCTATCCTATGATTGACACCCTCCGTAAGCTTGACCTTGTGTGATTACATCCAACGCCCATGAAGCTTTGTGTCAGGTTGCTCTATGCATACCCTTCCATTTTTGTTCCGCACGATGCTATGCTTACCATGTTTGTTTATGCCACCAATTGGCTTTCTATGCATCTTTACACGCTTACTTACATGTCCATGCATGAGTCTTGCTTGCTAGTGTGTTGTCCATACTTTAACACAATAAAGCTATGGATATCCAATCCAAACCTACATTTGTCCCCCATGGACACCACCTTTTGTTTGCCTTTTTGCTTGTTTGTCTTCTTTCTTATTTGTTCGTTTGCCTGCTTGCTTTCTTGCTTCCTCACTTGTTTGTTTATCTTGGGGTTTCCCATGTCTCCTGCCATATGCTATTCTTGCCATATCTATCTTACATGTTTGCTTTGTACCCTTTGCACATTATCTATGCATCTTTTTCTTTTCATTGCATATCTGCTGGTTTCTTGTCTTTTCCTTTGCATGTACACATATGGAGAAAGGACGCATAAAGCTGGGGCATGGTCTCCCAGGCACAAGCAAAAAGGGCGAGGATGCGAGCATGTGGATATAAGCCAAGTGGCAATGTTTAGTAGTTTTAGGGGTCTAGCCTCTCCCATTTGGTTATGTACTTAAACCCACTTTCCTCCTCCTTCCTTTCTCTCTTAGATGGGTTGTATTAGGTATATCATGCTATGTACCATTCGTCCTTATCTCTAGAGTATGGCGACCCTTGTTTACTTTCCTACACCTATATTTTAAGCCATGCTTTAGGGATGTAGGCATTTACTTTCCTGCTTTGTGTGCTAGCATTGTGCATGATGTATGTATAGATATACTTGCTCGTACCTTCTGATGTGATTGTCATAATCCATGTCACCTAAGGCAAAGCAATACCTAATTTCTGCCATAAAAGTAAGGTGAAGTGTCGCTAGATTTTTTCTGTGGAAATTTGGTACTTTACCCAAATGTCTTAGGAAAGCATAGATTGGGACCACACCCATTCAAAACCCAAACCTGAAAGCACCCATGCATGCAAAGCCTCGAAAGCCAATGCCAAAATTATGTTTTTTACTGCCAATCTCTGAGAATTTAGTTGTTATCAAAATAAAGGACTGTCCTTGGACAGGCATTATAGGGTGCCTAACACCTTCCCCACACGTAACCAAACTTCTAGACTCAAGAATCAAGATTTTTTTTTGCCATCTACATTAGATTAGGAAAAATGCCATTTTTCTTAGCCTAGGATTGGTAATAAAATCAACTAGAAATAGGTGACCAATCACATCTTAGAGAAACCCAATGATTGGTGGTGACTTCATTTACCTTTGGTAATCACCTAAAATCTTGCCAAGATTCATACCACACCTCCAAAGGTAGACCTACCTTCCTCCACCAAGAAAGTGAGAGAGAGAGCACCCGAAGCTCCGTTCGAACCATGCAAAATCATCGAGAAGGGCCTTTAACAGGCCTCATACGCATGGGATCATCGCCACGGCAGATGGTCGAACGAAGGCCCGACGGTTCTCCGTTTTGGGTCAGGCTTCGACAGACTGGTGACTTCACTGGGGATCAATGAGAGTTTAGCCTTTAGAGCTTTTGATAAAACCATAATCTTTAGACATTGGCTTTCAAAAACATAGAAATTGACATCGACCTCCACGGCTTTCCTTTTGAAAAAGGATTTTACTATATCTTAGTAGACTATTTTCAAAAGAGCAAAAAATCTTTTTACAAAAAATCCTTTTCTGAAAGGAAGGCTATGAGGTATTTTCATGGGGCTTTACCGCTTTCCTCACATGCTTTATTGCTTTCTTCACATGCTTTATCACTTTCCTCACATACTTTATAGCTTTCCTTCACATGCAAACATAGAGTAGCAAAACTCAATTTCTGCTACACCTTTATCTACTTTCATTTATATATATATATATATATCTGCTGTGTTTGGAAAAATTCTTTTCCCTTCATTAAGGATTGCATGACATATACACCTTTCTTGAGCCAAACCCGGGCTCCGCACTGCTAGCATAGTCACATCTCTTTGGGGATTTCATCACCCCATCTACAGATGCCCAGACACAAACAACAGTAGTGTTACCCATAGTTAGATCTGGGGCTGACTTTGTAGGCACTTTTGGGTCCATGGGTGGACAAGAGTAGCTAAAAAGGCCCCCTTGATCCTTCCTACCTCACAACTTCCATGAAGGGTATGGCAATTGAGTCCCCTTAGGACAGGAACAACCTACTAGTTAAGCCTTTGCATACAGTTGGCCTAGTTATGTCAAACTTGTGAGGACTAGATTAAGCCCAGAGCCCATGAGGACTAGGTGAAGTCCAAAGAGTGAACATTCAAGCCTAGGAACGGATACCCTTATAGGACTAGAGGTTAGGGGAGAGTGTTTTGTAACATGTGTGCCTTTTCTGCTTGCGCCAAAGAAATTGTGCTCTACTCCAGGTTCTTTCTATCTCGCTTGCACAGCATCCATGATTAAACCCCTAGGGAAAGTAACCCTATTGCTTGTACATGCTAGATCATACCTCATCCCTAAGGGTTTACAACCCTACAAGGGCGCTCATGTATACACTAATTGGTGCCATCACCTAATTGTGTAAAGATAAAATCTGTGGCAAGTAACCAAAACTTTGTTTGGGGGGAAAGGCTGCCGAAAAACTGTCAAGAATCCCAAGATATCATGAGTTTAAGAATTATCCCAAGGAAGATCCAAAAAAGATTGCTAGGAAACCTAAGTCCTCAAGGAGATCCAAAGGTCCAAGAGATCCATGCTGTCTAAATTGCCAAAAGGTGAAAGTTTCAAAAAAGTCCTCAAAGAGATCCAAAGGTCCAAGAGATCCATCCTGTCTAAATTGCCAAGAGGTGCAAGTGTCCAAGAGCTTCCCCGAGAAGTCCACATTATCAGAAGCCGAGCTTTTCCTCATAATATCATTTACCTGTATTGTAAAAGGCCCATTGTTGGAGCCAATAAACCTAGCGTTGTAAAAGCAAATCTTGTACAAGCATGTAATCGACAAAAGGGTCTGTCTTGCATTGCCAAGCGTATCATGAAAGTTTCGGTTACTTGCCAATCATGTGCAATAATTTTGCATCATAGTAGAAACTTACCATGATAAATACCCGGTCAAGGGTGCAAAGCCAAATTTTTCTGAAAAGGGTAGTGCATGTTAAATAGCAAGGACATAAACTAACTTGATTCTGGTATTGTGTTACCACATTGTCAAATGCACTTGGTTTCTTTCACCTCCTATTCTTTACCAAGATCAAAAGGTTACTAAAAATTGCTAAAAGGAAACTGTCGATGCTACCACCACATCGCGATCCCATCATCACTAGGTCTTGTGCAAGAGAGATGTCTACCCATGGGCCTTTGACTCCCAAAGTGAGGCCTGCCGAGTTCACTCAGATGAAAAAACAAATGTCAGAATTGATGCACATGGTATAACAACTAGTTGTAGGAGGAGGACAAAACTCCTTTGGTTATAGTCAAGGAGGTCTCCAATTTGAGAACAAAAATCAGCCCTCACCAAAACAGGATCAAGGCCACCATATACCACCTCATGGCAACAACTAGGAAATGGATCCTTCTAAGAATAAGACCCTCAAATCCGAGTATAGCCAAGTCAAGACCCAAGTGGAAATTCTGGTCGAAAAGCTTTGAATCATAAAGGGCTCCAGCGCCCATGGAAGTGTTGATTTAGATAGTCTGACCAACTTCCCTCAAGTCATTATGCTTCCCAAGTTCAAGGCACCAGAGTTCATCAAGTATGATGGTACCGGAGTTTGCCAGATTTTCACCCTCTACTTTGCCAGATTTTCCCTGATAGTCTGACTGGCCCCACAGCCACAAGGTATGTGAGATTGGAAAAGATCTCTAGTTGAAGAGAAATGGCCAACGCTTTCCTGGAATATTACAATTTCAACACCAAGATAGCTCCTGACTGCACGGTCCTTAAAAGAACAAAGAATAGTGGGGAGTCTTTTCGAGAATATGCTCAGAGGTGACGTGAGCTAGCCACACAAGTGCAACCCCCCATGATGGAAAATGAGATGATCAAATGATTCATTGACAACCTCAAGCCTTCTTACTATGAAAAGATGATCAGCACCCAAGTCACTCATTTTGCTAGCCTCATTCCTATTGAAAAGCGTATTGACAAGGGTATCTGGAGCAAGAAGATCATGTATCTCGAGCTTTTGAGTTCCATGGTTGAACAACAAGTTAAGAAAATGACCAGCCGCAAGACTATTATGGCTAAAGAACCCTTTGTTAGGATTAGTGCCCTTAAATCCTGTTATATGATGCTATGTATGTTATTATGTATGACTTAATGTTGTGATTAATAAAGTTTCTTTATTATTATTATATAAAATAATGGTAACATGAATATTTGGACATTATCATATAGTCCATGAGATGCATAGTATGTGATTTATGTAATTTAGTCACAAAAGATATAGATCACAAGTTCTTTGTAAACTCAAAATTTTGGTTCGTAGTTGGAGATGAAATTGGGCATTTCATCTGCAGAGACTATAACATATCAACTAAGATGATTTTTCTTGATCATGGAAGTGGAGACTTCTAGTTGATATGTTGATATGTTTTAAGAGTTAAGACATATTGAACTGGACCGCTGTGAGATTGATTATTATCCTAACGACTGTCAAATGAATAATAATTCTCACGACTTCTATTTGCATGAACTCTTAATCCTGAGAGAATAATGAACTTGATCATGAGGTGTAGGTTGCTTTGATATATCGGGAGTGAAATCTAAAGTTACGATCAAAACCTCAGTATGTTGGGCAACCACATTTAGTGTTGATGGAACATATATTCTCAAGATAGAATTCATAGTCTCTTAACGGAGATATAAAATATTCCCTTGAGATAAATTTAATGGGTTTGGTTATTCAAAGAGTTAGGCCTAACCACTTTAGTAAGAAATTACTAAAGTATATATTTATGAAATTGGATTTCGTAAATATATGATGAATAACTTAAAGAATTAAACTAGGTACTCAAGGATTAAGATGTAGTAATCTTCAAAGTGGCAGTCTACATTCATGACTTTGAAATACTACGAATATTTTATGAAAGGGTTGCATGTATAATAAAGTCTTGGGATATAATTTATAAATAAGGCCTAGAGTGCAATTATATTTATATAGTGGTATTAAATATAATTAATGGTAACTTTGGACTTGTCAAGAGTTGACAGAAAAGCCCAAGGCCCATTGGAGCTAGTGTCTTATTGGTCATTTTTGGTCCCACTCCAAGCCACACACTAAAGCCCAATTGGAAAGGCCCAATAAGCCGGCCCAATTAGATAATCAATTAGTTATAAAGGGAGAAACTTACAGAATTTTATTTAAGAGAATCATCATTGTGAAGTGGTGTGTATGTGTGAGTGAAGCCACTCGATAATTCTCCCTTAGAAACTGATTGAAAGACCACACTTCTTGGGCGTAAAGTGGAATTGGAGTGAAGATTAAAAGTGTTCCCAAGTACTTCTAATCTTTTGTTTTGAATTTCACCGCACCAAGGTACGCTATCTTGTTCTCAAATTCTGAAAATCACAAAATGCATGTTATCAATCATGAATGAAATAGATCCATATTTGTTGCTTCTGCTATGTGTTTTGTATGAGATACAAAACCAGATTTACCAACAATTGGTATCAGAGCCAGGTTTTCATATCATGTTTGTATAACATGTGATTGAGTTTTAGAATTTAAGAAAACCGTTATCTTTGTGTTTTCAAATTTCTGCATAAAGTTATTGTTCCATAAACCCTGTATGCATTGATCAATATATGCGATATATTCTTTTGCATGGTTCCAAGAGGACAAGGCTCTAACTTTTCTTTTGTGCCGTATGGTTTTGGTGTTTGTTTTCATCAAGGACACTATCTACACTTCTTGTGAACGGGTTTGTTGAAGTCTTTTTTTGTAAACATGATCGGCCATTAAGACACCACCATTCAAAGAAGGTAGTTATTGTCCGTTGACAATAACTACTCTCAAGGGTAGTTATTGAATGTCAATTAACATAACTGCCATGCTACATTTAATATATGAGATATATATTGATTCGCATGCATTAAGGATTCAAGTTCTTTATTTCATATTGAATCTATATATTATATATAATGTAATAATCATATATTACATGTAATAATCCATATATTATATTATTTATAATGTAATATGGGTTTATATTACATTATATATATATATATATATTAATGCTAGGATTAAAGTATTCATTTAATGAAATTTATTCCTAATGAGATTAGGATTATGTTTTCAAGGGTTTCTAGCATTAATATGGTTCTTGATCATAAAAACCTTTAATTTAAAATATCTAGTGGGAGAGAGATACAAGGGTTGGATCTTACGGCCTCCATTATCGGTTCATAGTAGTGTGGGGTAAGCACCTTGTCTTGGTGTATATGCCTTGCGATCCCAAAGGAGGGTGTTTACTTCATAGTACTACAAGATTGAACTAACCTGTTTAAAGTAGAGTGGACAAGCACCTTGTCTTGGCGTATATGCCTTGCGATCCCAAAGGAGGGTGTTTTGTTCCATGGTACTACAAGTTTAAACACTATAAAGGGAGATGAAATGTGGCTACGCATAATTCTAGATAATGGTGTACACTAGACTAAGTGTAATGTTAACCTCCCAAAGGAGCTACGTCATTATTACTTAGAGGCTAAAGGTAATACGGCATATTATTAGTGTTTGATAAGAGTTATCATGATAGCACTAATAACGAGAATAGTTCTCAATCAATTAATGTGTTTATAATAAACTTGCTACCAAGGAATTATAGACATGGATTGGTTTGTCCTTGCATATATTATTTTATAGTTTTATAAGGTTCCATATTATATACTTATATGCTAAATTGATAATGTCCAATTTACTTATTATATTCATGTTTATTATTTTCATATTTGAACATGGCATCATTTAGCCCACTTGTTACTATTCTTAATCAAAACAAACTGACTGGATCCAATTATGTTGACTGGAAAAGAAATTTGGATATTGTTCTTACTGCTGAAGAGCACAAATATGTGCTTACTCAACTATGTCCTAGCTTTCCATCATTAGATGCTCCTTTTGAGGAAAAACAACGATATGATTGTTGGCAGAAATCTAATGAGATGGCCAAGTGTTACATCCTAGCATCTATTTCAAATGTTCTACAGCATCAAATGTAGGATGTAGAACTAGCTTCGGACATTATGCTAAGTCTAAGTTGAGTAACTCATCATGGACCTAACCATTTCCAAAAGAGTCATATTCCTTCTTTCTGTTACACCATTTTGTTAGGGAGTTCCAGGTGCATTCAATTGGGATACAATCCCATTTTGAGTTAAGTAATCCTTGAAATCCCCAAGGTATTCGCCACCACGATCAGATCGAATGGTCTTTATGCGTTTACCTAATTGATTCTCAACTTCAGCCCTAAACTCTTTGAACTTTTCAAAGGCTTCGGACTTCCGTCTCATTAGGTACACATAACCATATCTTGAGTAATCATCGGTAAAAGTGATAAAGTACTCATAACCTCCTTTTGCTTGGGTTGACATAGGACCACATATATCCGTATGAACTAATTCAAGCAATTCTTGGGCTCTTCTACCTTTTGCATTAAAAGGTCGTTTGGTCATTTTACCTTCCAAACAAGATTCACAAACTGGATTTGGGTTTTAGGGGTGTGGATGTAGCTTTTTAGCTACTATCTACACCCCTAACTTTCTAATTCTTTTTCTAGCATTTATCTTCCTCTTTTATGCCTTGATAACACGATTTATTGCTTTCCTTAGCATGTTTCTCGCTTTATCTTGCTCTTAGCATGTTCTTAGTTTAGATCCATGTTCCCATGCTTGTTTACATGTTATTTTTCTTGATCTACATGCTTTATGCTTTATGCCATGTTTTCCTATGCTTTGTTCCTCTTTTTGTTCTATGTTGATGTTAGGGTTATATGCTCACATGCTTGCATGATGTTGTTAGCTATGCCTTGCTTGGATCTATGTGTTGATGTGTGTATTTCCATGCTATATGGTTAGATCCTTGTTTTCACTTGCTTATATGCTTGGATTCATGTTCTTCTATGTTTATATGCTAGGGTTGTACATGTTGATGTGTATGTTTCTATGCCTACTTGTCTTGATCTATGTTTCCACATGCCTACGAGCTTGGATCTATGTGCATGCGTGCTTCACGCCATTTTTATGTGATTAGGCCTAGACCTTGCTTGTCATGCCATGTGCTATTGTAGCCCTTTTATTGCATTTTCTTATGTTTTGGCCTAATGGTTAGGACCTAATCTAGACCCTATGGTCTTCGTCATTGTCCATACACCAAGGCCCACATCAAAAGGGTTTAGATCATTCCTATTTGCATCTCTATGCATGATTGCTTGTATGCTTTATGATTGTTCTAGGCTTTGCTATGCTTGACACCCTTCGCGGGCTTGACCTTGTATGGTTACATCTGACCCCTATGAGACTTTGTTCGATTGTAACCATTTGGGAGGCATCTCCTAATGCCAAGTTGCTCTGTACGTACCTTTCCTTTTCCACTTCGCGCGATGCTATGCTTACCATGTTTGTTTACGCCACCTGTTGGCTTTCTATGCATCTTTACATACTTTCTTACATGTTCATGCATGAGTCTTGCTTGCTAGTGTGTCATCCAATCTAAACCTACATTTGTCCCTCGTGGACAACACTTATTGTTTGCCTTTTCGCTTGTTTGTCTTCTTCTTTGTTTGCTCGTTTGCCTATTTGCTTTCTTGATTCCTCACTTGTTTGTTTATCTTGTGGCTTGCCATGTCTCTTGCCATATGCTATGCTTGCCATATCTATCTTGCCTGTTTGCTTGGTACCATTTGCGCATTACCTACGCTTCTCTTTCTTTCCATTGCTTGTCTGCTAGTTTCTTGTCTTTGCCTTTGCATGTACACATACAGAGCGAGGACGCATGGAGCTAGGGCTCGATCTCCTAGGCACAAGCAAAAAGGCGAGGATGCGAGCATGTGGATATAAGCCAAAAGGCAATGTTCAGTAGTTTTAGGGGTCTAGGCTCTCCTATTTGGTTATGTACTCTTTCGAACCCCCTTACCTCCTCCCTCTTTTCCCTCTTAGATGGGTTGCATTAGGTATATCATGTTGTGTACTATTCGTCCTCATCTCTAGAGTATGGCAACCCCTGTTTGCTTTCCTGCACATATATTTTAGGCCATGCTCTAGGGATGTAGGCATTTACTTTCTTGCTCTGTGTGCTAGCATTATGCATGATGTATGTATATATATACCTGCTTGCCCCCTTCCGGTATAATTTTCATAGTCCATATCATCTAAGGCAAAGCAATGCCTAATTTCTTCTGTAAAAGTAAGGTGACATGTTGCCAGATTTTCACCGTGGAAATCTGGTACTTTGCCCAATTGCCTTAGGAAAGCATAGATTAGGACCACACCCATTCAAAAGCCAAACCTCAAAGCCCCCCATGCATGCAAAGCCCCAAAAGCCAATGCCAAAATCATGTTTTTTACTACCAATCTCCGAAAATTAATGTTTTATCAAAACAAAGGACTGTCCTTTGACAAGCGCTGTGGGGTGCCTAACACTTTTCCCACACATAACCAAACTTCTAGACTCAAGAATCAAGAATTTTTTTGCCATCTACATTAGATTAGGAAAAATGTCCTTTTTCTTAGCCTAGGATTGGTAATAAAATCAACTAGAAATAGGTGACCAATCACACCTTAGAAAAACCCAATGATTGGTGGCGACTTCACTTACCTTTGGTAATCACCTAAAATTTAGCTAAGATTCCTGCCACACCTCCAAAGGTAGACCTACCTTCCTCCACTGAGAGAGAAAGAGCACCTGAAGCTCCACGCTAACCACACAAAATCATTGAGAAAGGCCTCCAACAGGCCTCGCACGTGGAAGCGTCGCCACGGCAGGTGGTCGAACGAAAGCCCATATTGTAGAAAACTTGCCCTTTTCATACTTCTGAAACCCTAGCTGCGTACACAGGAATGTGCCTGTGTATGCATGCTTTGGCCTATGTACACAAGCCACTACCCACGTACGTGAGCCGAGGGCCACTTTGGTCTTTTATTTCCAAAATTAGATTTTTCCTCATTTAAAAAGTAATATTTTCCATTTTAACACTCCTCAAATCAATTTGATATCTGATTGGGCTCTAAACTAGCTTTGGACCTTAGAGTTTGAGCATCATTGGAGATCAGGGACTTGAGTCGTAAGGGGTACAAAATGCAGTGTCTATAGCTACTTCGACAATTCAATATTCAGCACCACAAATCATCACCCTACCATCCCTAAACAAACAGAGTAGTTGAGGCTGCAAACAAGAACATAGGGCAAATTTTGAAGAAAAGCACGAAGAACTACAAGGATTGGCATTTACAATTACCCTATGCACTTTGGGGGTACAGGACATCAATTTGGTCATCCATAGGAGCCACTCCTTATTCATTGGTGTATGGGATAGAGGCAATCCTTCCCATTATGATGGGTGTTCATTCATTGAGAATAGTATTGGAGAGTGAAATCCCCGAAGTAGATTGGTTGCAGAGTAGGTATGGCTAGTTATGCATGATGGATGAGAAGAGGCTTAAGGCCTTGTATCACATTCAAGGTTACCAAAGGAGACTTAGAAAAGCCTTTGACAAGAAATTAAGAGCTAGAGATTTGAAGATAGGAGATTTAGTATCGAAGGAGATTTGAGCCCTGATTCCAGAAACAAATGAGAAATTTAAGTAGAATTGGGCAAGTCCATACATCATCAAATAGATATACTCTGTGGAGCAATAAGGTTGATGGACTTAGATGCAATTCCTTTACTGAGCTGAGTAATATGGATCAATTGAAGAAATACCACGTCTTAGGTGGTAGTCTGAGGAATGGCTACGTTTGAAGTGGTTGTAGATTATGTCATTTTCTTTCCTAGGTTTGGTAAAAAAAAAAAATGGCTTATTAGGTTGAAAACTCGAAAGGGTGGCCTAGGAAAAAATTAAGGCAAAAAATAATAGGTTGAAAACCCGAAAGGGCAATCTACGCAAAAGGAGAGTAAAAGAAAAGAGAGTGAATGACCCTGCTAGGTTGAAAACCCAAAAGGGCGGCCTAGGCAAAAATTAAGGCAAATAAAATAAACTACGTAATGACCTGATCCTTCTACCAAGGAGGTACGTAGGAAACCATATATTTGTCCAGTCATAACTTACCTAAACCCACCATTTACCCATCAAGTACAAAACAGAAGAAAATTTGTTGCCAAGATTTAACCATTCCATCAACCCAAACCATGCCATTACATAAATCGTAAAACCCAAACATAAACCAAACCCTAAAGTTGAAAATCTTAAATAGTTTCCTAAAGCTAAAAGTTTTAATCTAACTTTTTAAATAAACATGTTCAAAGCCAAAAAAAAAAAAAAAGAATCAGGTCTCTTCAGCTTTTTCTTCTTTAATTGCTCATTAGTTCCATCTATAGTAAGTACCTCGTCATCTTTGTCTCTCCTTTTGTACTCATAGTTTTTATCCCCTTTCTTACCTTGGTTATCTTCAAGAAACTGTTTTCTCTTAGAAGCTATGTCAGTTTCCTTATCCCTAATCTTGCTCACTAGCCAGTTAGAGTATTCCACGATCATCCTAGGGAAGTAAACCTTAACAAAAGATTGATCCACTTGGTTGGACATGTCCAAGCCCAACAGCATGTTCCTCACAAAAGTAGGAGTTGTGTCCATAGGAATAAAATGTTTTCTTCCTCTACCACCAGGCATCCCTTGCTCATACTGGAATTGTCTCAAGAGTTTATTAGGATTATAGAAAGTTGCCCACCTTGAACCAACCAAGAAGATATGATCTGATCTCGGAGATTACAACAAAGGACGTGGGCACTTCCACCAATATCAATCCCATCAAATTGAGATATTGGATTTCTTGTCCAAAAACTTCACCCAGTCGCTTTCAGTCTAACATTTGGTCTTGAGGACAACCATGCTAGGGAAATTGTTAGGACCATAGTTGGCAACATTGGGTGTAGTTATCATGTCTAGTCTTTCCATCAACCATATTTGCAAAGTCAAGGGACTCCCAAGGAATTGTTGTGATTCTCTGCCAAGAAATACAGAGTCCAACCTTAAAAGAGTTTTTGCCGAGATCAGAGAAGTAGGATTATCACCATCCCTAACTTGACTTACAATACCTATGGCTCGAGCATCTACAAAGCTAGGTCTTCCAGAGTGAAACAATAATTCTCCCATGAAGCAAAGAACCCAAAATTTTTCTACATGTTGTCAAATAGACCATGAGTACGTTTATCAATAAGCCTCGTAACAACTGCATGAAGATTCACCATGTGGCCTTCAATCATGCAACTGGTAACTAAAGTGGAAAGGCCTAGGGCGTCAAATAAAATCTCCCTATGCTTGGGGTCATAAGAAATGGCTACAGATTTTTTGCTAGGCTCATAACCCAGAATAGCAGAAAATTCTTTGATTGTAGGACAAAGTTCAACAGTGTTAAACCGAAATACATGGTCTTTAGTATCCCAGAACTTCACGGTGGCACGGAGAAAATCCCACTTGATCTTGACATTCCATAGAGCCTTGATCCCCTCTAGCTTGTAGGCAGTGAAATTAGTCTTGGTGACAAAATCAAAGATACAAACCCATCTATTGATATCATGTGTGATTAAATGAGGAGGATGTTGATTGTTCGCCATGAATAATTGCTGTATATGATTACTGCTTTTTTTTTATAGCTTTAATGCAAAGATTTGTTTGCAGGTTTAATGTTAAGGTAGGCTCTTATAGTCTTTAACCGGGTTTCTAAATATGTTTAGAGAGTTTGAAGTTAACTTGGAAAGTAATTCATAGTCCAAAATGGATAAAAAATATTTTTCAAAGAGCAAAAAAAAAAAAAATAATAACAAAAACGCATAAGAAAACGTGAAAAGTCAAGGCAAGATTGGGTATGCCAATCAGCATCCCGAGGTGCCAATCAGCACAACCCAAGTGCCGATCAGCACTCCAAGAGTGTCAAATGGCACCTATTCCCCCTAATGGCATTCTAGCTAATTTTATGTTCTTGGGCACGTTTTTTGGTCCATTTTGACCCCATTCTTCATTCCAAAAAGTAATTGTGCCATAAAATTTCTCAAAAATTCACATTGATTGTCAAACTGGAGCATTTGGCCATGCCTTGTCTATTTTTCAAAAAATCATCATCTTCATCATTTGCTTCAGGAAGGAAAAAAAAATTACCCAACTCAAAATTTTTCAAAATTGAGCATTCATTTTCTAAACTAGGGGCATTTGGCCTTGCCTTATCCCCTTTATGAAACAAACCAAATTTATCATCTCTTTTTAAAAAAAAAGGTTAAAAGAAAAAAAAAAATCATCATGCATAAGTTTTCAAACTAGGGGCATTCAACTATGCCTCATTCAGGTGAGTACAAATCACATCAGAAGTGGTTGAATAAGTTCAAATTGTACACTACAAAGCTTCATAAGGTGAATTCTAAACTTGTCTCATCTAAATTCTAGCAAGGCTAAAGTCATCCAAGGACAAGAAGCAAAAGGTGGAAATTAATACAAATTGCCTAACTAAGGAATATTTTGTCTTTTGCAGGGAAATTAAAATACAAGTCAAGCATCATTCAGACTTTGAATCTACCTAGGAAGATCTTTTAGACCCACCCCTAAAGGAACCATCCCATATGTCACCCTCTTGACTTGCATAAAACCAAGATTCATGTTGGCTATTCTAAAATTCAAGGTTTCTGATTTTCTCTTACAAGGATCTTGTGTTGGCCTCAGCAGTTGCCATCTGATTGTTCTGAAAAATCGCCAAAGATAAGTGTTAAGTTCATTACCATGAATTACAAGCAAAAATCATTAAGGGAGTGTCATCCTTTACGCAATTCACTTCATTGAGCACATATTGGGAAGATTGTGTGCATGCCACCAGCTGCAAGCCTCCAATCATCCGCATGCTTTCTCCCACGAGATCAACACCTACCTAGAGCATAAGGCCCTAAGTTCAAAAATAACTCAATGGAAAAAAATGAGACAGGAGACTAAAGGATTTGGAAATGTAACGAGTCGGTCCAAGGGAAATTTAGGGTATACTCTGGCTGGTCTAGATCCACATAGCTGAAAGATCCATCAAGATTCATTACTTCATATTACCATGCCGGAAAATGGGGATATGTTTCCATAAAAGAATTAGAAGGACCACCAGCATTGCTAGGAAGAGGACTCTCATTACAGAAGATAAAGCCTAAAAATGCAACATTCAAATATTTTCACAAAAACAAAACAAAGAAAATGAAAGATGATGATGCGAGTCATAATGCAAATTGATTTGAAAAGGAAAGAAAGTTACCAATCCTCTAGGAATGTCAGCTAAGCAACCCTACAAGTGAGCTTGGACAAATTCAAGATAGTCTCCTAGCGTCCCAGGAATGGTGCAGCCAATCCGAGCACAAGCAATTTCTTCATTAGTCAGAAGGTCTACCAGCCATATAGAAGGACAAGGATGGGCAAGAATCATATCAGGAGGGTACATGTGTTGAACCTGAGCCAGTACCTAGTCACCTAGATACCAATATCTCCCATGGCCACATTTAAACAACACTTGATGACCATTAAACTCTTAAGGCCATCCACACTCCTCATGCTCCACACATCCAAGCCAAGGATTTAAGGACATCTGAACACCATAAAGAACATAGAATGAAAAGAAGCCATACCCACACACACACACAAAAATCCTCACCTCATTAACAACTAAGCCGTCGATCACCACGCCAAGCCTACAAAGAACACTTAGGAGGTGCTGATAGACGATACTAAGGTAGCTAGCGAAGAAACCTAGGAAACATATCATCAACATCTTCCAAAAGTTGTGGACCAACACCAAAATATTCATACATCCAGACCTGGAAAAAAATCAGCACATATCAACATGGGTGCAAAAAAAAAAGCTCACCTTGAAATCTTTTTTGGATGAGTGTGGAGCATGGGTGCTTAGGTCATGAAGGAGTCCCTCTTCATCATTCCATTCTATCAATGGATGATACTTCTTCCCATTGAATGTAAGAAAATAAGGTGGTCCATAAGGAGATGCCATGGAGATGCAAAGAGGAAGGTTTGAAAATGGGTTTCAAAAATGGGTTTTTCAAAAGGGCTCAAAAACTTAAGTATCTAAAGAAATATTCTAAGGAATGGTAGAAATCAAGTTTAGAAGCTTGGAGAAGTGATTTTCTATGCAGGAAATAGTGTGGGAAAAGAGAAAATGCAAGAAGAATGGAGCTTGTGAATAATGGCAATGGAGGAAGCAAAAGAAAGAAGAAGAAGAAGAAGAAGAAGTAAAAAAGATGGAGTAAAACAAATAAAAAGGGGGCCAAAATTTTTGCCCCCCTTGCTTTATTTTAGCTTGAGTTGCTGAGTCAACTTAGGTTTGACTGAGTTAACCCGGGCAAACTTGAGTTAACTCATCAAAAAAAAAAAAAAAAAAAAATGAGAGTGAATGAAATTAAAAAAAAAAATGAAATGAAAAAAATTGAAATAGAAATTTTTAAAAAGTAAGAGATAAAAAAAATGGTTTTTAAAATTTTTAGAAATGTCTTCAAAATTTGTGGCATCAATGGGGTTGGAAAAAAGAAGAAGAAGAAGAAGAAGAAGAAGGAAGAAAACATTTTCAAATAAATAACTCAGGCTTTAAAATAAAAGAAAAGAAAAAAAAAATCATAAGGAATAAAATTGATCAAGTGAAACAAAAAGGAAGAGAAAATTCCCTAAATGGAGCAGATAAAGTCTTAGTCATCAAAATTCTAATTTGACTTTTCTTTTACAGATTTTTAGATTGAACTAAATATAGTTCTTAGTCACCTTTTTAGACTTTTAGATTGAGCCGAATATAGTTCTCAGTCTCCTACAGTCTTTCAAATTAAGACGAATATAGTTCTCAGTCGCTTCCAAGCTTTTAGATTGAGCTAAATATAGTTCTCAGTTTAAATCCAGATCGGGCAAATACAGTTCTTAGTTACCTTACTTTAGATTGAGCTAAATACAATTCTCAATCTACTTCCAGATCAGGCAAATATAGTTCTTGGTTACCTTATTCCAGATTGGGCGAATATAGTTCTCAATTTATCTCCAAATCAAGCAAATACAATTCCTAATTACTTTACTTCTGATTGGGCGAATACAGTTCCTGGTCACCTTACTTTAGATTGAGCTGAATAAAGTTCTCAATCTACTTCTAGATCGGGCGAATACAGCTCTTGTTTACCTTACTCCAGATTGGGTGAATATTAGCCTACTTCTAGATAGGGCAAATATAGTTCTCAGTCTACCTCCAGATCAGGCGAATAAAGTTCCTGGTTACCTTGCTCCAAATTAGGCGAATATAGTTCTTAGTCTACCTTCAAATTGGGAGAGTACAGTTCTTGGTTACCTTACTCCAGATTTGCGCCAACATAGTTCTTAGTCTACTTCCAGATTGGGTGAATATAGTTCTTAGTCTACTTCCAGATTGGGCGAATATGGTTCTCAGTCTACTTTTAGATTGGGCGAATATAGTTCTCAGCCTACCTGCAGATCAAACGAATATAGTTCCTAGTTACCTTACCTCAAATTGGGTGAATAAAGTTCTCAATCTACTTCCAAATTGGGTGAATATGGTTCTCAATTTACTTCCAGATCAAGCAATTACAATTCTTGGTCATTTCATTCCAGATTGGGCGAATATAGTTCTTAATCTATCTCGAAATTGGGCGAATATAGTTCCTGGTCATCTCATTCCAGATCAAGCAAATATAGTTCTCAATTTTCTCATCAGCATTCAAGATTCTATCCACGTTCATCAATTATCAAGTACATTATGTATCTATAGTTCTCAATTTTTTGTAAAACAAATAAAACACTAGTTCTACACCCAACGGCTCTAGGTTCTAGGTTCTAGGGCTAGGAAATCTTTAAAAAATCAACCTCAATTAAATCATGGTTGCCAAAATCAGTGTCTTTATTTTACATTGACATTCACTTTTCAAGCTCTGTCAATGAGGGGCATTTCTTAGACTCTCGATTTTGCACCTATAATTTAGTTTTGGAAGATGACTAAAATGACTATTTCAAATACCCAAAAATCACAACTGCATTACATGCATTAAATCCTTCATTCCATATCATAAAAATGATCTCAAAATTCTAACGATCACAACGGTATGCCCAATTCCCAAATCGGACCATCCGATTAAAAGATATCACAAGATCAAACATTCGCGGTCTACATGCATTATATGGGGTGAAACCGATCACGTGTGATTAATTGGAACTAATTTTGATTAGTTAAAAAATTAAAATTAATTAAATAATTTTGTGATTGGTTGTTGGTTTTTGTAAAAAATAAGCTTGGTTGCATAGGAGTAAAATGGGTAATCAAATAACAAGGGAATTGTTGATAATTAACTCTTTTTAGAATATTTATCTATCAGATAATTATTGTTTTAAGGACCTGATTATCAAAATAAAAGGGATTTATTTTGGAATACAAGTTTAAAATATGGCAAGTGTTGATTAGCACAACTTCGTGGCCCGACCCAGAAATGTTCTGATCAAGATATAACGCATCCATTTTGAATTTTTAGGGATAAGAATTCGACCTAATTTGTATCTGATCCAATCTAGATTATTTGATAAGCACCAAACCTTTATAAATAGGGAACAAAAATAAGAAATCAAGACCCTCTTTCTGACTTCTCTCTCCCCTGATGTTTGAAGAAGTTCTAGAAGCTTTGCTTAAGGGTTTTTTTTTTTTCTTTTTTTTTTCCTGTTAAGAGGATTCACTTAAATCCTTAGAAATTCATCCTCTTTGATCACTAGGATAGTTCTCAACTTGTGTAATACGTTCATGCAGGTATGATTCTAACTTTACTTTCCAGAACATGATTGTATTTTAATTCCAAGAACATGCTCTTATCTATGCTTTATTTTCCATGAATGTGATGTTGCCTCTTGTGTTTATATAACTATGTTTGTCATATGTTATTGCATGCTCTCTTCTTGTTTTCAACAAAAAATAATAATAATTCACATGATTAGTTGATGAAAATGCCAAGATCTAGGGTTGAATTTCTTCATAAGAATATAGATTGCAATTTTTCTCCATGTTTCTCAAAACCAAAATTAGATCTGCAATTTTTTTCCATGTTTCTCAAAACCAAAACTAGATCTGCAATTTTTCTCCATGTTTTTATAACCAAAATCAAATTTGCATTTTTCTCTATGTTTTTATTTATAAGATTTGATCTGTATTTTGTTTACAAAAATATACCCTATTTTTAATTTAAAAAAAAAAAAAACAGATCTGCATTTTTCCAATTAAAAATCTGGTCTGTTTTTAATAAAAAAATCAAATCAGCATTTTTTTTCAAATAAAAATCTTACCCCTATTTTTAAATAATAATAATAATAATAAAAAAAAAAACTAGATTTATTTTTCTTTCATAAAAAATTGGTGTTTTCAAAGGAAAAAATCCGTTTTTCCCCACATTTAAAAATCCAAACTAGACCTAAATATTTATTAAAAATCCATTCTTTTTCTTTTATAGAAACTCAAAATTAAATTTTTTATCAAACATTCTCATCAAATCTTTTCACACAAAATAAAGTGCAGATATAAGGTTCTTAAATAGCGTTTTAACCCAAGGTCTAGGATCTGATATGGCATGTGTTGTACATCATTTGACATTTTTTATAGGTATTTAATGGTCATTTAATGTCTAGAAGACCAGACTTTGTCTGGGCAAGTTAGGTACCTAATACCTTCCCATCTTGTAACCTAGCCCCCGAACCTTAGAATTTTAGGTTGGTAGATAGTGTCTTATTTTATTTTGGGTAAAATGTAACTAGGAAACAAATCTTTGTATTTTTCCTTTTTTTATTAGATTGTACCTAGGAATCAAAGCAATGTAAAGTATTTTCTACCAAGATGTAATTGTTTCCAATCAATGAAAATGCATACTATTCAAGATATATTGTAGTTTGTAAAGTTTTCTTATTTTACTTATAAAATAAGTGGCAACTCCATGTAATCCAGAAAAAGGAAGGTGCCAATGCCTACATCCTTTTCTATAGCACCAAGTTTTCTGATCTTTCATAATGGCAACTCCACTGGGAGATAGATATTATTGGGAAGATTCACCCAACAACATCAAATGGTCATGAATTCATACTGGTGGTTATTGATTGCTTTACTAAATGGGGTTACAAGTAGCCCTAGGTCTTAGAGTGAAAGAGTTGGAAGTGTATGGTGACTCAGCCTTGATAATTTCTCAAATACATAACAGATTGAAGATTAAGGAAGAAAAGTTATTGCCTTATCATGAATATCTTCAGAAATTGGCATCAAAGTTTGGTAAGATTTGATACCAGTATGTGCCAAGAATACAGAATCAAATTGCAGATGCTTTAGCAACAATGGCATCCATGATGGATGGGCCCAAGGAAGACCAAGCTCAACCGATAATGGTGGAACAAAGGGAAGAGCAATTGCCGATCACTTAGCCCATTGTTCACCTGAAGAAGCCAAAGAAATCCAAGGGTACTTTCTAGATGATGATATTATAGGGATAGAGTTAGAACCATGGAAGATGTATTTTGATGGATCAACTTATCTAAATGGAATTGGCATTGGAGTTATCCTAATTTCCCTAAAAGGGACACACATTCCATTCTTTGGTAGGCTCAACTTTCCTACCACTAATAATGCCACAAAGTATGAAGCTTGCATTATGGGGTTAAAAGCAGCCTTAGGTAGTGGCAATGAAAGAAGTAATAATGAAGACTATGATAGCCGAGATAGTGGCAATGATAGGGGTGAACCCCTTAATGATAAAGAGGATGAAGATGCAGGAGCCTTCTATGAAGACAATTTTGATGATGATGTGGACTATTATGACAGAGACATAGAAGATGGCTCCAAAAGAAGTGCACTTTCAATGTGACATTTGGAACATTGTTGGGGTTTATGGTAAGTCAGAGAGGAATTGAAGTGGATCTTAAGAAGATCAAAGAAACTGTAGAGATGAAGCATCCAAGGACTGAGAAGGATATCCGAGGGCTTTTAAGGAGGATACAATACATAAGCAGGTTCATAGCCCAGCTCACCATGACATGTGAACCACTTTTTCGATTGCTCAAGAAAGAAGTTTCCACAATGTGGAATGAACAATGCCAAGAAGCCTTTGAGAAGATTAAGAGTTATTTGATGAAGCCACTGATATTGGTTCCACCGATACTCGAAAAGCCATTATTGCTATATCTCACAACCACAAATACAGCAATGGGGCTTTGCTTGCCCAATATCTGAAGGAGTCTAGAAAAGAAATGCAATTTATCATATTAGCAAGAAGATGTTGACTTATGAAAAGAAGTATACAGCACTTGAGAAGACATGTGTAGCACTTGTATGGGCTACTCGAAAGCTCAGACATTACATGCTTGCTTTCAAGGTTTTGTTGATTGCAAGAATGGATCCTTTGAAATATCTAATGGAGAAGCTGGTGCAAGATGGGAAGATAGTTAAATGGGTTCTGCTTTTGTCAGAATTTGATATTAAATATATGACTTAGAAGTCTATAAAGGGAAGGTGCCAATGCCTACTCCCTTTTCTAAGAGCACCAAGTTTTCTAGTCTCTCACAGTGGCAACTTTGTTGGGGATTGGCCCTTTGCAAAATACAAAATACACCCGACCAAGAATTTAAATCTCACATGCCAAACAAATGGCGCACCTCTTGAGCTTGAAAGACTACATTGAGAAAGCTGAGTCATAAAGTGCAAAAAGGTCGCATAAGCCGTGCCACCCCAATCATAATTTTTGATCTAATCAATGTCCCTCAAACTCCACAAGTAACGTAAACTAATTGTGCTCCCCAAGTCAGGACATAAAAGAGTTCCAATGAAAAGGAGTATGAATATCTAGGTGCTAGTTGCTACAGTCTTTCACTTGTCGATATTGGTATACAGCCACATCAAGGGCTTATTCTTACTCCTAACTCGTGGAGCGGTCACACCCAAAGACTCCTAATCTACACTAGTGAAATGGAATCATTACCCTCAATTCTCTCACCACCCAATTTCAAGCAAATGATGGCTGAGAAGTCATATGGTGTCAATATCACCTCGCCAATGCACGAAAAATGAAAGGTACAAGTGGTATCCAAGAATCACTCAGACAATGCGACAAGCAGTTAAAGACCCTTATATTCAGTGATGTCGTGATCCAAGAGAGGTCGGAAAAAGGTTCAGAAGTCAGCTTCATTAATGACATTTTTAATGTCTGGGGATAACGCCACCCACCTATGCTTCAGCAAGTCAAGACTACCCCCGCTCTTAAGATTCTACAATTCACAAGAATACCCCACATGAGGAACATAAAAGAAAATTAAAAAAAAAAATAAAAATAAAAAAACAAAGACAAAACAAAGTTTAGCCAACAATCATGATATTCACAAAAATGCCATGTTCCAAAAATACTTACACCAAAAATCCCAACCAACAAATTAAAGATACCCCTCATGAAAAATTAGCCGGACCCAAATGCCATTTCACATATTTAAATTCTACGACATCCTAACAATATCCCAATCAACCTAAAATCCTTTGTCTCCATAATTTTATTCAACAATGACCCAAACATATGTCCAACCCAAAAAATAAAAAATTAAATTAAATAAAAAAATTGTTTCCATACCCAAAGAAAATTTTCATACCCATGAAAAATAATGCCTAAACTTCCAAAAAAAATTTCCACACCCATCAAAATTGAGTTTACTCAATCATGTCTACACATCAAATTCTCATGATTTCATACCCATTAAAAAAATCAAGTCAAAATTCATCCAAAAATGCCTAAAGCTACACATACAATGCAAAGCTCCATAAATCATCAAAATTGTCCAAACTTCATAATACCAAACAACTCAACAATTCAAAAATGCCCTAAAATAAAAAAAATCAACATGACCACACAATGATTTCCATCCAAATCATACAATGCCCAAAATTCCCACAAGAGCAAACAACAACAAAATGACAATGCCCCACCGCAAAGTTCTCAACAAGACATGAAATCAACAAATTTACCAACCAAAGAAAAAAAAAAAGAAACAAAAGAATGAGCTCACCTTGAAATCTTTCTTGGATGAGTGTGGAGCATAGGTGCTTGGGTCTTGAAGGAGTCCCTCTTTATCATTTCATTCTATCGATGGATAGTACTTCTTCCCATTGAATGTAAGAAAGTAAGGTGGTCCATGAAGAGATGCCATGGAGATGCAAAGAGGAAGGTTTGAAAATGGGTCTCAAAAATGGGTTTTTCAAAGGTGCTCAAAAACTTAAGGATCTAAAGAAATATTCAAAGGAATGGTAGAAATCAAGTTTAGAAGCTTGGAGAAGTGATTTTCTAAGCAAGAAATGGTGTGGGAAAAGAGAAAATGCAAGAAGAATGGAGTTGTGACTAGTGGAAATGGAGGAAGAGGAAGAAGAAATAAGAAGAAGCAAAAAGATGGAGTAAAAAAATAAAAAGGGGGGCAAAATTTCGGCACCCTTTGCTTTATTATAGCTTCAGTTGCTAAGTCAACTCAGGTTTGACCGAGTTGACTAGATCAAAGTTAACTCGTCAAAAAAAAATTTTGAAAAAAAAAGAGAGAGAAAGAGAAAAAAGAAGAAAGAAGAAAAAGAAAAAATTTGAAAAAAAAAATGAAAGTGAATGAAACAAAAAAATGAAATGAAAAAATTTGAAAGAGAAATTTTTGAAATAAAGAGATAAAAAATGGTCTTTAAAATTTTTAGAAATGTCTTCAAAACTTGTGGCATCAATTGGGTTGAAAAAAAGAAAGAAAGCAGGAAGAGAAAATTTTCAAATAAATAACTCAGGCTTTAAAATAAAAGAAAAAAAAAAGAATTTCACAAGGAATAAAATTGATCAAGTGAAACAAAAAGGAAGGGAAATTTCCCTAAATGGATCAGATAAAGTCTTAATCATCAAAATTCTAATTTGACTTTTCTTTTATAGATTTTTAGATTGAGCCGAATATAGTTCTCAGTTGCCTCCAGGCTTTCACATTAAGCCAAATATAGTTCTCAGTCTCCTACAGACTTTTAGATTGAGCCAAAAATAGTTCTCAGTCACCTCCAGACTTTTAGATTGAGCCAATATAATTCTCAGTGGCCTCCAGACTTTCAGATTGAGTCGAATATAGTTCTTAGTCGCTTCCAAGCTTTTATACTTAGCCGAATATAGTTCTTAATCTAAATCCAGATTGGGTGAATACAGTTCCTAGTCACCTTATTCCAAATTGGGCAAATATAGTTCTCAGTCTACCTCAACATCAGGCAAATACAGTTCCTGATTACTTTACTTCCAATTAGAAAAATGCAATTTTTGGTTACCTTACTTTATATTGAGCTGAATAAAGTTCTCAATCTACTTCTAGATCAAGCGAATATAGTTCCTGGTTACCTTACTGCAGATAGGGTGAATATAGTTCTCAGCCTACTTCCAAATTGGGTGAATATAGTTCTCAGTCTACCTTAAGATCGAATGAATAGAGTTCCTAGTTACCTTGCTCCAAATTGGGTGAATATAGTTCTAGTTTACTTCCAGATTGGGCGAATATAGTTCTCAGTCTATCTCCAAATCAGGTGAATATAGTTCCTGGATACCATACCTCAGATTGGGCGAATATAGTTCTCAATCTACTTTCAAATTGGGTGAATATGGTTCTCAGTCTACTTCCAAATCAAGGGAATACAGTTCCTAGTCTTTTCATTCTAGATTGGGTGAATATAGTTCTCAGTCTACCTCCATATTAGACAAATATAGTTCCTAGTTATCTCATTCTAGATCAAGCTAATATAGTTCTTGATTTCCTTGTCAACATTCAAGATTCTATCCAGGCTCATCAATTATCAAGTAGATTAGGTGTCCATAGTTCTATTTTTTTGTAAAACAACACCTAAAGGTTCTAGGTTCTAGAGCAAGGAATCTTTAAAGAATCAGCGTCAATTAAATCATGGTTGCTAAAATCAATGTCTTTGTTTTACATTGACATTCACTTTTCAAGCTCTGTCAATGAAGGGCATTATGTAAACACTCAATTTTGCACCCATAATTTAGTTATGGAAGACGAGTAAAATGACCATTTCAAATACCCAAAAATCATAACTGCATTTCATGCATTAAATCATTCATTGCGTATTATAAAAATGATCTCAAGTATCTAACAATTGCGGCGGTATGCTTGATTCCTAAATCGAACTGTTGGATTGAAAGATATCACAAGATCAAATGTTCACGGTCTGCATGCATTGTATAGGGGTGAAATCGATCACACGTGATTAATTGGAATTAATTCTGATTGGTTAAACAATTAAAATTAATTAAATAATTATGTGATTGATCATTTGTTTTTGTTAGAAATAATCTTGGTTGTATAGGAATAAAATAGATAATCAAATAACAAGGGAATTGTTGATAATTAATTCTATTTAGAATATTTATCTATCAGATAATTATTGTTTTAAGGACCTAATTATCAAAATAAAAGGGATTTATTTTGGAACACAAGTTAAAATTAAGTCAAGGTGCAATTCCGACTCAGAAGATCCCTAAAAAGGAGTCCAGATCGAACCAAATTAGGAATTGGGCTTGGCATTTGAGAGGGCCAATCAGCACTCTAGGAGTGCCGATCGGTACATGGCAAGTGCGGATCAGCAATTCCTAAGTGCCGATTGGCACAATTCGAGGCCCAGCCCAGAAATATTTTGATCAAGATTATATGCATCCATTTCAAAATTTTAGGGACGAGAATTCGACCAAATTTGTATTTGATCCAATCTAGCTTATTTTTTAAGAACCAAACCTCTAAAAATAGGGAACAAAAATTAGAAATCAAGACCCTATTTCTGACTTCTCTCTCCTCATACGTTAAAGAAGTTCTGGAAGCTTTGCTTTAGGAATTTCTTTTCTGTTAAGAGGCTTCACTTAAATCCTTAGATATTCATCCTCTTTGATCTCTCTGATAGTTCTTAGCTTGTGTAATATGTTCATGCAAGTATGATTCTAACTTTACTTTCCATAACATGATTGTATTTTAATTAAAATATATATATATATATATATATATATATATATTGTCATCTATGCTTTATTATCCATGAATGTGATGTTGCCTCTTATGTTTATATGACCATATTTGTCATATGTTATTGCATGCTCTCTTCTTGTTTTCAAAAAATATAATTTCACATGATTAGTTAATGAACATGCCTAGATCTACGGTTGAATTTCTTCTTAAGAATATAGATCTGCAATTTTTCTCCATGTTTCTCGAAACCAAAATTAGATTTGCAATTTTTCTCCATGTTTTTCAAAACCAAAATCAAATCTACATTTTTCTCTATGTTTTTCTCAAACTAAAACTAGATCTACATTTTATTTATAAAATCTTATCAGTATTTTATTTATAAAATCTTATCAGTATCTTATTTATAAAATCTTATCTTTATTTTATTTATAAACTTATCTTTATTTTATTTATAAAATCTTATCCATATTTTGTTTACAAAAATCTGCCCTTTTTTTTAATAAAAAAATCCAGATCTGCATTTTCCAAATAAAAATCTTGTCTGTTTTTAATAAAAAATCAAATTTGCATTTTTTTTTTAAATAAAAATCTTATCCCTATTTTTAAATTTAAAAAAAAAAAAACAGATCTGTTTTTCTTTCATAAAAAAATTGGTGTTTTCAAAGAAAAAAAATATGTTTTTCCCCACATTTAAAAATCCAAACCAGATCTAAATTTTTATTAAAAATCCATTCCTTTTCTTTTCTAGAAACTCAAAATGAAATTTTTCATTAAACATTCTCGTAAATCTTTCCACACAAAGTGGAGCTCTAAGGTTCTTAAATAGCGTTCTAACCCTAGGTCTAGGATTTAAAATGGCATGTGTTGTACATCATTTGACATTTTTTATGGGTATTTAATGGTCATTTAATGTTTAGAAGACCAGACTCTATCTGGGCAGGATAGGTACCTAACACCTTTTCATCCTATAACCTAGCATAATTTTTGGTTGGTAGATAGTATCTTATTTTATTTTGGGTGGAATGTAACTAGGAAACAAAGCTTTGTATTTTTACTTTTTTTTTTATTAGATTGTACCTAGGAATCAAAGCAATGTAAAGTTCTTTCTACCAAGCTGTAATTGTTTCCAATCAATGAAAATTCATATTATTCAAGATATATTGTAGTTTGTAAAGTTTTCTTATTTTATTTATAAAATAAGTGGCGGCTCCATATAATCTTGAAAAGGTAAGGTGTCGATTTCTACACCTTTTTCTAAGAGCACCAAGTTTTCCGGTCTCTCATCGGGAGGGATCACTAGAGAGTGACGTTGTTCCACGACAGTAGGGGTCAAGGTTTAACTCAAGGTGAAACTACCTAAACAAGAGCTAACCCGCTATGATTCTACTTTTTTATTTGCTTAGACCCCTTAAAACAGATTGTTTAAACCTAGTGAATAAGCCAAGTAGTTACTTAGGTTAGTTATGAGATCTCGGTTAAACAACAAAATATTATATCATGCACAGCAGAAAAGAAAGAGACATAATGATATGATTACCCAAGAAAACCAATGAAAGAGACCATTTTAAGATAAAAACCTGGGGAGGATTTGACCTAACTATCCTCAAGGTAAACAAATTCACTTGAAAAAATTGAAGTTTACAAAGGATTTAACCTTAAATCTAATTTTACCTCTAGTAGAACTTACTAACATAACCACGTGTAACTTCGACTCCATAGACTTTTCTCTCTTAGATTTGCTGAACACAAGCTCCCACACTTATGACTTTGAGATCCCACTCAAAGGTTTCAGATCACCAGTCATTGTTGATCTTGTAGCAGCAACTAGATTCCACCAGCACTTAATTGTAGATCTCGTTTTGGTAGAGACTTGTAGAGTTAAAAGGTTATAGAACCTTACAGATCTAATAGAAGTAACTCACAAGTCTTCCAAGAGTCTTCAAAATGTAGTTAGGGTTTTCCTTTTATACTTAGAAGTGTTGGACTGAAACCCTAAACGGTTTCATGGGCTTGGTTCTGATTTAAATTTTGTAGAATTTGCTTTTCTACGATTTTCGATTGATCGAATCTAATATTTGATTGATCAAGCTTCACAGAACTTGAACTCTCCTTTCTACAACTTGAATGTTCTTGAATCTTAATTTATACAATCTTGAGTAATGTCTAACACATGATCTAGACATGTTTTTGTTCTTGGTTTGCCAACATAGGAATCTAAACATTTAATCCTAAATCTTTAGAACCTAACACAATCAATAAAACTAAACAATCAAGCATTTATTTTGTCTTTATTTCAAACCTCATACTATTATCAAATATAAATATATAATATGCAAGCTAATAATTCAACAACTTAAATCATTACTACCAAATATATTATCTATATATCATATCATATAATATATATATATATATATATATATATATATATATATAATAGCAGAAGCCTTTTCCTACAATTAAGGCCATGCTGCCATGTAGGAAAATTGCCCACCTAAAATTCTACCATGTTCACGCTTTTTTTAAGCAATAAATTATATTGATTCACGTTAAAACACCATTTGATAGTTTCTCCTTATATAAATAAAAAATAATTGGTTAAAATACGAAGAAGCCTGGGACACGGAGAGAAATAGAGAAAGAGGAAATGAGGCCTGGGACATGGAGAAGAAATAGAGAATAGAGAAGGATGCAAAGTTTAGCAAGATAGAAATACATCTCAACCTAGCACCAATGTCGGACTCTGACAACCAAAAATCTTGCTTCCCTCTAAATGTTCAAATAGCGTGTAAAACACCTATGAACATTTAGACCCTCAAATTACAAATTACAAATTACCAATTCAAGCTTATTATCAGACAATGTATGTGCGGAATATGAAAATAAGCTAAAATAAAATAGATAAAAAAATCTAAACCATAATTAATCACAACCACAGCAGTAATTAAAAGGCAAAGATTAAGGGAAGAGAGATGCAAACATAAAGACAACCCAGTGATGTGTTATTGAAGAGGAAACTGAAGTCCTTAGTGTAAAACCTCTCTGCTGCCCTCCAAGCGGCCAATAATCCACTAGAAAATGAAGTTGGGATACATGAACAGCAGAAGACCCTCCAAGCCTAATCTACCCAGTGTACCTAAGCCCTTCAAGCTTCTTACTCCAACGAGGTTACGCCGAACCTTTGTCTTCTCTAATTTACCGAATTCCACTATAACCCATAGCATCAACCAATATCAATTAGTCTCTTCCTAATTACTTCCCAAGCACCAAATAACCTTCTCACAGATATGGGTATGGTGAGAAAAGGATTTGGCTAAGTGTACCTCTCAAGGATGTAACAATAGAAAGGGTGAGAGTAGAGGAATTTGGAGAATCAAGGTGTAAAGATTGTGGATGAGTCAATCTTGTTTTTCTCTAGGGTTTCTCTCTCAAAATTCTCTCTGAAAGCTCCCTACAATACGTAGGTATAAGGGGTATTTATATTGGTGTGTGTTTGGAAAGCGAAAGGTTAAGTTTGTAACAAATAGGGTGGTCTGGCGGATTGGCCACGTGACTTGTCTGAGTCGCGAGTCTGAGCTGCGAGCTAACTGCCTAGCCAGACTAGAAGTTTTGTCCTATAATGCTCCAGCTAGCATGACTCTTCAACTCCCCTGCATGCTTCACACATGTACCTCCTTTGGCGACTTGCCAGCTGTGAGCCAGCTGTGAGATCCAATCGTGAGGCCCTGCTGAGTACACATTCTTGAGCTTTTCTTCACACTCTCTCACATACTACCCTTACATGAATCCCACCTAAATACAGGGTTTCTAAATGCTGAATTACAAGAAAATTGGCATGGAATAAAGCCAACAGAATGGTTAATTAAAATCACCTTACAATCTCCCCCTTTGGCTATTTCGTGACAAAACCCTAAAACAAACTCTAAACTTAACATGTGAGTTGGAAACAGTTGAACAAAACTCACTCACACCTAACTCTACAATCTTTATAGCTCTTAAACAATAAGTACAAGTATCTCCTGAAAAAACAACACAATTTTATCACTGTATGCAGAAAACTTGTAATGCATATGGAGCAAGCACAATGCGATCAAGCAAAATGGAATTAAACAATAAACCATGGCTTGACCAAAAACAAACAATCACTATAAATAGTGACTACAATGCTCATTCACACAAGGAATGAACATCCGGACATGCAAGCTAATAAGTTCAATGCAAAGTATCATTTGCATGTCCAACACTCAACCAATGCAACAACGCAAGGAAATTGCATTAAGGATATAGAATCCAACAAAGGGCACAAGAGTGATGTACTAAAATAAAATGTATGACATTTAACAACAAGTACTGGGCTACAAAGCATGGGAACATAACAAAATACTGAATATAAACTGAAATATATAAACCAAAGTACCTTAAAAGCTTTAACCCAAGTATTAAAACCAAATCCATGAGTTTAAACCAAGCATTTAACCAAGGTATTTAACATAGTACTTAGTAAACCCATAATAACAATTATCCAAAACATAACACCCAACAACTATATAAAACATGAAGTAAAAATCTTAATAGAAGTTTTTGGCTTGCTCCCCCTCAAAATGGTGCTCCCCCTCAAGAGCTACCCCTTCTTCTTCTTCAAAATACTCCCCCTTTTTGACTGGAATGGCCAAAGGGCTATTGCTGGTGGTAAAACTATCAAACTTTGCTAAAATTAGGTCATCTGCTCTTGGATAGTAGTCAGCTTGTCAGATTGCTCATTCTAGACATCTTGAAGTCCATCAATCCTTTCAAGGATGATCTGGAGTGCATTTGGCGGTACTTTAGAGGATGATGAAGCTCTGCTCCTTTTGCTACGGCCTCAAGAACTTGATGGTTGTCCTTCAGCTATTGTCTTAGTCTCCATTGGTTCTCCTTCTTCTTGATCACCCTTCTCCTCATCGCCCGAAAGACGAACTCTTATCCGTGTAACGGTTAGTGAATTGATGGCTGAGAGAGTAAGCATGAGACTGATGTCTTGAGGAATTTCCACACCCTTTACTCTAAAATGCCTTATAAGTAGACTAGGGAAAATCAGCTTTTCCCTTGAAATGGTTCTTGTCTCATCAGTAATAACGGAGAAGATATGGGCATTTATATCAATGTAAGTGTTCTCCTTGAGCTCCATGAGAAAAATGCCTCTTGCATTATTAATGGTGGTCAACTTCTTCATCGGGTAAAAGTTGAACATCATGATTACTGTAAGACATCTCATGTCAACTAGAAAAGCAGTAATGTTTAGGCATCTCCCCTCTCTAACTCCACCAATATGAGATTGGACAGTTTCTATGGAGAGCATTCTATCCTTATAGTGTGTGAAATCATGGTCCAAGTCCTCAAAACCTAGCACCTTATTAATATCTTCCACATCTATGTCGAATTCATGTCCTCGTATCCAATAATTGATCTCGTCCTCTCTCAAAACATTAGCATAGAATTCTCTAATTAGAGCTTCACATACCCCAGACATATCTCTCAGTAGCTTATCCCAACCTCTATCCTAAAAGCAATTGGGAATGAAAGTGTCCTTCAAATCAACCAAATCCACAAATCTTTCTTGGATGATGGGTGCCTTCAAGTAAAATTGAGTGTATCTCTCAAAATGGTTGGTAAACCTAAACTTTGTATTGTCCATTTTCATCCTCTTATCACTTTTCTTTGCAATGGTCTTATAATTTCTTGAAGACAAGCTGCATTCTCGTCTTCTTCAGCATCCAACTTTTCCACAACTCCTATGGATTCTTCATCACTATGTTCCCCAAGTTCTTGCACAAGCAAATTCAAGGCCTCCGAAGACTCGACATAAGCAATAGCCATAAATGCGAAGTAATTTCCTTCTCCGTCACAGCTCTCATCAGAATCAGAATTTAAAGAGTCCAAGTCACTAAGTGTTATGGCATACGCCTTGCCTTTCGATTTCAAATAGTTTGGACATTCTTTCTTAAAGTGTCCATGCCCGTTGCATTCAAAACAAGTGACACCTTGTGTAGATTGAGATTCTTTTCCATCTTTCTTTTTGAATTCCCTTTTCTCCCTTCCTGAATTTTGAAATTTCCCTTTATCACCAAATTTACCACTGTTTTTGAACTTCAAAAATTTTCGAAAAATTTTAGCAAGATAGGCAACGTCCTTCTCGACTGCATCATCATCCGAAGAGTCATGAGCATCCACCCTTTCATTTACAGTCTTGAGAGCAAGGGATTTGCTCTTTCTTTGATTGGGCAATGACAATTCGTAGGTCTGAAGAGAACCAATTAGCTCTTGGACTTTGATATCATCAAGGTCCTTGCTCTCTTCAATCGTTGTCACCTTGGCACAAAAGCTTTCCGGCAATGACCGAAGGATCTTCCTTACTATTTTAGAATCCTCCGTTTTCTCCCCCAAATTAAATTTGCTGACAACTACTTCATTCAGCTTGCTATAGAAAGAGTCAAAGAGCTCATCCTCACTCATTTTGAGCTCCTCGAACTGAGTGGTCAGCATTTGCAACTTGGTGTCTTTCACTTTCTTTGTTCCTTCGTAGGTGGTTTCCAATATCTCACATGCTTCTTTGGCAATGGTAATGTGTGAAATCCTGTGAAACTCATCTGGAAAAACACCACAGAAAATTGCATTCAAGGCTTTACTATTAGCATTAGCTACCATAAGAGCTGCTTTATCCCAAGTGGATTTAACAACCTCCGGCCTAGTCCAACCTGCTTCTACGGCATCCCAAACAATATCATCAATTGAACACAAGAATGCCCTCATCCGGACTTTCCAAAAGGCATAATTGTTTCCATAAAAAAATGGTGGAACATTCAAAGATTGAGACCGGTCCATCTCAATACGGGGTCAAGGATCGCACTAAGGTGTTTAAACCACAAAGTGTGTACCCGCTTTGATACCAATTGAAAGTTCAAATAGTGTAAAATACACTATGAACGTTTAGACCCCCAAATTAAAATTACCAATTCAAGCTTTATGACGAACACAAAGTGTGTGGAAAATGAACACAAGCTATAAATAGAATTGATAAACAATCTAAGCCAATTTAAAATCACATCCACATCAGAAAATAAAAGGCAAAGATAAGGGAAGAGAGATGCAAACACAAGGACAACACAACGATGTGTTATTGAAGAGGAAACCGAAGCCCTCGACATAAAACCTCTCTGTCGCCCTCTAAGCAGTAAGTAATCCACTAGAAACTGTAGTTAGGATACATGAACAACAATAGACCCTCCAAGCCTAATCTACCCAATGTACCTAAGCCCTCCAGGCTTCTTGCTCCAACAAGGTTGCGCCGAACCTATTTCTTTTCTAGCTTCCCGAATTCCGCTACTTGACCATAGCATCAACCAATGTGAAATTGGTTCCTTCTTAACTGCTTCCTAAATCACCAAACAACCCTCTCACAGAAATGGATATGGTGAGAAAAGGTTTTGATAATGAGCTTCTCAAGGATTTGACAATGGAGAGGAAGAGAGTAGAGGAATTTGAAGAGTCTCTTAGGTAAAGATTGTGGATGAGTCAATCTTGTTTTCTCTAAGGTTTCTCTCTCAAAATTCTCTTTGGAAGCTCTCTTTAAATCGTGGGAATAAGGGTGTTCTGGCGACTTAACCTCGCGACTGGGTTAAGTCGCGAGTTCAAGCCGTGAGCAAACAGCCTAGCCAGCCTGGGACTTTTGTCCTGTAGTGCAACAGCTAGCGAGACGCTTCAGCTTCTGGCATGCTTGGCACGTGTGCATATCATTCTGGCGGCTTGCAGCCGCGAGCCACCCGCGAGATCCAGCTGCGAGTCCTTGCTTCTTTGCACACACTTGAGTAATTCTTCACACTCTCTGACACACTACCCTTACATGATTCCCACCTAAATACAGGGTTACTAATTGCTAAAATACAAGCAAATTTGGCACGGAATAAAGCCAACAAGATGGTTGATTAAATTCAACCTTACAAAAGTCATGAATGTAGACTGCCATTTTGAAAATTACTACATCTTAATCCTTGAGTACCTGGTTTAATCCTTTAAGTTATTCATCATATATTTATGAAATTCAATTCCATAAATATATACTTTAGTAATTCCTTACCAAAGTGGTTGGGCCCAACACTCTGAATAACTAAATCCATTAAACTTACCTCAAAGGAATATTTTATATCTTCGTTAAGAGATTATAAATTCCATCTTGAAAATATATGTTCCATCAACACTAAACGTGGTTGCCTAACATACTGAGATTTTAATCGTATCTTATAGATCTCACTCCTGATATATCAAAGCAACCTACACCTTATGATCAAGTCCATTATTTTCTCAGGATTTAGAATTGATGTAAATAGAAGTCGTGAGATTTATTATTCATTTGACAATCGTTAGAAGAATCACAGCGGTCCAGTTCAGTATGTCTTTACTTTTAAAACATATCAACATATTAACTAAAAGTCTCCACTTCCATGATCAAGACAAATCATCTTAGTTGATATGTTATAGTCTTCACAAATGAAATGCCTAATCTCATCACCGACTACAAACTAAAATTCTGAGTTTACAAAGAACTTGTGATTTATATCTTCTGTGACTTTTAATATAAATCATATACTGTGCATCTCATGGACTAAGATAATGTCCCATTGGTTCATTTGTAAATAGTCTCATATAATTAAAAAATTTAATTATTTATGACATGCCAATAAATTGGATTTTAGGACATAAACCCCAACACGCTCTACTTTAGCATTGACTTGAACCACCTCAAGCTCAAGGAATTTTATCTTTGAGTAGGCTTAAGTCAGCTTTCCATTCAACGTCTCCATTTCACCTTTGGTCTCCTTGTATCGCACTAGAAGACTCCTATAGTCTTCCTCTGCCCTTTTCATCTTTTTAATGGCTGCCTTAGCCACTTTTACATATTCACCGGTCTTCTCAAGGAGGGAATTGTATGTCTCTTGCAGTCCCGCTGTACCTTCATTTTCCTTATCATCGAATTCTTCTACTATCCCCAATGATTCCAATTTAGTGTGCTCACCAAGCTCTTCCACCAACACACTCAAATTATCCAAAGATTGCACAGGTGCAATGGTCATGTATGCATAGTAGTTTCTCTTTCTAAGGTGAAGACCTTCACCTAAAGATCCAATGATGTTGCTACCTAGATGGTTTTTGATCACTCTTAATGATGGCTTCTTTGAGGTGGACACTTCATCATTTCGGGAGATAGAAGGATGAACTTCTAGAGGAGTGAGAGGACTTGATGCTCTAGACATTGATCTTGCTTCCAATCTTGAGTTCATAGGAGTTGATTCCTTTTTCGGTGTAGGTCCTTCAACTTCAATATCTTGTGCTTCGACCTCTACTGTGGGTTCTTTGGAGCTTAGCCTTTCTTCATCATCTACCATCTCTACCTTTGTTATAGCATCATCAATTTCCAAATTGATGGACTCCATTGTTAGGATTAGTGCCCTTAAATCCTATTGTATGATGCTATGTATGTTATTATGCATGACATTATGTATGACTTAATGTTGTGATTAATAAAGTTTCTTTATTATTATTATCTAAAATAATGGTAACATGAATATTTGGACATTATCATATAGTCCATGAGATGCATAGTATGTGATTTATGTGATTTAGTCACAGAAGATATAGATCACAAGTTCTTTGTAAACTCATAATTTTGGTTCGTAGTCGGTGATGAAATTGGGCATTTCATCTGCGAAGACTATAACATATCAACTAAGATGATTTGTCTTGATCATGGAAGTGGAGACTTCTAGTTGATATGTTGATATGTTTTAAGAGTTAAGACATATTGAACTGGACCGCTGTGAAATTTATTATTCTCCTAACGACTGTCAAATGAATAATAAATCTCACGACTCCTATTTGCATGAACTCTTAATCCTGAGAGAATAATGGACCTGATCATGAAGTGTAGGTTGTTTTGATATATCAGGAGTGAGATCTAAAGGCACGATCAAAACCTCAGTATGTTGGACAACCACATTTAGTGTTGATGGAACTTATATTCTCAAGATGGAATTCATAGTCTCTTAATGGAGATATAAAATATTCCCTTGAGATAAGTTTAATGGGTTTGGTTATTCAGAGAGTTAGGCCTAACCACTTTAGTAAGAAATTACTAAAGTATATATTTATGAAATTGGATTTCATAAATATATGATGAATAACTTAAAGGATTAAATCGGGTACTCAAGGATTAAGATGTAGTAATTTTCTAAGTGGCAGTCTACATTTATGACTTTGTATTACTACGAATATTTTATGAAGGGGTTGCGTGTATAATAAAGTCTTGGGATATAATTTATAAATAAGACCTAGAGTGCAATTATATTTATATAGTGGTATTAAATATAATTAATGGTAACTTTGGACTTGTCAAGAGTTGACAGAAAAGCCCAAGGCCCATTGGAGCTAGTGTTTTATTGGTCCCTTTTGGTCCCACTCCGAGCCACACATTAAAGCCCAATTGGAAAGGCCCAATAGGCCGGCCCAATTAGATAATCAGTTAGTTATAAAAGGGAGAAACATGCAGAAATTTATTTTAAAAAAAAAAAAGAGAATCATAATTGTGAAGTGGTGTGTATGTGCGAGTGAAACCACTCGATAATTCTCCCTTAGAAACTGATTGAGAGACCACACTTCTTGGGCGAAAAGTGGAATTGGAGTGAAGATTAAAAGTGTTCCCAAGAACTTCTAATCTTTTGTTTTGAATTTCACCGCACCAAGGTACGCTATCTTGTTCTCAAATTCTCAAAATCACATAGTGCATGTTATCAATCATGAATGAAATAGATCCATAAATGTCGCTTCCGTTGTGTGTTTTGTATGGGATACAAAACCAGATTTTCCTTCAATTGGTATCAGAGCCAGGTTATCATATCACGATTGTATAGCATGTGATTGGATGCATGTGATTGGATTTTAGAATAAAAGAAAAATGGTTTCTTGATGATATCGGGTTCCCACCAAGAATGCATATTCTCTTGGTTTGTTCAAAGTGGCCTATGATTATAAAGTAATGGTGCCGTGTCTTTATATGTAATTGTCTGTTTCAAATTTTATCCCTTGGCCATAAACTTCTAGAAGATTTGTTGTTTGGATATAGTTATTCAAATAACCGTCAAGATAAAAGTATAATACTTAATGGTATGGATTGAGAGGCACTGTTTCGGGATTGAAAGGCACGGTATCATGGCCCACTTTTGATTTTGTTATCTTCAAGGATTCTCTTGAATCCTTGTTATATATATAACAAGACCATTGATTGATATATCATATATGGGTTTACATGCAAATTCTTTATGGCCAAGGATATACAATTGTTGAATATAACATTTGTAATAACCATCATGTGCGTGAAGTAGTTATTGGCAATGGTAGTTATTGAAATGAAGGGTAGTTATTCTAATGCTCTAACCGATATATCCAAACCATCTTGAAGTTTATGTTTTGGATATAGTTATTCAAATAACTATCATTTGCATGTATCTATTCATTGCACAACTTGGATCCTTCATTGCATGGCTTGGATGTTAATGCACCACTTGGATATAAATATATATAGGGCTTGCATGGTTTGATTATTATAAGCATGTAATATGTACCATGGATGTATTGAATGCTTTATATACAATTTACATTGAATCCGTATATTATTTGATATATATATGGGTTTTTATGCAAATTTTTTTATAAAGGATTCATCATATTTTTGCTTGCCTTGTTTTATATATATTTATATATATATTGATGCTAGGATTAAAGTATTCATTTAATGAAATTTATTCCTAATGAGATTGGGATTATGTTTTCAAGAATTTCTAAGCATTATTATGGTTCTTGATCATAAAAACCTTTAATTTAAAATATCTAGTGGGAGAGAGATACAAGGGTTGGATCTCACGGCCTCCATTATCGGTTCATAGTAGTGTGAGGTAAGCACCTCGTCTTGGCGTATATGCCTTGCGATCCCAAAGGAGGGTGTTTACTTCATAGTTCTACAAGATTGAACTAACATGTTTAAAGTAGTGTGGACAAGCACCTCGTCTTGGCGTATATGCCTCGCGATCCCAAAGGAGGGTGTTTTGTTCCATGGTACTACAAGTTTAAAACATTATAAGGGAGATGAAATGTGGCTACACATGATTCTAGATAATGGTGTACACTAGACTAAGTATAATGTTAACCTCCCAAAGGAGCTATGTCATTATTACTTAGAGGCTAAAGGTAATACGGCATATTATTAGTGTATGATAAGAGTTATCATGATAGCACTAATAATGAGAATAGTTCTCAATCAATTAATGTGTTTATAATAAACTTGCTACCAAGGAATTATAGACATGGATTGGTTTAGTTGCATATATTATTTTATGGTTTTATGAGGTTCCATATTATATACTTATATGCTAAATTGATAATGTCCAGTTTACTTATCATATTCATGTTTGTTATTTTCAGATTTATAATCATGGCATCATTTAGCCCACTTGTTGCTATTCTTAATCAAAACAAACTAACTGGATCCAATTATGTTGACTGGAAAAGAAATTTGGATATTGTTCTTACTGCTGAAGAGCACAAATATGTGCTTACTCAACCATGTCCTAGCTTTCCATCATTAGATGCTCCTCTTGAGGAAAAACAGCGATATGATCGTTGGCAGAAATCTAATGAGATGGCCAAGTGCTACATCCTAGCATCCATTTCAAATGTTCTACAGCATCAAATGCAGGATGTAGAATTAGCTTCGGACATAATGCTAAGTCTGAAGGAGATGTTTGGTGAGCAAGGCTGTTCTGCAAGGCAAGAAACTATGAGGCAGATTTATAATACCAAAATGGCTGAAGGTACTTCAGTAAGAGAGCATTGTCTTCAGATGATCTCTAATCTGAATACATTGGAAGTTTTAGGTGCCGATATTGATGGACAATCCCAAGTGGATATGATACTCCAGTCACTACCAGAATCATTCAAGGAATTCAAACTTAACTATAATATGAACAAAAAGATTTATTCTTTGTCTGAATTAATGAATGAGTTGGTAGCGGCGGAAGGCATCCTTGGTACTTCTAGTGTTGATGCCAACATGGCGGAAGCTTCTACTTCTCAACCTAAGTCGAAAGGCAAGGGTAAGAAGAAGAAGAAGAAGAACTTCGCCAAGAAAGATGGTAAGCAAGTTGCCTTAGGTGTTGCCAACAAAGGAAAGAAAACCAAAGGAAAGTGTTTCCATTGTGGTGAGAAAGGACATTGGAAGAGGAATTGTCCAATATTTAAGGCTGCCAAGAATAAAGGTATGAAAAGTACATTCCTTCTTGAAACATGTTTAGTACAGAATCCCACAGATTCCTGGTGTGTGGATTCAGGTTGTACTAATCATATCTGCAATTCTTTGCAGGGGTTTCAGGAGACTAGAAAGCTGAATGAAGGAGAAATGTTTCTTACCTTGGCTGATGGGAGTAGGATTCCAGTTGTAGCTATTGGAGTGTGTAATTTATGTTTTGAATCTAGAGTTTTAATATTGGAAGACTGTTTGTATGTACCTAATGTTCGTAGGAATTTAATTTCTGCAACTTATTTAGGTAAACATGGATATTATGTTATCCTAAAAGACAATGTTGTAATAAAGAAGGATAAAGTGTTTATCTGTTCTGGCAATATTGTGGATGGTCTTTATATTTTAACTCCTGATAAGCATGAATTATATAATTTTGAATTAGATCATAACTCTCATGTAAAATCATTAAAGAGAAAGTTTCCTTCTATTAATGAAGCATATCTTTGGCACTTGCGTTTGGGTCATATTAATCCAAACAGAATTCAAAGACTGATCAAAGATGGACTCTTAGAGCCATTGAACTTTGATGAATTTCCAGTTTGTGAATCTTGTTTGGAAGGTAAAATGACCAAACGACCTTTTAATGCAAAAGGTAGAAGAGCCCAAGAATTGCTTGAATTAGTTCATACGGATGTATGTGGTCCTATGTCAACCCAAGCAAAAGGAGGTTATGAGTACTTCATCACTTTTACCGATGATTACTCAAGATATGGTTATGTGTACCTAATGAGACGGAAGTCTGAAGCCTTTGAAAAGTTCAAAGAGTTTAGGGCTGAAGTCGAGAATCAATTAGGTAAACGCATAAAGGCCATTCGATCTGATCGTGGTGGCGAATACCTTCTTTGGGATTTCAAGGATTACTTAACTCAAAATGGGATTGTATCCCAATTGACTGCACCTGGAACTCCCCAACAAAATGGTGTAGCAGAAAGAAGGAATAGGACTCTTTTGGAAATGGTTAGATCCATGATGAGTTATTCAACTTTACCAGTTTCTTTTTGGGGATATGCACTAAAAACTGCTATGCATATTTTGAATTTAGTTCCATCAAAATCTGTTCCCAACACACCTAAGGAATTGTGGAGTGGGCGTAAGCCTAGTATGAGATACCTCCACATTTGGGGATGTCCGGCATATGTGTTGAAAAGGAAGTCTGATAAGTTGGAAGCTAAAACCGAAGTATGCATGTTTTTAGGGTATTCAAAGGAAACAAAGGGTTATTTATTCTATAATCATAAAGATAACAAAGTGTTTGTTAGCACACATGCCAAATTTTTGGAGGATGATTATGTGAATAATTTTGATCCTAGAAATAAAGTTGTTTTGGCTGAAATGAATGAACCTGTAAATGAACAACCAATGGATGAAACTAGGGATGATGTGGCTATATTAGATACACCACAAGATATTACTCATGAGATGACTAGTACACAGTTGCCTCGTCGTAGTGGGAGAATTGTTCGGCCTCCTATAAGATTTATAGGTTTGGGAGAAACTTATGAAGCTATCCCAGAAGAGGCTGAATCGGATCCCTACACTTATGAGGAGGCAATGAATGATATAGATGCACATCATTGGATCAAAGCTATGAAATCTGAATTAGATTCTATGTATTCCAATCAAGTTTGGGATCTTGTAAAGGCACCTAACGGCATTAAACCTGTTGGTTGCAAATGGGTTTACAAGAGGAAGAGAAGGGTAGATGGAAAGGTTGAAACCTTTAAAGCAAGGCTAGTGGCAAAAGGGTATACACAAAAAGAAGGCATTGACTATGATGAAACTTTTTCGCCAGTAGCCATGCTTAAATCTATCAAAATTCTCTTATCCATTGCTGCTTATTATGATTATGAGATTTGGCAAATGGATGTCAAGACTGCATTTCTTAATGGCAATCTTGAAGAAGAAATCTATATGTTGCAACCGGAAGGTTTCATAGTAAAGAACCAAGAGCATATGGTATGCAAGTTGAAAAGGTCCATTTATGGACTTAAGCAAGCATCTAGGTCATGGAACATCAGATTTGATCAAGCAATCAAGTCATATGGCTTTGAACAAAATCTTGATGAACCATGTGTGTACAAAAGACATCAAGATAAAGTAGTAATGTTCCTAGTGCTTTATGTTGATGATATTCTACTCATTGGAAATGATGTAGGGGTAATGTCATCAGTAAAGGTTTGGTTGTCAAGCCAATTTGATATGAAGGACTTGGGTGAAGCTAATTTTATTCTAGGGATCAAGCTTTGGCGAGATCGCAAGAATAAGATGTTAGGCTTATCACAAGCTGGATATATAGATAAGATTCTAGAACGGTTTAGCATGCAAAACTCTAAGAAAGGTTTACTTCCTTTCAGACATGGAGTTCCTCTGTCTGATGACCAAAGGCCTAAGACTCAAGAGGAAGTAGATACGATGAGACAAGTTCCTTATGCTTCTGCAGTGGGAAGTCTCATGTATGCCATGCTTTGTACTAGACCAGATATTTGTTATTCAGTTGGCATGGTCAGCCAATATCAATCAAATCCAGGACCAAAACATTGGCAAGCTGTAAAGCATATTCTCAAGTATCTTCAGAGAACGAGAGATTATATGCTTGTTTACCGGTGTGAGGATTTGATTCCCATTGGTTATACAAATTCAGATTTTCAATCAGATCTAGATTTCAGAAAGTCCACATCAGGATGTGTTTTCACCTTGGGAGGTGGAGCCATAACATGGAGGAGTGTCAAGCAATCTTGTATTGCGGACTCCACCATGGAAGCAGAATATGTTGCTGCTTGTGAAGCAGCAAAAGAAGCTGTATGACTCAAGAAATTCCGTTCTGACCTTGGTGTAGTGAGAATTGAGCAAGTTCCCATTACTTTGTTTTGTGACAATAGTGGAGCAGTTGCACAATCAAAAGATCCAAGGAATCACAAGAAAGGAAAGCACATTGAGAGAAAGTATCACATCATTAGAGATATTATTGCTCGTGGAGATGTGGTGGTAGCAAAGATTGAAAGTGCAAATAATCTAGCAGATCCCTTTACCAAAGCCTTGCCTCAAAGGACCTTCGAGTCACATTTGGAGGGAATGGGAGTTAGATTAGTACACAATAGTCTTTAGGGCAAGTGGGAGATTGTTAGGATTAGTGCTCTTAAATCCTATTGTATGATGCTATGTATATTATTATGCATGACATTATGTATGACTTAATGTTGTGATTAATAAAGTTTCTTTATTATTATTATCTAAAATAATGGTAACATGAATATTTGGACATTATCATATATTCTCAAGATGGAATTCATAGTCTCTTAACGGAGATATAAAATATTCCCTTGAGATAAGTTTAATGGGTTTGGTTATTCAGAGAGTTAGGCCTAACCACTTTAGTAAGAAATTACTAAAGTATATATTTATGAAATTGGATTTCATAAATATATGATGAATAACTTAAAGGATTAAATCGGGTACTCAAGGATTAAGATGTAGTAATTTTCTAAGTGGCAGTCTACATTTATGACTTTGTATTACTACGAATATTTTATGAAGGGGTTGCGTGTATAATAAAGTCTTGGGATATAATTTATAAATAAGACCTAGAGTGCAATTATATTTATATAGTGGTATTAAATATAATTAATGGTAACTTTGGACTTGTCAAGAGTTGACAGAAAAGCCCAAGGCCCATTGGAGCTAGTGTTTTATTGGTCCCTTTTGGTCCCACTCTGAGCCACACATCAAAGCCCAATTGGAAAGGCCCAATAGGCCGGCCCAATTAGATAATCAGTTAGTTATAAAAGGGAGAAACATGCAGAAATTTATTTAAAAAAAAAAAAAAGAGAATCATAATTGTGAAGTGGTGTGTATGTGCGAGTGAAACCACTCGATAATTCTCCCTTAGAAACTGATTGAGAGACCACACTTCTTGGGCGAAAAGTGGAATTGGAGTGAAGATTAAAAGTGTTCCCAAGAACTTCTAATCTTTTGTTTTGAATTTCACCGCACCAAGGTACGCTATCTTGTTCTCAAATTCTCAAAATCACATAGTGCATATTATCAATCATGAATGAAATAGATCCATAAATGTCGCTTCCGCTGTGTGTTTTGTATGGGATACAAAACCAGATTTTCCTTCATCCATTACAATCTTTGTTCCCTTGTTGTAGACTCTATATGCCTAGCTAGTAGTAGAATACCAAAGGAAGATGCCTTCATCACTTTTTGCATTAAATTTTCCAAGATTCTCCCAATCATTTAGAATGCAACACTTGCATCAAAATACTCTAAAGTATTTCACTTTTGGCTTCTTTCCATTCCAAATTTCATAAGCGGACTTCTTTATTCTCGCTCGGAAGAATATTCTATTATCAATGTGACATGAGGTGTTCATGGCTTCTTCCCAAAACTTTTGAGGAATTTGCTTGTTTAGTAGCATAACTCTTGCCATTTCTTGAATCACCCGATTTTTCTTCTCAACCACCCCATTTTGTTGAGGAGTTTTGGGGGCTGAAAATTCCTTTTTGATCCCATTCTTCTCACAAAACGACTCAAATCTTGTATTCTCAAACTCCTTGCCATGATCACTCCTTATCTTGACAATCAAAACCCCCTTCTCGTTTTGCAATCTCTTGCATAGAATTTCAATTTCTCACATGCTTCTGATTTTTCTCTAAGAAATTCCACCCAAGTGTATCCTGAGAAATCATCAACAATGACCATAATGTACCTCTTTCCTCCTAGAAGCTCTAAACAACGTGAGGTGGCAATCACATTCACCTTGTGATGACTTGCCTTTGTTTGCTTTCCCATTTGGCATGCACCACAATTTGTCTTCTCCACCTTTCCAAACTTTGGAAGTCCCTCAATAGCTTCAAGTTTAGATACTTTAGCTACTTGTTTGAAACTTGCATGCCCAAATCTGTGATGCCAAAATTCCAACATGTTAACACGAGCACTTCTACAAGAAATGGGTGTCATAGGAACTACTCCATAGCAATTGTCGGTAGTCCTATTTCCCTTCAAGACTTGAATCCCTTCTTCATCAATGATTATGCACCCCTTCTTTGAGAATTGAACAAGGAAGTCTTCATCACATATTTGAGTGATGCTTAAGAGATTCGCCTTCAGCCCTTTGATGTATAAGACATCCTTCAATAGAGGTAATCCCGATATCTCAACAGTTCCTTTGCTAAGAACTTAAGCATGACTTCCATCACCAAATGTCACATGGTCACCAACCTTCTCTTTGAGAGACTGAAACAGTGATTTATCCCCTGTCATATGATGAGAACAACCGCTATCAAGATACCATAAACATGAATTGAAAACCTTTAAAGAAGTGTACACAAATAAGCAAGCATTGGACAAGCACTCTTGACCTTCAAACACAAACTTATCTTCATTTTCCATGCTCTTGTTAGATTGAATTTTCTTTTTCATATTATCAACCTTATCACACAATATTCTTTTTCTTCTTTTATACTTTTTAATCAAAGAATTAGACTCGCATAGACTATTGTGTAATATGTAATTCTCATTTTCAAAATACTTCAGCATGTGAACAAACATTCTTGCATGTTTCTTTGTTTTTAATAACTCTAGGAGTTCATTGTTAGGATAACCTTCAAACATACTCATAGAGTCATTATCACAAACATTCAAACCACAATTCAACATAGTCTTTTCCATAGCTTCATCTATAGCTAAGGGGTCAAAGATCGCACTTAGGTAATTAAACCACAGCAAATGCACCCACTCTGATACCAATTGAATGTTCAAATAGCGTATAAAACACTATGAACATTTAGACCCCCAAATAATAAATTACCAAATCAAGCTTAATATCAAACAATTAATGTGCGGAAGATGAATATAAGCTTAACACAGAATTGATAAACAATCTAAACCAAATAAAATCACATCCACAGCAAAAATTAAATGGCAAAGATTAAGGGAAGAGATATGCAAACACAAGGACAACACACGATGTGTTATCGAAGAGGAAAACGAAGCCCTCGGCGTAAAACCTCTTTGCCTCCCTCCAAGCAGTAAATAATCCACTAAAGAATGTAGTTGGGATACATGAACAGCAAAAGATCCTCCAAGTCTAATCTACCCAGTGTACCTAAGCCCTCCAAGCTCTTATTCCAACGAGGTTGCATCGAACCTATTTCTTCTTTAGCTTACCGAATTCCGCTATAAACCATAGCATCAACCAATATGAAATTGGTCCATTCCTAATTGCTTCCCAAGCACCAAATGGCCTTCTCATAGATATGGGTATGGTGAGAAAAGGTTTTGGCAATGAACCTCTCAAGGATGTAACAATGGAGAGGATGAGAGTAGAGGAATTTGAAGAGTCTCTATATGAAGATTGTGGATGAGTCAATCTTGTTTTTCTATAGGGTTTCTCTCTCAATATTCTCTCTAGAAGCCCTCTATATTTCATGGGTATAAGGGGTATTTATACTGGAGTGAGAATGGAATGCAAAGAGTCGGGTTTTTCAAAACAGAGCTAGCTGGCGGCTTGGACTCATGGCTTGACTGAGTCGCGAGTTCCAGTTGCAAGGTAACTGAATGGTCAGTCTATACTTTTTGTCCTGTAATGCTCCGGTTGGCATGATGCTTCAACTTCTAGCATGCTTGGCACGTGTTCAACATTTGGCAGCTTGTAGCCGCGAGCCACCCGCGAGATCGAGTCGTGAGTCCTTGCTTTTTTGCACTATCTTGAATATTTCTTCAAACTCTCTCATTCACTACCCTTACATGAATCCCACCTAAATACAGGGTTACTAATTTCTAAAATGCAATAAAATTTAACACGAAATAAAACCAACAAGATGGTTGATTGAATTCAACCTTACAATTATCTCCCCCTTTTTGTCATGGAATTGCTAGTCCTCATTTTCTTCTAGCTTCCTTTGAATTTGGTCCAATTGGGTTTGGAGAGAAGTGAACTTTGTATCACAACGGATGGTGTGATGGTGCAAGAGAGAGGCAAGTCTGGACATCTTATTGCATATGTCATGGATGGATGCCATAATGTTGTCAAACTTCTCATCATATGAGGATGATGTAGAGCGGGAACCACTATGAGATGCTGAAGTCTCTGTTTTGATTCCCTTCCGACTATGACCAATGCTAGCATTGAGTGTACGGATGTTAATTGGACTTGGCTTCGTGTAGGGAGATTCATCATCTGATGGACGAATGCCTTTGAGTTTCAATATCCTTGAAACTAGGCAGCAAAAAGGAATGCAGGTCCTTAAGTCAGTTCTTGCAACAGTTTTGCACAAAATATGAAAAATATGAGTGCAAATGTCAATCTCTTCATCAGTAATCAAATCATGAAGGAACAAAGCTCTTTTGAGATTCATGTATCCGGTGCTTGATAAAGGATACAGATTGTTGAACATGATTATTGTAAGCATTCTTAGTTCTAAAGGTAAGGAAGAAACACTGATTGAGTTCCCATTTTGTGAAAATTCTAAGTTTCTTCCAAGAGCGTCCTTAAGTAAATCCTCATCCAGACACAAATCATCATATACTGGTGGATTAGGTAATATTGGCTGGTTGATGTGTAGGATTTCTACCAGATAAGTGGGAGTTATTGAGAAAATCTTTCCTTTAACCCAGCATTTGAGCTCTTTGCCTTCAATAATGGCATTAGCATAGAACTCTTTCACCAAATTCTCATATGCCTCATCAAGGTCAGAGAGAAGGAAGTTCCAATCCTTGTTGGCAAACCATAGGGGATTTTGGTGTCTAGGAGAGACGATTGGTCAATAGCTCTTTCAACAAGCAAAGAGGCATCTCGAAAGTATTTTGCATAGGTCTGAAAAGCAGCATACGATCTGTACTTATGAGGTTTACACACTCCTGTTGGGGATCGGGTCCTCTTTGGTAGTGGGGAAAGATCATCAACATAAATCACTGGCTCTTTCCCTTTACTGCTGCTGCCTTTTACAGCTAATCTTTTGAACGGGGACATTTTTAAGCTGCAGCATGTTACACCAAAGAACAACAGAGACCACACAAGATAACAAACTCTATTAGCACAGAGTTAGTCCCAAAATAGTAATATTGTGGAAAAACCTAAAATCACGAGATTTAGTACACAAACATGTCATAAACTATGTGTGTTCTACAAAAGATACATTGTGCAACCAAAGACACTCACAAACAGTGTTAATCTCAAAAACCCTAAAGTTTAAGCACATGTCAGTAGGACATAACTCAAAGGGTAAGAAATGCTCAAGACAACACAGAGTAGTAGATATACTCAAGGATGAAAATCAAACATGATAACAAGAGAATCAAGCAACCTAAAAGCAAAATCAACAAAGCCCAAACATCCAAGCTCAACAAACATAAACCTAACCCATAACCGAATCATTTTATATCCCAAATCTCAATAACAACTCACAAATCCAAGAAAACAAGACTACAATCAAGAAAATCTTAACGAAATTCAAAAAACCCATACCTTTTCTTGAAGATTGAAGTTAAGAAGATGATGGAAATGGTGGTTTAAGTGAGAAACACGACAGGTTTGAGAAAGAGGACAATGAACAGTCCAAATGTTCAAGGGAAAATTGAAACGTTTTAAAATAAAATTGTCCTTAAAATACAAAACACGCGTTTTCCGCGACTAAATCAAGTCGTGTGCAAGTCGCCAGGGCAAGCCACCAAACACATTAGAGACAAAATTTGTCTAAGTGTTTTTCGCGACTAGAAGTTCTACCCGTAAGGAAGTCGCAAAGGGAGCCGCGAAAATTTCTGTGTAACCCTCACGACTAGAGCTTCCACCCACAAACAAGTCGCCAGTATGAGTCGCGAAAAAATTTAAAAACCAGATTTTGAAAAATTTTCTAAATATTTTTCATAACTGGGACTTTAACCTACCAGTGAGTCATGAAAACCTTCTAAGCAAGCTCGCGACTAGCTTGACCCATGACTAAGTTGCCAAAACAGGGCAACATAGTGTTTTTTTTTTTTTTTTTTTTTTTTGAAATTTTTGATATTTTTGCCAAAAACAAAAGACTTTCCAAAAACAAAATAAAACACTCAAAAATCTTTTTTTGTTTGATCAACAAAAATTGAGTATGTGAAAACACATTTAATCAAGTACAATCACACAAATGAGTAAGGCATTCATTGAGCATAAACATGTGTGATATGTGTGGGTACCAAAGATGAGATAGTCTTTAGTCTAATGTGAAGCTTCAATGATCAATTCAACCAAGGCATACACAATTAGCACTAGGAAAAGTGACCTATCTCAATTATAGAAGTATGCATATATGACTTCCCACATAAACTTGATTACATAATATGAAGCTTTTCATTTGGCTCCATTCACATCATAACATTTGATCTTTTTGAATCAATACATCTCATTTAGAGAATGATGCCAGAAATTTTTAATATTTCAATTTGATGATTAAGCCTTTGGCTTTTTGGGCATCATACATTTTATTTTAAGTCGCTTTCCCTTTTTCCTAGTCAAATACTAGTATGTGTGATAGGTTTTTGCAGCTCATTATCTCTTTTCATTTGGAGATTTACATTTGTTGAGATCTTTAAGCAAAAACAATAAAATAAAAGTGTAGGAAGATATATAGGCACAAATCTATGCATATCTCAAGATCAACAAAAACATTGACTAATCATTCATGACAAGTTGAAGATCAATTTAAAACAGTCACATAGATGTCAAGAGTTTTCCCACAATGATAAGAATGCAACAAGAACAAGCTATGCTCGTAGATGCACAAAGCCATTAGTACAAAAGTACAAGGAAAAATATGCTTGTAACAAAGCACAATTATGTCGATCAAACATTTTAGGTTTTCTACTTTATATGTATTTTTGGATTATTGACATAAAAGCAAGAAAAGATTGATCAAAAACAACAATGTAAAACATTTAAAGCAAACAGAATAGAACATGCTATAAAATAGCCAACAAGATAGTGTGTGCCCTACAAAAGATAAGTTAAAGCAAGATGGAGAGGTAGAGCATACAACACACATGAGATTCAAGGAATTGTACCAACACCAATGGTCTTACGGAGTGATTCAAACCATGGACCATCGAGAGGCTTGGTAAAGATGTTCGCCTTTTGATTGTCTGTGTGTATGAATTCAAGACATACAACTTTATCTTCCACCAAATCTCGGATGAAGTGGTAACGTATCTCTATGTGTTTTGACTTGGAATGCTGAACTGAATTCTTAAAGAGATTTATAGCACTGGTGTTATCACAGAAAACACACATGTATCTTGTGGAATCCCATGGTCATGAAGTAACTTCTTCATCCAACGTAGTTGTGTACAGCAACTTCCAGCAGCTATATACTCAGCTTCAGCTATAGAGAAAGACATAGAATTTTGTTTCTTGCTCATCCAAGAGATAAGATTGTTTCCAAGATAGAAACAACCACTTGAAGTACTCTTTCAGTCATCCACACTTCCAGCCCAATTGGCATCCAAATAAGCAACAAGACAAGCATTAGAGTCATTTGAGTACCATAAGCCATAATTCGAAGTTCCATTAACATATCTTATGATTCGCTTCACCACAGCTAAGTGAGATTCTTTCGAAGCAGCTTGATATCAAGCATAAACACCCACACTAAAAGCAATATCCGGTCTACTTGCCGTGAGATAGAGTAAACTCCCAATGATACTCCTACACAATGTTGGACTCACTTCTACCCCAAAAGAATCAACATTGAGCTTCGTAGATGAACTCATCGAAGTAAAGGCATGCTTCTTGGAGTCTAATCCAAACTTTTTGACTATATTTCGAGCATATTTTTCTTGTGAAATGAATATGCCTTCCTTCCTTTGTTTGACTTGAAGACCCAAGAAGAATGTAAGCTCCCCCACCATACTTATCTCAAACTCATTCTTCATTTCCTCAAAAAATTCTATGGCTCGGGCATCAATAGTAGCTCCAAATACTATTTCATCAACATATACTTAAGCTACGAGAAGATAATCCTCATAATTCTTGACAAACAGAGTTCGGTTAGCATACCCTCTTTTGAATCCTCTATCCTGGAGGTACTGAGTAAGCCGATCATACCAAGCTCTTGGAGCTTGTTTCAACCCATAAAGTGCTTTCTTCAATCTCAGCACATGGTTCAAAAAGTGAGGATCTTTGAAGCCTTTGGGTTGTTCAACAAACACTTCTTCATTCAATAGCCATTTAGAAATGCACATTTCATAGCCATTTGGTAGAGTTTGAAGTTCTTGTTGCATGCAATTGACATGAGAATGTGAATAGACTCAAGCCTTGCCACGGGAGCGAAGGATTCATCAAAATCAACTCCTTCTACTTGAGTGTATCCTTGAGCTACTAATCGAGATTTATTCTGAATAATCTCTCCATCTTCATTGGTCTTGTTTTTGAAGATCCATTTGGTGCTGATGACATGAACACCTTCATGCCTAGGAGCAAGTTCCCACACATCATTCCTCACAAATTGATTCAGCTTTTCATGCATTGACTCAACCCAATTTTCATCTTAAAGAGCTTCTTCTACCTTTTTTAGCTCAAATTGAGTTAGGTAGCAATGATATGTCACATGATTGGCCAGAAGTTTATTTCCCTTTCTAAGGCGAAGACCTTCATCTAAAGACCCAATAATGTTACTTTCAGGATGGTTTTTAACCACTCATGATGATGGTTTCTTTGAAGTGGACACTTCATCATTCCGAGAGATAGAAGGATGAACTTTCGGAGGAGTGAGAGGACTTGTTGTTCTAGACATTGATCTAGCCTCCACTCTTGAATTTACGGGAGTTGATTCCTTTTCCGGTGTATATCCTTCACCTTTAATATCAACAGTGGGTTCTTTAGTGCTCGGCCCTTTTCCATCATCAACCATCTCTCCTTTTGTTATAGGATCATCAATTTTCACATTGATGGACTCCATTACTATCTTTGTTCTCTTGTTTTAGACTCTGTATGCCTGGCTACTAGTAGAATACCCAAGGAAGATACCTTCATCACTTTTTGCATCAAACTTCCCAAGATTCTCTCGATCATTGAGAATGTTGCACTTGCTTCCGAATACTCGGAAGTACTTCACTTTTGGCTTCTTTCTATTCCAAATTTCATATGCGGTCTTCTTCATTCCTGCTCGAAAGTATATTCTATTGCCAATGTGACATGAAGTGGTCATAGCTTCTCCCCAAAACTTTTGTGGAATTTGCTTGTTGAGTAGAATGACCCTTGCCATCTCTTGAATTACCTAATTTTTTCTCTTAACCACCCCATTTTGTTGAGGAGTCTTAGGAGTCGAAAATTCCTTTTTAATCCCATTCTTTTTACAAAAAGAATCAAATCGTGCATTCTCAAATTCCTTGTCATGATCGCTCTGTATCTTGACAATAGACACCCCCTTTCATTTTGAAGCCTCTTGCATAGAACTTCCATTTTCTCACATGCTTCCTATTTTTCCCTAAGAAATTCCACCCATGTGTATCTTGAGAAGTCATCAACAATGACCATAATGTATCTTTTTCTTCCTAGACTTTTAGTTCTTATGGGCCCCACTAGATCGACATGAAGGAGCTCTAACCATCGAGAAGTAGCAATCACATTCACCTTTTGATGACTTGCCTTTGTTTGCTTCCCCATTTGACATGCACCACAAATAGTTTTCTCAACCTTTCCAAATTTTGGAAGTCCTTTAATCGCCTCAAGTTTCAAAACTTTAGCCACTTGTTTGAAGTTTGCATGACCGAAACTTTGATGCCAAAGTTCCAACATGTTAACTCGAGCACTTCTACAGGAAATTGGTGCCATAGGAACTACTCCATAACAATTGTCGGTAATCTTATTCCCTTCCAAGACTTGAATCCCTTCCTCATCAATAATTACACACCCTTTCTTTGAGAATTGAACAAGAAAGTCCTCATCACATATTTGAGTGATGCTTAAGAGATTTGCCTTTAGCCTTTTGATGTATAAGACATCCTTCAATAGAGGTAATCCAGGAATCTCAATAGTTCCCTTGCCAAGAACTTGAGCATGACTTCCATCCCCAAATGTCACATAGTCACCAACCTTTTCTTTGAGTGACTTAAACACTATTTTATCTCCTGTCATATGACGAGAACATCCACTATCAAGATACCATAGGCATGAATTAAAAACCTTCAAAGAAGTATGCACAAACAAGCAAGCATGAGACAAGCACTCTTGACCTTCAAATAGAAACTTATCTTCATTTTCCATGCTCTTGTTGGATTGAATTTTCTTTTTTAGATTATCAATCTTATCACACAAAATTCTATTTCTTCTTTTATACTTCCTAATCAAAGAATTAGACTCATATAGGCTATTGTGTAAGATGTGATTCTCATTTTCAAAATACTTCAGCATGTGAACAAACATCCTAGCATGCTTCTTTGCTTTCAATAACTCTAGGAGTTCATTGTTAGGACACCCTTTAAACAAACTCATAGAGTCATTATTACAAACATTTAAACCACAACTCAGCATAGCTTTTTCCATAGCTTAGGGGTTTAGGATCATACTTAGGTAATTAAACCACAGCAAGTGCACTTGCTCAAATACCAATTGAATGTTCAAATAGTGTATAAAAAACCTTGAACGTTTAGACCCCCAATTTACAAATTATCAATTTAAGCTTATTATCAAACAATATTTGTGTGAAACATAAACATAAGCTAAAATAGAATTAATAAACAATCTAAACCATAAATAATCACAACCACAACGGTAATTAAATGGCAAAGATAAAGGGAAGAGAGATGCAAACATGAGGACAACACAGCGATGTGTTATTGAAGAGGAAACCGAAACCCTCAGCATAAAACCTCTTTGCCGCCCTCCAAGCGGTCAATAATCCACTAAAGAATGAAGTTGGGATACATGAACAGTAGAAGACCCTCCAAACCTAATCTACCCAGTGTACCTAAGCCCTCCAAGCTTCTTGCTCCAACGAGGTTACACCGAACCTTTATCTTCTTTAGCTTATCAGATTCCGCTATAACCCATAACATCAACCAATGTGAATTGGTCCCTTCCTAGCTGCTTCCCAAAGTACCAAAAAGCCTTCTCATAGGTATGGGTATGGTGAGAAAAGTTTTGGCTAATGAACCTCTTAAGGATGTAACAATGGAGAGGGTGAGAGTTGAAGAATTTGAAGAGTCACTATGTAAAGATTGTGGATGAGTCAATCTTGTTTTTCTCTAGGGTTTCTCTCTCAAAATTCTCTCTGGAACCTCTCTACATTTCGTGGGTATAAAGGATATTTACACTGAAGTGAGAAAGGAATGCGAAAAGTCAGTTTTTCAATAACAAAGTGAACTGGCAACTTGGCCTCGCGACTTGACTGAGTCACGAGTCCAAGCTGCGAGATAACTGAATGGCCAGACTGGACTTTTTTTCCTATAGCGCTACAGCTGGCATGATGGTTCAGCTTCTCTACATGCTTCACTCGTATGCATCTTTTGGTAGCTTGCAAGCTGCGAGCCACCCACAAGATCCAGCCACGTGTCTCTGCTTCACTGCACAGTTTTGAGCATTTCTTCACATTCTCTCACTCACTACCCTTACATGATTCCCACCTAAATACAGGGTTACTAATTGCTAAATTACAAGCAAATTTGGCATGGAATAAAGCCAACAAGATGGTTGATTAAATTCAACCTTACAGTAAGGTTTTCAACTTCATTCTTGTCAAAAAGATTTTCTATCAATTTCCCAAACAACAAGACAAGATAAGCATCTTTGAATTTTCTAATAAACCATAAAATCCATGAATTCCTTATCAAAGATTAAATAAAAGATGCTTATTTTTTCATATCAGCAATTCATGCATTTCCCCAAATGCAATATCGAATATGATGCACTTTTCATACATAATAATATATGATAAGGTCACAACACAACACTTTTAAGAAAACATATATCCATATATAATTTTGCAAAATGTGTTTAACCTAAAAACAATGTTTATGAAACATGTTATTTTCCAAAAATCTCATTAAAAAGATACTTACCTTGCAACCTACAAAGCCTAATTCTCCAAGCTCCAAAGGAGATTAGCTAAAACCTAAACAATATCAAGTAAACCTATCACAATAAGCATAGAGCTTGAAATTGTATCTAGCTACAATTTAGGAATTGCCAAATGAGCACTTAATTAGGCAAGCCTAGTATTTAATCTCATCAATAATAATATATTACACTTCCAAAGTTTCTCAACAAATTGATTCACAAGGCATAAATTTCAATTTATAAAGTTAACTCATTTAATATCATCTCCAACATCATGACTAGCTTCCATAAAATTTACACTACATCATTAAGAGACTTATGAAAGCAAAATCAAAATATCCTTCAAGACAAGAAATTTAGAACTTCAACTAACTCTAAATAAACCCAATGGCAATGGAAAAAATTAGATTTACCAACCATTACATGTTACAACTCAAAACCCCAAAATTTTCCACCATACATAAACCTTAAGTAGTCATCATTAGCACAAACCATATACCCACTCATCAAATAATTCCACCAATACAAAACTCATACATATAAACACATAAATATCACTTCCAATACTCATAAATCACATGGGTAACATTATTGAAGCTTAGATAAAATAACCTCAAGTAAAACTGTAAAACCCACCAAAAGATTAGAAATTTTTACCTCAAAGAAAAGATGTAAAGGGGTTTATAGGTTCTCAAGAATTTTCTGGTGATCTTGCCAGAAAATGATGATGGAAATGGTGGTGGTGGTGGCGGTGTGGAAATACCGGTGAGAGAGGATATAAGAGTAGAGATGAGTGTATGAGAGAAAAGAAAAGAAAATAAGAAGAAGGGATGGCCGGCCAAATGATGAAGTGGTAGTGTGAGATGAGTGGTGGGTAGTGAATGGGTAGGTGGGGCACGTGTGGTCCCAAAAATATCTACCTTACACATTTTTTTTTTTAACTGATTGGGACGTTACAGTTTCAGCAGTTCCAGTCGGTTAATGCACACCCCTAAAGGATACTAATACTAGAAAATATTCAAAACTTGTAGCTAAATATTTCCCACCAAAAACTACCCAAAATGAAATTCATAATCATAGACCATACGGTACATATATAGGATTAAAAGTATGAAATAAAATAGAGAAAAATACAAGGTAGCAATGATGACATAGAAAAATTAAAATAGTGAAAACAGAAGCTCATAAACTTACTTACTGTCTGACTTTAATACAATGGTGCTATGACTTGTTAAGTTTCACAATCTTCTTAAGCTGATTATACAAGATACCATGAAGCCTAAAGGCAAAAAACTATAGCTTTGAAAGGTACATTCTATTCTATAGTGCTTCAATGGCTAAAAATTTCCAGTGACCAAAAGGATATTCAACGTGTATGTGCTATACTACTATTGTCAAAGATTCTAGGGAAATTAGACCTAATCCATCTTTGGTTAGGCTGGTTTTGATAGTGCCTACCTATGTTTTAAGGTTTGTCACTTAACCCACCTATGGAGCCCTCTATTATGTAGTTGTAACCCACCTCACTCCAAAGAGTGCAGTTGAAAATCAGGAGGCTAAAAATTAGGAGGAAAATATTTCTATATCAAAACCACCTAAATTGTAGAAGGTAGATAGCCAACAAATTCAAAATACCATAGCTGGTTGTCCTTATTTCTTATGGAAAGTCTAACGGTTGTTACACATAATTTGCTCCCTATTTTTTCTCCTTTGTACACATCCATCTAAATGGATAATATAGATAATGTAATGGTTTCTATATAAATGAAATACCAGCTCTCTCTATCTCAAGGTGAGATAGAATTTCTCAAGAATTCTTTATGGTATTAGAGCCAACTATGAGATAGAGAGAGAATCAAAATTCTATATTTTTTTTCTTCTTAAATCCACCATGTCAACCACATCAAACTCTTCCCCTGCCCTCACTCAATTTGATGACTACCCATATCCTGTGACACAGAATATTGCAAATTTTGTGTCACTTCGTCTCTCCTCTACCAACTTCTCTAGAAAACACAAATGCTCATTATCCTTAAAGCTAAGATCTCCAAGGCTTTATCAATGGTAAAGTTCAACCACCACCCTCGTTCATCAATAATGCTGACGCTAGCACACACACTAATCTTGCATTTGTGAAGTGGTGCAAAAATAATCGTCTTGTCAAAGGTTGGTTGACAACCACTCTCTTCAAGGAAGTTCTTGGCATTGTTGTAGGCCTCAATACTGCTTTTGAGGTCTGGAATGCATTGGTTCATGCATTTGCTCTTGTCTCATCAAATTGAAGCCTTGCACTTAAGCAGTAGCTTACCTCTATAACTTAAGGCACCGATACCTTAGTCGTTTATCTCCATTAGTTCAAAGCAATGTGTGATGATCTTATAGCCATTGGGAAGCCAATTCTAGATCATAAGAAATCATGGTGGCTACTCAATGGGCTTGGCAAAGAATTTGAGGTGTTCACTACTACTATGTTGAGATAACCAATCCTTCCATACTTTAAAATTGTCACTCTACTGGAGAGTTATACTGAAAGGCATAAGCTTGATGCTCAACTCACTCCTCAAATGGCTTTCTATAGCCATTGCAACAATAAAAATAAAAGAAACAATGGTGGTCAAAGGTCCTTTAATTCTAAGGGACGTGGGTTTGTTCAAGGTGTCTAATCTGCACCAAAGAATTCCAGCCATCCTACACAAAATCAGGCAGCAAATTCACCAATCATCACAACCAAAAACACAAAAGATGAAGCACTTATCTGTCAGATTTGCAACAAAAGGAACCACACTACCCTCAAATGCTTTAACCAATTCAATCACTCATTCACAGCAAACAATATTCCACAAGAATTAGCAGCTATAACCATTGCTGACAGTCAAGATTCTGAGTGGTTCCTAGACACAAGAGCTAGTGACCATATTACTGGTAACCCAAGTAACCTTCACTCTTTAATTCCTTATCGTGGATCTAATGGTGTTATGGTTGGCAATGGTCATACTTTACCTATCACACATATTGGTGAAACTACTCTTGGTATTGGTTCTTCTTCTATTCACTTAAAAGATGTGCTATTAGTTCTTGATATTAAGAAATATCTACTCTCTGTTAGTAAACTTACTACTGATTATCCACTCATCTTTGAGTTTGATGGACATGGTTTTGTGATAAAGGACAGGACACCAAACAAGACAGTAGCGAAAGGAAGTAAACGAGGTGGTCTTTATGCCTTTGATAGAGGTCCAACAGCCCTATTCTCCCATCGATTCAAGCGGGTTACTAGAGATTGTTGGCACTATTGCCTCGGTCATGCACACCAAAGGATCATTGATCACTTGCACTCAAGAAATTTCATTTCTTTTGCTTCAGAATCTAAGTCTTCTTCAATTTGTACTAGTTGTCAAATGGGGAAATCATGTAGGCTTCCATTCTTGCCTAAAGAAAATGAAATAAAATTCACATTTTACAAAATTCATTGTGATCTATGAGGGCTAACTCCTGTTTTTTCTAGAGAAAATTATCGCTACTACATAATCTTTGTTGATGAGTTTACCAATTTTAATTGGTTTTTTCCTACGAAAAGAAGTCAGAATTTTTTAATTGCTTTGATCTATTCTATAAATATGTGGGATGTCAATTTAATGCAAAAATTCGTGTCTTTCAAAGTGATGAAGGTGGAGACTTTGCAAATCATGATTTCTTGCTATTTTTAGCCACGAAAGGTATTCACCATCAATCTACTTGTCCAAAAACACTAGAGCAGAATGGCAAGGTTGAGAGAAAACATTGAAAAATCATTGAATTGGGACTCTTATGATGTTCTATGAACATCTACCACCAAGATTTTGGACAGATTGCTTTTCCATAGTAGTGTTCCTAATCAACCATCTACCATCTCAACACCTCAACATTGAATCTCCTTTTTTCAGACTCTATGGAAGAAATCCGGACTATTCTTCATTATGAGTATTGGGCTCAAAGTGCTTTCCTTATCTTGGTGAGTATAGATCACATAAGTTTGATCCAAAGTCCTTTCCTTGTGTTTTTATTGGCTATAGCATGAAGCATAATGGGTACAAATGTTTGTATCCACCGACAAGGCGAGTTTATATCTCATGCCATGTGGTCTTTGATGAATCTATCTTTCCTTATTCCCCGCCTACAAGCTTGTATAAGAGTGATCCTCTTAAAGGGGAGCTTTGCATCTTCTCAAAATGGGAGATTGATCCACCAAGTGATTCTCCTCCACCTTACTCTACACCACTTTCAGCCTTTACACCGCCTAAATCTCAAGATATCACTAGCCAACTACACCATCAATTGCATCACACTTCCTCCTTAGCTGAGCCTCCTACAGTGACAATATTATGCTCTTTTTTGTCTGAGCCATGTCAAGCATCTTACGCAAATCCACCAGCAGAGACCACTCCTATTCCTCCTAAAACAAACCCAACTCAGCCCCCCATGCTCACTCATTCTAAGGTTGGTGCATGTAAGCCCAACCCCAAGTATGCTAATCTCCATACAGCTTGCATAAAGGTTGATATCCCAGCCGAACCACAGTCCATTCAAAATGTCAAACGTCACCTAGGTTGGGTAGCTGTCATGGATGAGGAAATGGATGCCCTTGCTATAAACAAAACATGGACCCTTGATCCATACAAAGCTAAAATGAATGTGGTGGGATGTAAATAGGTTTATAAAGCTAAACTTAAACCTGATGGCTTCTTAGAGTGACTCAAAGCACGATTAGTTTCTAAAGGGTTTCATCAAGTTGATGGCATAGATTTCTCAGAAACCTTCTCTCCTGTTATCAAAACTGCTAGTATTCGACTTACCCTCATAATAGCATTTGTCAAGGGATGGGAGATTCGCTAACTTGACGTAAAAAATGCGTTCCTTCATGGCTTTCTATCTACTCCCGTTTACATGCATCAACCATTGGGCTATGTTGATCTAGTTCACCCTACTCATGTTTGCTAGCTAAGTCGTGCCCTATATGGCCTCAAACAAGCCCCTCGCACTTGGTTTGATAGGCTTAGTGACTTTCTTCTTCAACTCGGTTTTTATTGCAGCATATTTGACTTGAGTTTGTTCATTTGTTAATCTTCTCATGGAATTCTTATTTTTCTACTCTATGTTGATGATATGATAGTCATAGGTGACAACCTAAATTGGATTCAATGGCTTATCTCTCAATTGGCTCGTGAATTATCCATTAAAGATTTGGGTTTCCTCCATCATTTCCTTGGCATTGAAGTCCATCGAAGTACCCAAGGTATTTTCCTTTCACAAACACACTATGCTTTGGAACTTCTAGATTGTGCTACCATGACATCAGGCAAAACCAATTTTGACACCCATGCCCTCAAAAGGTTGGCAACTTCCATCAATAATGATCCCTACCCTGATCCCACACATTATCGTAGCCTAGTTGGAGGATTATAATATCTTACCTTCATTAGACCAGGCCTTTCCTATAGTGTCAATTTTGTGTGTCAATTTATGCATACTGCTACAATGGCTCATTACCAGCTTGTCAAACGCAATTTGCATTATGTCCATGGGACTACTCACTTTGGTTACAAATTTTGGCCTCAAGTACTCTTGATTTGTATGGATTTTCTGATGTTGATTAGGCAGGTTGCTTTATTAGTTGACAGTCTACCACAGGGTTCTGCACATTTCTAGGCAGTAATTGCATCTCTTGGAATGTCAAAAAGCAATCAATTGTGTCTCGATCTAGTGCTGAGGCTGAGTATTGCTCCATGGCATCTACTGCAGCTAAACTCACATGGCTATCCTTCTTACTTCGTGATCTTGGTATTGCCCTTCCTCGCCCACCAATACTACATTGTGATAACTTAAGTGCCTTATATATGACAGTGAATCCTATCTTTCATGGAAGGACAAAACACATTGAATTAGATTATCACTATGTTCGTGAAAGGGTGGCTCTTAGTTCTCTTAAAACCCACTTTGTTCCATCCAACCATCAACTAGCTAATATCTTCACCATGCCCCTCTCCAAGGTTGCCTTTGGGAATTACGAAACAAACTTGGCCTTTGTCTTGACCCACGGCCATGTTTGATGGGGAGTAAAAGTGCAACTGAAAATCAAGAGGCTAAAAATCAGGAGGAAAATATTTCTATATCAAAACCACCTAAATTGTAGAAGGTAGACAGCCAACAAATTCAAAATACCATAGCTAGCTGTCCTTATTTCTTATGGAAAGTCTAACGGCTGTTACACATAATTTGCTCCCTATTTTTTCTCCTTTGTACATATCCATCTAAATGGATAATATACAAAATGTAATGGTTTCTATATAAATGAAATACCTGCTCTCTCTATCTCAAGGTGAGATAGAATTTCTCAAGAATTCTTTAACTCCATTTCGTTTGTAAACCTCATTTACTACATAAGCCAAATTTTAGAACACTCTCTTAAGACATTTCGAGGGAAAAGACTTATCCAAGAACAAGAAACTATAGATCTGGCAAATGAACTACTAAAATCGCATTTTGTGATATAAATAGTGTGCATGAGATCTAGCTTTTGGTACTGATTTCAAGCAAGGAAATACAAGTTTTGACCACCATTCTCCTCTCACACAGGTAAGTGCATGTTTTAGGGTTTAAAACATTTTTGAAAAAAATTATACTGATTTTTACCACATTTTGATGTTTGTAAGTAGGAATCAAAGATTCACTTTGCACCATGTCTTTGTCATGTGACTTTTACTCAAGTTCCAGTTAGATTTTTGTTTGAGAGAGAGATGTGCACTAAGGATCTCTTTAACACTATCTAACTTTGGGAGGAGGTTTTTTGGCTATTGCTTTTATAATGATGTGAGTTATGTTGAAAAAAGTTTTGTTTTATATATATATATATATATATATATATATATAAAATTTCATAAATTATAAATTATGTCTAAGAAGAAGTAAAGACTTGCAAGTACCTCAAGTAGTCTGAAGGGAAAAAAATAAAAAAATTGTCAGCAGTCACAACCCATTTTTTCAGGGGAAAAAAAAAATCCTAGAAGTTTAAATTATACATAAACCCCACATTACTTTTCTATTTTTTTTTTTTTTTTTAAAACCCCACATTATTGTAGTCTTGGCTCAGGGTGAGTTTGGTATAGCTTTTTGAAAAAATTGTGATTTTAAAAAGTGCAGTATGAAATTGTGTTTTTTTTAAAAAGTAGAACGTTTGGTAAAAACTATCAAAAAGTACATTTTGAAAAAACTGAGTGTTTGGCAACACTAATCAAAATTTATGTTTGAAGTGTAAATGACTAAATATATATAATAGTATCTTTTATACTAATGGCTTTACTTTCTTTTTTATTATTATCCACAACATTTCACAATAATTTTATAACAAATTGTAGATAGCAAGTTGTTATTGGTGGGTAAAATATTTATGTTAGTGATAGCCCAAATTAAAATCGATAATAATTTACCACCTAAAATTTGTTGAAAAAATATTTTGAACCTACATTACTTAAATATAATTATTCTGTTTTTTAATATATTTATTCGTATACTTATCCCCACACCCAACCCAACACATTTCTTCTTCTTTTTTATTGTTTTTTCCTTCCGTTTTTTCTCAGCCACATTTAGAACCAACCCTTCACCTTTTGTCTTTTTTTTTTACCCTTTGTCTATTTTCCTCCACACAGTCAGCCACACCTACACACTGCTTCACCTTAATCTTTTTTATTCTTTTCTTTTCCTCTAAATTCAACCATTCATGCACGTCTTCTACAAAGAACTAGCAACTCCTCTTAGATTCCCAACCTCCCATCTTCCAAAAGAAAAGCATTGCGGCCTAAGATAATTTCTCTTAATTTCACCCAAAACCTTCAATACCTCTCTCTCTTCACAACCCCAAAACCAAATGGGAATTGAAGTCAGATTGATGCATCAGATCTCCTCCTCGTTACTCAACCTTAGTCATGTCGGAAGATTCAAATCGAGTTGTTGAGAGTGAGATTGGCGGTGGAGGTTCTTGCATATTGTTGCTATGATTCTCTGTGTTTGTCTTTTCAGTTTTTTGTGTATTTTGTGGTTAGAGAGATGGGATAAATTTGGGAGTTCATGAGAAAGTTATGGGTAATTTGGAGATAAAAGGGAAAAAAAAATCTCAACAGTATTATGTGCGATTTTAATCTCATCTCTTGGGGTGGAATGCCAAAACGCAAAAAATCGCGTTTAAGGGGCCAAAACGCATGATTTCAAAACATTACCAAACACACTTTTTGGGTTTTGGGTTGACTAATGCACCTTTTGGGCTATAAAAAGCCGAACCAAATGGGCACTCAATTCTACACATGTATTGTTGATTTTAATCTTGAGAATTTAATGCTACTTGGCATCTATGTCTTTGGTTCAAGTTGCATTATATTAAAGCATATTTGCACCCTTCATAATTTCAATTAAAAAAAAAAAAACCATATTTGCATGTCAACTCTTTGAGAAGAGTTGTTAAGAAAGTCCCATTTTGTTTTGAATTTGATTCGTGTATGATTTGCTACGCTTTGCTCATGTAAGTAAATTATATAAGTTTGTATGTTCTAGAATTTCAAACTTTGACCATGTTTCTTGTTACAACTTTTGTAATCCAAGCATATTGGGAATTGAATTTTGTACCTTTTGTGACATAATATGAATATGAACATGAATATAATGGTTTCTCTTCATGTGATTCATGTTCTTTGATGCATACAAGTTGTGTTTTGGGAACCTCCTTGAGGTGAGATGAGGGTTTCTTTGATTTAGAGAGTTAGGCTTTGATCTTCATTTTTTTAATTATGATAAGGTAGAAAAAATAGTACTAAGCTTTGATCTTTGGTTTAGGTGTTGTGAGCACTCAAGTTTGAGCTCATTTGGTTTTAGGCTCTTGGTTCCTTTACTTTTAGGTAAGAGATATGTGATATGAGCATATGGAAAGTCATGAGATTTATTTAAAAAGCTTATTATGCAATAATTAAAAAAAAAAACTAGTTACGTTGCATATAGTCATGTTTAAGACAAATGTATGTATGTGAGCTTCCGAAATCTAAAGTAAATGCTTTAAGCATATTGATGCATATTGTACCCTTGTTGTGTAAGTCCAACTTGAGGTGGATGCCAACCACCCCCATGTTTGATTATCTAAGAGCATTTACAATGGTGATGCTAAAAAATTTAGCTTTTAGCAACTCAAAAAACTACTTTATCTATTTTAAGACTTTACTTTACAATACACTCAATATCAAATGTTCTATTTTTTTACCACTTCATTTAAATATTCTTTTTTTATTATTTCTTTATTCTTCCTCAATGTCTCTTTCACTCTATTCCTCTCCTTGTCTCTCTCTTCTTTGAAGCAAGAACAAGTGAACAACCAATAAACCCACACCTCTTTCTTCTCAACCTATCCAACTCACACCCACACCCACTAACAGCCACCATCGCTACCACCATTGCCACCCACAACTCCCACAAATCGGAACCCATAATCGCCACAATTCACAGCGAACCCAACCCATCAAAACCCATTGCCACGTCAAACTTAACCCAAGCACCAATGCACAACAATCCACAACGAAACCCACTAACAACAATAACTAGATACCCACCCACTAGCCACTACCACCATCACCACTTTGGCCATAAGCCAAAATCAAATCAAAAACTACCACAAAATCCCACCTTTCAAATCCAAACCCAAATCTACAATTCCTAATACTAGAACAGGCTCAAAAATCTCACTAGGTCTTAAAATGTGATTAAATGGAGAGATTCAAGCCCAAAATTCCAATATTCAATTAATAGAGGCTAGTGATGCATTACAAGAATGAAGTCAAAGTGCACAACAACAAATAGATGAAAAATATGTATAGTACACTAGATCTAAAATTATTTTTCACATATAGTAGGAAGAGGAATTTAGAGAGAGAAGACTCCTTGGTACCACTATTTCCTCCTTTAGGCCTCAGAATTGTGTAACTCCTTGATGTCTGAATGAAATTTTGTTATGAAGTTAGGGTTTTAGAAGCAAAATGTGGCTTGGTTGTGTATGATTAGATTAAATGGTTTTAAATCAAGCTTGTGACATCCTTAAGGACTGGTCTCAGTATAAGGAGTGAAGCTATTGACCCCTATGTTGTTAAAAAATTGGAAAGCTTTAGATTTTCTTATATCTTAGGTAAACGGAGAAGTTGCTTTAGTCATGAATGAGGAAATTCATTGACCAAAGTTGATTGGCTGCACATTCCTAGCTAATTCAACCCCTAAGTGTCTGTTCGTTGTGGTAGATCGTATCAAAATTTGACCAAGGAGTCAACTCATTTTTTGAGGCCTAAAATGGGCGTATCTGAAACTTCAATCACATATAGTAGGAGCAACATGTCTTTATTTGAGTGAAAATTTCAGGTACCTGACCATTTACATGAACTTTAGGTGCTGCAACTATCACAAACCCACTCAATAACACGCACAACTCAGGATAATGCAAAAGGTTCAAAAGGAGTCAACTCATACCCTCCAAACCATACTCCCTCAAATTCCCCTTACATCATACATGCTTGGTTCATACTTAAAAGAATAAAATAATTTATAATACATGAATTGGGTCTACAAGGAAGTCGAGCTTTACCTAATCGGGCTTGTAAAAAAATTGTCATGAAAACAATCATCAACAATGTCTAAATGCATTATTATTATTATTATTATTATGAAAAGTTGTAATCTTTCATGAAATAAAGTTTATGATGAAAGGATTTGCTGTTCTTTTAAAGATAATGTTTTTGATTTAAGTTTAAGTTACAAGGTTATTAGATTTCAATACTTTATGAAAGTTTTGTGACTATTGAAAGGAAAATCTAGTTTTGTATCCCATACAAAACTCACAGCGGAAGCGACATTCATGGATCTATTTCATTCATGATTGATAACATGCACTATGTGATTTTGAGAATTTGAGAACAAGATAGCGTACCTTGGTGCGGTGAAATTCAAAACAAAAGATTAGAAGTTCTTGGGAACACTTTTAATCTTCACTCCAATTCCACTTTTCGCCCAAGAAGTGTGGTCTCTCAATCAGTTTCTAAGGGAGAATTATCGAGTGGTTTCACTCGCATATACACACCACTTCACAACAATGATTCTCTTAAAATAAATTTCTGTATGTTTCTCCCTTTTATAACTAACTGATTATCTAATTGGGCCGACCTATTGGGCATTTCCAATTGGGCTTTAATGTGTGGCTTGGAGTGGGACCAAAAGGGACCAATAAGACACTAGCTCCAATGGGCCTTGGGCTTTTCTGTCAACTCTTGACAAGTCCAAAGTTACCATTAATTATATTTAATACCATTATATAAATATAATTACACTCTAGGTCTTATTTATAAATTATATCCCAAGACTTTATTATACACGCAACCCCTTCATAAAATATTCTTAGTAATACAAAGTCATGAAGTAGACTGCCACTTTGAAAATTACTACATCTTAATCCTTGAGTACCCGGTTTAATCCTTAAAGTTATTCATCATATATTTATGAAATCCAGTTTCATAAATATATACTTTAGTAATTTCTTACTAAAGTGGTTAGGCCTAACTCTCTAAATAACCAAAACCATTAAACTTATCTCAAGGGAATATTTTATATCTCCGTTAAGAGACTATGAATTCCATCTTGAGAATATATGTTCCATCAACACTAAATGTGGTTGCCCAACATACTGAGGTTTTGATCGTGCCTTTAGATCTCACTCCTGATATATCAAAGCAACCTACACCTCATGATCAGGTCCATTATTCTCTCAGGATTAAGAGTTCATGCAAATAGGAGTCGTGAGATTTATTATTCATTTGACAGTAGTTAGGAGAATAATAAATCTCACAGCGGTCCAGTTCAATATGTCTTAACTCTTAAAACATATCAACATATCAACTAGAAGTCTCCACTTCCATGATCAAGACAAATCATCTTAGTTGATATGTTATAGTCTTCGCAGATGAAATGCCCAATTTCATCACCGACTATGAACCAAAATTATGAGTTTACAAAGAACTTGTGATCTATATCTTCTGTGACTAAATCACATAAATCACATACTATGCATCTCATGGACTATATGATAATGTCCAAATATTCATGTTACCATTATTTTAGATGATAATAATAAAGAAACTTTATTAATCACAACATTAAGTCATACATAATGTCATACATAATAACATTCATAGCATCATACAATAGGATTTAAGGGCACTAATCCTAACAACTATAACAAAAATAGTTATGTTGAGCCATAGATATATGATTTCAAAGAAACGATCAATTTCGCATAAAAAAAAAATCAGTGTGAAAGGTCCTAATATTCTTACATGTAAAGAGAACACTTATTTTCTTTAGGTAAAAGTTATTTTAAGTTATTTTAAGAGCAAAGCCTATTTATGAAAGATGTTTTCCATTACGCATATCTCCATAAAGAAATGTTTTGATTTACCTACATTCTTACTTAATTCTCACGTAACTTACCCTTAATGAGATGTGTAGCTCACCCTTAATATTTTTTAATCATTGCTCTAGAGTAGTGGGAGCCTTAGTTGAGTTATAGAGGAGTTGGTTTTAGTTTTCAATGGTCTAGCTTTGGGTTTTAGTAGTGTTGCACGTAACTCTATAGTGATTTGTTTTTAAGGATCTATTGATGAGAGTTGTAATCTTTAATGTGATAAAATAATATATTATGTGAAATTATAAAATTTGAAAAATTGACGGTCTTGTTATTTTTTGGAGTAAAATGCTAGATGTTCTAAATATCAATTGTAATAAGAAAAAAAAAATTTTATATTAATTTTAGTTGGTGCGTGTTGATATCATGTTGAGACTTGGTATTAGCATGTTTGTCTTGATTGGAAATCGTGGTATTGAGTTTAGGTTGTGATAGTTAGGCCTTAGAAGCTTACGTAACATAATATTACAACTTCAAAAAAAAAAAAAAAAAAAAACAAAACAAAATGTTACATCACTCAATAATTTGTTATTGAGTTCATATTTTGAAAATTCCACAGTTAGATTATATGTTCTATATGTTCTTAATATGGATGCTTTCATGTCAATAAGATATTGTTTACTATTTCGATTTATAAACTCATCTTTTATGCATTATTTAAACTACAAAAACTTGAATTTAAATAATTGATTAATAACATGATTATTAATCTTTGATCACTTTGAAAATTTGCATGTATGAAGAATATATAATGATAATGTAATTCAACTATAGATTTGACCTATGATTCTCCAAAAAAAAAAAAAAAAAGTATAACTTGAAATCAACTCAAAATATTTGGTTTTTGGATTAAGTACTTTAACCCTATAATATGAATAATTTTAACAAAATATAAAAATGGACACCAAGATTTTTGTATTCTTATTATATATAGAGATTACCAAAAAAAAAAAAAAGAAAAAAAAGAGCATTTTCAATTATCAACTACCAATCTCAACCCATCGTTGTGGGTTCCAGTTATTATCAACTACCAATCTCAACCCTATTGTTGTGGGTTCCAGTTAGGTTAACTGGTAAAATATTTGATAATTGTATAAGAGATCTGAGGTTCAATCTTTGCTTACACCAAAAATTGATTGGTGTCTTAACCTGATGATAAAGAGCTATCATCAGGAGTTGTTTACTCAGTTCAACTAATTACATGGAAGGAAATGTTTTTTTTTCCTTAAATTGCATGACAGGCTAAATCAATTTTTTATCAATTGAATGATACAGATTAAACAGCAAATTATATCCTTTTACAATTGTTATATAAATCACGCAAGTGAAACAGGTTTTGATAAGATGACAATGCGAATCCAACTAACGTCCCTCGTAGCATGCTTATCAGTCAAAGCCAAGCATTCAAGCTAAGCAAACACATAATACTAAAAATATATATATATATATATATATATATATTTAAAAGAAAGAGATAAACTAGCCTTATTTTGGGTTGTTCAAAACTGAAGCCTTATTTTCAAAATTAATAAATAAAATTCGTGTCTTACCCTGTATTTATTTATTATTATTATTATTATTTTGTGGAGAAAAAACCATTTATTAAAAAAAAAAAAAACTCAATCCCAATATTTCTTTACAATTTAAATTAACGTAGGTAGTTTTAGAAAATTTTAATGGATAGAAAATGCATTAAGCGATTTTGTCTTTAAGAAAAAGGATTTTATAAACAGTATTTAGGGACAAAGAGAGAGAGAGAGAGAGAGAGAGATAAGTATTAGCGTACAGTAGACGGTATGTGGCGTATAGGTATTGGCCAGTCTACTCTACATCTACAGCGATGAGTGGGAATGGGAGGGGAGGAGTTTGACCTTCATTCCCTCTCACTTTGCACACTTTCCCAAATCTCAACAAATTTTTACAAAACCAAAAACATTTAATAGAATCGAACAGAGACAGAAATCCAGTAGTTGGAGATTAGTATTAGATTTGGTTCGAACAGACCAAAAACAAAAAAAAAAAAATGCCATCTCAAATGATCTTACCCATAACAAATCTCCACCCTTCACATTCCTTATTGGAAAAACCTAATTCAACTTCTGATGATGATCCCATAACAATAACAACAACAACAACAACAACAAATAGTCTTCTTTTTGAGGATGAGAAAGCCATTTCCATCAAGCCCCTTCTCTCTCGGACCTTAAGCTACACAAATACTAATACTTCTACTACTACTACTACTTCCGCCACCCACTACCAGCAGCGCCGCCGCCGGATCGCCAGTGAAAACTCCTTGTCTTCGCTCTCCTCTTCTTCCCCCGACCGCCGCAACTCCTTCGGCCACGACGTTGGCCATGCCGCCTCCGAGACCTTCTTGATCACCCGTTTGAGTTGGAAGCTCTTGAAATACCTTGGGTACAATCTTGCTTTATTGGCATTGGAATTGGCTGTTGATTGCTTGGTTGTTTCAGTTTTTATTAGATTTAATGTCGAAAGTTGAATTCTTGTTCATATAGGTTGATTTCTTAAGTAAGAAGTTTTAAGATCTTTGCATCTCAGAGAGAGCTTATTTGAATACGTTTAGCTGGAGGGAAAAATTAAATGATGCCAACCGTTAACAGAGAGTGCATATTATGTTTGTTGATCTGGATGGTTTTTTCTTTCCCAAAAAAAAAAAAAAAAAAAAATGTTTCTAGGTAATAAGATGTGTTGGTGCTGTATTAGGTAGATTTTGGTCACTACTGCTAATGAGTTGGTTTGAGAAATGGAAAAAAAAAAAATTGTGTAGCTTAAACTTTTGAATGTGAAAAGGCAGGGGATCTAGTTAACTCTTTGTTTCCCCTCAATATACTTGTTACTTGTTTTGAGAGTTTTGAGAGCCATGTTATCGAAATTGAAGATTCATTTCAGATGTGTTAGATGAGTCCTAACTAATTACAACATGTGTTACAACCTAATTGAGCACATGACTAATTATCGGGGCCTTCCCACATGCAAAGGGGAATTTTGGCTTGGTCTTGGAATGAATCAAGGCATCTTGCTAAAAGAGTGCTAATTGGTACCTTCAGACATCCAATCAGGACTTTAGAGTGTTGATTGGAGCTCTCTGTTTCTTGATTGGGCGCTTAGGCTGACTGGATTGTTTTGACTTCATTTTGGGCTGCTGACTTTTGTTTGGGCTCCTGATGAATAACCTTTTGATTGTGGATAATTTTATTAAGAGGAATGTTTGTCATGGTCAAATGGTGTTGTATGTGTAAGTGTAGCTATAAAACTGTGGATTGTCTATTGTTACATTGCTTATTTGCTAGTGCTCTGTGGTCCTTTGTATTTTCTGTTTTGGGATTCAGTGGCTGGTGCCAAATAAAGTGATTGATTTCTACTTTTACTGGAACTGGAAAAGGGTTCTTGGTTCTCGTAACAATAGTCTTATTTGGAATGTGATACTCATTGCATTATGTGGACAATTTGGAGAGAGTTGAATAATCAAACTTTTGAAGGTGTTGGGAGATTTGCAATTGAGATTTTTTTTTTTGAAATATGATTTGCTGGATAGCTTGTAATTCCTAATTAGATTTGGTAGATCTCTTAAACCTTAGATTGTAGTTCTTTAGGAGGCTTTGGTATTTGAGTTCTCCTTTTTTCAGATTTTTTTTTTTTTTTTTTTACTTATAATTATTTTTTACTGGTAAGTTACATATGCACCCAATGGGTCTTCAACCCATGACCTCATGCTCCATGTAAAACTTAGAAGTGGAGGAGCTGCTTGATGATCTATAGCTTATTGGCAAGAAATTAAATCCTCTCTCTAGAACAGAACAGAACAAAAGAAGTAAAAGAAAAAAAAAAGGCATCTCAAATCCTACCCATATCCAACCACTCTTCACATTCCTCATTGGAACAACCAACAACTTTTAGCCTTGCCTTCCTAATGCTGGTCAAGGGAGTGTATGATCCAACAACAACCATTCTTCTTCTCTCTTCATTGTTTGTGGATGATAAAACCATTTCCATTAAGCCCATCTTCCTTGGACATTAACCTCACCACCCCAACCGCGAACACTAATTCCAGCTCCAGCACCTACTACCAGCAGCACCAGCGCCAGATCGCCAGTGAAAACTCACTGTATTCACTTTCTGCTGGCAGCGACTGCCACCAGTCCTTTGACCACAATGTTGGGCATGCTGTGGCTGAAATGATTTTGGTCATCTGTTTGAGTTTGAAGCTTTTGAGATACCTTGGGTATAATCTTCTAATTTCTTTGATTTGTTTGTTTCTAGTTTCTCACCATTACTTTGTTTTGTTATGGGGATGATTGCTCTCAAGGATACAGTTTTGTGATGTCTTTTGTATTTCAAGTGCTGTGGTTCCAAATAATTGTTCAGTTGACCATGGATGGAAAAACATTATAGTACTTTGTTCTTCTTTTTCCTCCCCAAAAAAAAAAAAAATTACTGTACATCTTGAAGAATTTGTTGTTTATTGGCATTGGTATTGGCTGTAATTGCATTTAAGGCAAACAAGAAGTAGCCTTTATATGTAAATATGTGAGGGAAGATTGATCATGAAGGTGTGAACATGTAGTGAGTACACAATTGAGACTGCACATTTGAAGTAGGTCTCTAAGAGGGATAGGAAAGGTGGAAAGAATATCGATAACATTAGATGCCTTGCTTGTATTTGGAATGCAAATCCTCAGTGCATTATGTGGACAAGTGAATAGAGTTGAATAATTGAACCTTTGAAGGTGTTAATAGATCTACAATTTAGGTTTTTTTTTTTTTTTTTTTTGCACTCCTAGTTTGAATTTGTACTGTGATTTACTGATAGCTTGTGATTCCTTCTTAGATTTATAGATCTCTTAAACCTTAGATTGTAGTTCTTTAGGAGGCTCTAATATTTGAGTTCCCCTTTCTTCAAGAAAATTCTTTATTACTTGTCAATTTTTTTTTGTCTGTGTAAGTTACGCACTCAATGGATCTTTAGCCAATGACCTCACTCTCTACCTAGAACTTGTAAGTGTTGGAGGTGCTAGTATAGCTCGTTGGGAAAAAAAAATGTATGAAGTAGGCTTTCTAAGAGGGATAAGAGAGGTTGAAAGAAAAATTAGTAAATTATAAAGAAGAGACAGTAGAAAATCTATTATGTGTGGATTTTAATGTGTAGGTCAGTTAATCATCCCAATCACATTTACATACTTGAAGTAGTTTCAACTCTAATTTATGATATTTGAAGTTATCCTGGATTTTGAAATTTCAATAATGTATGCTGTAATGTTTGTTTGAGATGCTTTTCTGGCCTATCCGAATTATTAGATGCTGCTAATCACTTAAATTTTATTCAGGGTAGGTTACAAATGGATTACAAGATTTCTGGCCCTTAGTTGTTATTCCTTTCTACTTTTCCCAGGTTTTTTTCAAGGTCTGTAACATTTATAATTCTGTTGCAAAAGTTCCATGCATACTCTTTACAGTATAAACATTGTACATATGTCATATACATAGGGTTGACCTATATATATATATATATATTTGAAAAACCTTTGGTACAGTTCATTAGGTGTTGTACCTTAGGTTCCTTAATTTAATCAACGAAATGGTTGGATTGGCCAATAAACAATGGTTGAATTTAGTTATCCTTGGGGAAGATAACAATGATTATGCTGCATTGGCTAATGCAATTAGATGGTTAAATTTAAATGGGAAAGCTAAGGCACAGTACATAAGAAATTGTACGGATTTGCCCATATATATATATATATGCTTATGACAAATTGTAGGCCAGACAGTGACACTACACTACAAGGCACTTAGCAGATCTGATCTATGCTTGTCCTATCTAGTGGAGCATAACTACTCTGCTTGTCGTTCGCAGTTGGATATTACTATTTCTTCTCTAGTCAGGTTCGCAGAAGCATAGTTTATGGTGATCAACCGAGGAATAGGTAACTTAAAAATGAACTGGGCTGATTTATTGTGCATTTCGGTGCAATGAATTTTTTACACCCTGTTTAATTTATGGATTTCATGACAATTGTTTAAATTTTGTTCTGCAGGCTGGATCTGTATCTCCCCAAAAATAATGATGGTCCAAAGCCAGTAATTGCATTTGTAACTGGTGGAGCCTGGATTATTGGGTGAGGGTTGTTTTTGCTATAGTTGATATTTGTACTTGAAATGGGAAGTCTAATAAAATAATAATAATAATAATAATAATACTAGTAACAGAATAATATTTTTTTTAAGTTCTGGGCATGTAGAAGCAACAGATAGAGGCATACAATAAAACTATAAATGTGACTGATATTGTACTTAAAATGGTAATTGATAAATAATAGCTTAAGCAGAAGATGAAAAAAAATAATAGTAATGGGTACAGTAGGTAGTTCTAATATCAGAAATATTTAAGTTGTAGGTTAGATATCAGAATCTAATTTTGGTTTGTTATTCATTCAATTACAAAAATTGGATCTAAGTTGATTAAAGGGTTGTCTTGTCAGATTTTGTTGATTTCTCAAATTTACATTCTTTTTTTCATGCGTCATATGCATACTTCTCTATGTCCTCAATATGTTTTCAGACTTCTTTTTGTTTTTTCATCTTTTTGGATGCAGTTACAAAGCATGGGGTTGTCTTTTAGGACAGCAGTTATCAGAAAGAGACATTATAGTGGCATGCATAGATTACAGGTGATATGATTTACTTTAAGCAACAGCATACTGTTGTACATAATAAATCTCATCTCATATTCTCATCTTGCCAAGGAAAACTATGTTCCAGATGAAGTTATCTTATGAATTTATTGAGATTTGTGATTGTGTGTGATACTATCTTTATATGATATCAATCTGAAATGTTGTAAAATTCTATTGCCTCTTAGGGTTATTAATTGTTCATAATCTGTTGCTAACATTACAAATAATAAATTATTATCTCATCTCATCTTACAAATCTTTGAAAGAGAATTGTATTTGAAAGACAATTATGTCAAGATAATTTACTACTTTTTCTCACCACCTTGACCCATGTTTTGAAGGCCTGTTTTTTGGTCCTTGTAGCACCTTGTACCATAATTCAATTACTCCATACCTGCATTTTTTTGTTTCTGTTGCACAGAATCACCTTTTAGACAGTATTATTCTTTATTATTAGCACCAATAGGTGGCACCAGTACAAATATTAAATAGAGGTATCAATTTTTTTTAGTCATGATTCTCAGTAATTACTCTATTTTTTGATGGTACCACAATTTGTTCTACATGCTTCAATGTGTTGAACTACTTATACAAGTTTGCAGGTAAGATATCCATCCTCTGATGTTTGTACGGTTTATAACTCTGGCCTCCCAGACATCTTATATTGGTTGATGATTGCCACTCATGTCTTAGCATCCTTTCAGTAGCTCATATTTTGAATTATTTTGTAACTTGACGATTCTATATATCACATATTACTTATCAAAAAAAAAAAAAAATTATTTTGTAACCTGACGACCTCTAATCTTCATTATAATCAAATGATCTTTTTGTAATTCACATTGCAATAGGAACTAGTACATGTGTATCTGCAATAAAAAATTTTTTTAAGAGACCTGCTTAAGGTCAGCAGAAGTGGCAGGTCGCAGGTTCAAGTATGAGAACCAACCTCTCCAAAACAAATTTTGGGTAGTGCTACCTACCAATCACCTATCCCAAAGTCCAAAAAAGTGAGAGTTTTGTGCACTGGGTATGACCTGCTTAAGGTCAAACTTACTGAATTTGAAAAAAAAAGGAAAAAAAAAAAGAAAGAAATAATGGGTTGATGTGCTTTCTGAAGGGAAAGAATATTATGATATATTGGGACCGTCCTTGTTTCCTTGTGATGATGGTGTTGCCTGCATATTGCACTTCCCCTTTATGTGTTCAAATGCTATACAAGGCACCAATTGACTGATTTTTAACTTGCAGTTTCTATTGTTTTGTTCTTCTCTGTTTATAGATGTAGCTTTTGAAATTTTAAAATTTATCATTTTGTCTCATAATATGAGGCATGATTTTGTATATTCTTTTCATGGACAAGGACAAGTAATATGCCTGCATGATCATCTTTAGATCTTAGTTAAAAATCCAAAGAATTACTTGTATGATACTTAAAGTGTAGCTTCACACATTACATGATTGCTTCATTTGCTATTGTGATCATGGATGTAGCTTTGAAGAAGCCCAGATTTAATTTACATGAAGTTGATTCCTCTATGTGGGTGAATTCTTTGTAAGTGTATAACATGTATACACTTGTAATACTACTTCATACTAGTATGAGTCTTAATTGAAAACTCATGCAGGAATTTCCCTCAGGGAACCATGAGTGATATGGTAAAGGATGCTTCTCAAGGTATCTCATTTGTGTGCAACAATATTGCTGAATATGGAGGTGATCCTGATAGGTAATAATCACTTCACATTTTTCTATACATCTAAGCATGACTCCTGTATTTGGGCAAGAGAGAGGGTTTTTTGTTTGGGGGGGGGGGGGGGGGGGGGGGGAGTCGCAGTTGCTAATAGAGATGTTCTGCTCATGCTTTGTTTACGCAGGATTTATCTAATGGGACAGTCAGCTGGTGCCCATATTGCTGCTTGCACCCTTGTGGAGCAGGCAATTAATGAAGCTGGTGAAGGAGAGAGCACTTCTTGGAGTGTTTCCCAGATAAAGGCTTATTTTGGATTATCTGGAGGGTGGGTTTCTATTGCAGGTTTTTTTGAACCTTGCGGAACTCTTTCCTGTGTTTCAAGCACAGTAATCCAAGTAGATGCTTCTTGTTAGAATAATAGTAAATTTATCATTTCCTAACATCTTGAACAAGATGTTAAAGAAAGTCTGAGTTCAAATTTAGCCTCCACTCTACATCCTGGCATTTAAAAATTCCGTGCCTTGGGTCCCACTTATTGAGGGAGAACCAGGCTCACATGTGAGGGACAGTTTTGGAATAATGGTTAAGTGATTCAATTCATCATTTCTTATTAGCTTAAACTTTGTGAACAAGTGGTAGTATATTACTTCAAATGATTAGGCATTTTCTCTTGAATTGATCCCAAAGGATTATCAACCAGTTGGCCAGGAGGTAATAATTGGTTGATTTTAATGTTAGAATATCTCATGTGGAGATTTTTTCTAATGATTCTTTGAATGTTGGGTTGATACAACCAGTAAAAAGCTCTAAAACAAACAAGATAACTATCAAATAAGTTAAAAATATGGCCTAGTTTCAATGTGGGACCTAATTGGCTCAGTTCATAGTCTACTTAGTTATTATTGAGTCTAGTATTAAGTCTGCTCGAGTTTGAAAGTTGCTGGTTCAGTTTTAATTAGCTTATACTTAAGTAGGGGTAATTTAATTATTTCCAAAATTTCTGGAATGGGCTGCATTAGAGATCCATGAGTCTTATTTTAAGTTTTGGTCCTTTTGGAATCCTTTTTGTTTTGTTTTGTTTTGTTTTTAATCTTTTCCTTGTTAGTTTAATAGTTCTTTGTTTTTGTTTGGGATTCCAAGTATTTGTTGGAAAATAATTAGGAGTAGCTTATATAAAGAATTTTATTGGGTTCTTCCCAAGTATGATAGACTTGGGTTTGTCTTATTTTTCCTCCCTCATTAAATTCACTGTTTTAACACCTAACAACCATCTCCTTTAAGATTCGATCTTTTTATGACCTAACCATCTCTAAATCCTTAAACAGTAAACCCTATTCAAGAATCCTTCCAGAGCCTATCAATTCATCAAAAAAAAAATAATAATAATAAAATAAAATCCTTCAAGAACCTATCAAGAAACCTCATTTAATGCTGAGTTTAGTAAAGGTCCTGCATCAAATTAGTATCATAGCTCTCCACTGCTTCTGTCCTGCTTGGTTCTTGCAGTGATTGCATGCGGTATTCAAATGTGAATTTTTTATCATCAGATCATTCTGGCCTAGTTTTATTTTATTTTTCTTCTGAAGTGTTTCTTCTAAAGTGTAAGGATTAGATCAGAACTGCAGATGTTTTTATATGTGATGAAAATTTTATTCAAATTGAAATGAATTAATGCATATGATGATCATAATACACTCCCTTCCTCTCTGCAAGTTACAATCCAATATTCCAAAAAGCAATGAAACCTGAAAAGGAATCACAATGTCAATTTCCCAAAGGTTGATATCAGAAATGCATAATTTGACTGTGATCTTGGGGTGTTAGGGTAAATTAACATGGTTGACTTTGTCTTTCCCTAAGCTTAGCCTCAAGCTTTATAGTGCCACTATGTTTTATCAGTAGTTTCTAATTTGTTGGTATCCAATTATAAGTGAGGTAAGTTGTTGGAGTTTATAATTGAAAAAAAAAAAAAAATGATATGCTTATACTTAAATCATTTAAACGTGGATATACTTTTTTAATTACCAGTAAGCAAAAAGCACTATTTGCAAATAAAAGATGCATTCATCTTACATTCCTTGTAATGTCCACAAACAGGTACAATTTGTTTAAACTAGTAGACTATTTCCATAGTCGAGGCCTGTACCGTTCCATCTTTTTAAGGTACCTTCTCTCTTCTTTGAATTGATCACTTGAATTTTTTTTTTCCTTTTTTTCACTTACTGAGTTATTGTTGAAGATGAAATATTTATTTGGTTAATACCTTAATCTTTACCAGTCACTTTTTTGACCTGATTGCTTGAAAATGTAATACAGCATAATGGAAGGAGAAAAATCCCTGGAACGATTCTCTCCTGAAGTAGTGGTCCAGAACCCAAACATTAGAAATGCTGTTTCCCTCTTACCACCAATTATTTTATTTCATGGTACTGCAGATTATTCCATACCTTTCGATGCCAGGTCTGAGTCTGCTCTGGATTGAACTCTGTGATTTCCTTTAATTACTATTAAATCAAATATTGCATGAGGTTCGTTGGAGTTTTTTAGATAAATTTTTATAACTGGTATTCTTGTTTCAAAGTAACATAAATAAGCAGTTTTGCTAACTGTAGTGTTAATTTCCACTTACATCGTTCAATGTAATATATATAAGGAGTTCATTGGTGTTATTTGTGTTTTTTGCATATGCATAGATAAACTTACAAAGATATATCTGAACCATAGGTTTGAAGCTTCATACACACACACTCACACACACATATATATATATATGACCTTTTTGGTTTTAATTTCTATTGTTGGTTTTGAAGTGGTTATTGCATTTTTGGAGTAAATTTCCACTTACACCTGTCTAGCTCACTGTAGGTGCCATTGTGAGTGTACGATAGAGAGATTGGTGAGGGTATGCTTGGATTTTGTGGGGTGTTTGGTCGTGTGTGATTGAGGAAAATGGGTGTAATGACCCAAGAAAAAGCACTAGCCACATTTATGCTATATCCTAAAAGGAGTAGTCTAGTCACAATTGAGAATATGCTTGATGTAGAAGTCAGCACACACCCACACCATAAATCAATATCAAAATCAATCTGGGGCATCACAATGGGTCTTTGGCTGGTAATGGATAAGTTCTTGTTGATGTTGAATTTGAGTGGTGTTGGGGTTTGGTCAAGGTATTTTAGGGTTGTCTATAGACATGGCAAATAGGTTGGGTTAAGTTCTAGTCGGCCCGTATTTCTTCACATGAATTTTTTTTTTAAAATAAAATAAAATAAAAGATGGATTTAAAAACATGTGCCTATATTATCTTTTAGAGATAAGCATTGTATCTAAACTTTAGAAGACAAAAAGAAAAATCTTTCACTCATCATTGCAAAGCCTACAACATGTACATAAATACAAGCACTATTTACCAATGAAGAACATCACATCTTATCAAATTCCAAAATATTACATATAAAATCACTATTTGAAATCTGAAGGGATCTGGCTCCCAATTCTAGCACCCATTTTTTCCCCCCTTTTTGACAGGTTAGAAAAAGTATTATTAAAGGACCACTTAATGCAAAAAACATAAAGTAGCCTAAGATTACAAAAATAAAAATAAAAACGAAAACTACATACAATTAAGAAGCAAATCTACAAACATTGGGAGAGATTCACTAGATGTGAGTCACCAAACCCAAGACCAATCAAACAAGGTGCCAACAAAGGAAGCAAGCAGCTGATTTTCTGAACTCTCCACATCCTCAAAAGTACGACTATTGCACTCTCTCCAAATACACCACATCAAACATAACGAAATCAAATTCCAAATGCTACATAATCAATATCTAGCATGTTACCTAATCATAAACTTTTGCATCTAGCAATGTCATACTCACCTAGATTCTGAATGGTAGTAAAAAGACATAATGCATGCAGCAATTTGAGTGAGCAGTGAACTACAAATCAGTTTTACCTGATAAAACAATGCAACCACCACGGTAGGCCTTCTAAAATTACCTAATTGAGATACCAAGTTTGAAGTGCTTTTGGGCTCTAATTATCATCATCTTTTGTGCAGTAAGAGTTTTGCGGAAACTCTTCAAAGAGTTGGGGTAAAAGCTGAATCAATTTTGTTTGAAGGAAAAACTCACACTGATTTGTTTCTTCAGGTAAGGGGAAACTTAATTTGTTGCCTTTAGTTTGTTTTGTCAATATGTTGCTTTTGTGGATTGGAGAAATCTCTGGAGCTGTCATCTTTTTGTGTCTATTTGGAGTTATCCTTTCAATTGACTACGATTTCTCTTGATAGGAGGATAGTTTCTGCTACAGTTTTTTGTTTGAATCTATCTCATCCTGGTCTAATGGTCTTTTTGCATAACCATTTGATTTTCATTCAATGTAACATTAAAATTGCTTCAAATGCTTTGTTTGTTCCTGCTTATTTAAGAAATTGGTTTGGACCCTTTCCTACCTTGCAAAAAGATCTTGTTGTCCCCTCATCTATCTTTGTCATGCATATTTAGACAATTGTGAAAAACAAACAGAAACTTGATCAATTTAGCATGCGTTTGGATTGGGTGTTTTGCCCAATCCGTGCGTCTACATTTTTTTGTGGGTCCCATGGATACTGTTCACGAATCCACAAAAGTCAACGAAACACAAATTTTTAGGTAAATTTGGGTTGTACAACACTATTCAAACCTTTAAGAATTATTTTGCTACAATATTTCCAGTAATAAGTTTTCAATTTTCAGTAAATAAGCAGTATCCAAACACACCCTTAGTTATATTTGTCGACATGCCATTCAGGATCCAATGAGAGGTGGTAGAGACAAGATGTTTGAAGATTTAGTAGGTATCATTCATGCGGGTGATGCAGATGCCATTGCCAAAGATGCAGTGGCTCCTCCAAGAAGACGCCTTGTACCTGAATTTATGTTGCAGTTGGCTCGAAGAGTTAGTCCATTTTAGCTATTTTTTATCCCTAAACTGTTAAATGAAGAACCCATATTTTTGTTGATATGTACATATACTGAAGTGGTTATTGTATTTGGTTTACTGCCTTAGCATTCTCCCTCTCCCTTTTCTTTATTTGCAGTTGTTATGAGGTTTGTTCTTTTTCTTTATAATACTCATTGAGAGAAACAGCGTTTACACAATCATGGTTTTTTTAAAACTACAAATTCAGTGGGATGTTTTAATGAGTTGTGGGTATTGGATCTCTGGTAGTTGCATGAGCGGATTTAAAAATTATGTGGTGCTTTAGTTTAAGAAAAAAGAAAAAGGGTACTAATTCAGACTTATCATTTACTACCATCTAGTTCTAACCGCATCAAAAACATTTTAGTATTGCATGGGATGCCTAAAATCGAGCAAAGTCTAAGATATTATTGTGGATCATATGCACCAGTCCATCGAAGGGCTTTGTTGAATAAGAATGCCTTAGCTCTCATGGCAATATTGGAGGTCATTACCAATAAAAGCAACCCGAAGTTGAAGATCGAAGGCCAAATCTTTGAACTGGATAAATCTGTTGATTGTAAAAAGGTAATTAGAAAGAGAACAGTATGGTGTCGACCGTAGGGACTACTTCAATGTTTAAGTCAATAAATATTTTCTTTTTAATGGAAAGAAAGCCAATAGTTATTCTAATTATTCTCATGTACCTTGATCAATTTATAATGAGTTTCGATGACACTTAATGGTTATGGATGATAATTATCATGAATATTTTGCTCGCATGTTTTGAAATGAAGAACTTTGCATCCAATGACAGTCAATCAATGGCTGGAAAGTTAGACATGTACTGCAATTCATGAATATAGGAAGAAGTTTCTACAAAAGCAAGTCAAATTGTGGATTGGAGTAAAAGTTCAACTATATGTTAGTATTTAGGATAATCTAGGTCTCCAAGGTAGTGGTAAGATTCATTGGATTAGAAGTGATGACTTGAAATTTATCCGGTGGGATTTTTGCCTTTTGAGAAGTTTTCCCCATTCGTCAATAAATTATCGTGTCAGTTTAATTTTCGCCACATTAGTTTATTTGATGATTTGTTTGTGCCTCCATGATTACTTGTAATTTGATTTAATTAATCAACTTGAGTAATTGAATTAATTAATCGGGATCAATCTATAACCCAACAGAAACAATGTATGAATTCACCAAATCTTTTGTTTAGGCCAACTTGGCTAGGTAGGTCAAGTAGCTTTTACCCCTTGTTCTTCTTAAATTTCTTTTGGTCATTCATCCAAGCGATCAGTAGATCCTTTTGATTCCAAGGACATACATTTTGTCATGGATGTCTTGTACCTTAATTATCTTTATGAACACTAGCATTTCTTAAGACTGTCCATCTTAGGGTTCCTTTGCCCGCAAGGTTGGCCCTAGACCTAGGTCATTACGGGTTTGTTTGGATACCGTTTTAGTTTGTTGAAACTGAAAATTCATTACTGAAAGTAATGCAGATAAAAGTAAAAATTAGGTTAAATAGTACAGTGGGGTTCATGAATAGTACCAAAAAGTGTAGTGAGACCCATAAATAGTAGCAAAAATAAGCTGAATAATGAAATAATTGATAATTTTAATCCACATCCAAATGCACACTACGTATGCAAACTTTATTTCTATACCTAAATCATTTACAATGCATCTCATGGACTACACATAATGTCTAAATTCATATAATTCTCAGATATCCAACAAATTGGATTTTATGGCGCAAATCCCAATCCCCCCCCCCCCCTAGCCCCCCACGGGTGGCCATCCTTGATGAAGGACGCAAGGTAGTGCTAGTTAAGTTACATGATTTTTAGCCATAGAGTTTCCACTTAAAGTTACAAAGAAATTACATTTTATTATTGTTAACGATTACACTAATTACACTATGTACTCTAAACTTTTCAAATGGATGTTTTTCACCACAAATACACTTTGCACCTTAACATCAAATTTGTTATTAACTTGGATGGAAAAGTATGCCGCACCACGTGAAAAGACCTAATTGCCCCTCATCTCAATCCCTTAAAAACAAAGAAGAAATTATACTTTATCACCCTAGAATATACTCCCTATTACATTTTGTTCCCTAAACTTTGGATTTTGGTCCAAGTTGACAATAAACTTGACATCAAGGAGCAAAGTGTAACAAGAATTATAATTCATGGTGTAAAATGTACATTTTAAAACTTTAGGGTGTAAAGTGTAATTTGGAGTATAATTTAAGGTGGTAAAATATAATCTCCCCTAAAGTTACGTAAGATACCATTAGATGAGACAAAGTCACTATTATCGGTGACCTTGTTACTATCTGCTAAAAGTGACCATAACATTTTTAAATAAAATAAAAGGAAGAGGAATATAGGTTACCACATGACATGGTGGAGTTCATCATTGTATTTGAAAAATACAAACTTTTGTGATCCAATCAAGATTGTGAATTTACTTTTCAATGTGACGTGAGTTACCATTGAATGCGATAATGTTACTATCATGTTATTGTTTGCCAAAAGTGACCAAAAAGAGAAAATTAGAAAATAGAAGAACAAGGTTAGCATGTGACATGGCATACATTTTCAAATGGGATGGCCATACCCATTGGGTAATGGATATCCAACCCTACCTAATCCAAATGTTCCGGGTAATACCTGGTTCTTCATGAGTAAAGCTTAACTGAGTATGGTATGGATATTAATTGTTTGGGTAAGGTATGGATATTATCCAAACCCGACCCGTAATAATTAAAAAAAAAAAACCTCTCTCATCGAATGAAAACCTCAACAAATAACAGATAAATTAAAATCAAAATTATGCAAAATGAAAAGAAACAAACCTCGCGGTCGAGAGTGGGGTCCAAGCCATCGAAGACTTGATTTCCCATTCGTCTATATCAGCATCTTTGCCTTTAAACGACTGATCGAATTGTTCATCCGCGTCATCGTTTTGATCATCAAGCTTTCTGCGAAGCTTTCTTCACGGAGCTCTTTGGCCTTTCTTAAAGCACTCGTCGAATGCCGATGAGCACAGCTTGTCATCGTGATTGCGTGTGTCGTTAGTATCTCACCTCCATTCTTGTTGCTTGACCTCGCCGTTGGTGAGTGACCACGACAATGATTTTGAGGATGCGAGGGATTCGAACACCTTTTCGACTCGGGCTCAAAAGCTATTGTCTACAGATTCTGAGGACACCATTGAAGGAGAAGGAGAAGGAGATTTTTTAAGGATTTCATTCGGTGTGTATTGTGTTTTTAAGTAAAATGTTTTGGATTTAAAAAAATAAAAAAATAGGTTTTGGGTAGGATATGGATATCCATGGATAATATATCTGAGTAAGATTTAGGTATGGATACTAATGGGTATTGATATTTAAGCATCCATGGGCAAACTTTTTGGGTGGGTATAGGTATACTCGATCCATACCCTACCCATGGCCATCCCTAGATGTAACTCTCCTACTAGGATCTTATCAATGGATGTGATAGAGTTGCCATTACTTGTGGCCTTTTTTTTTTACTAATTTGCCTAGAATGACAAAAAAATTTCAATTAAAAAAAAAAAAAAATCGGTTTAGCCCATAATGTTGTGAAATTTGTCTTGTATTTCACATAGTTTTCAGACCCAGACCGAATCGGGAACCGGACTGAAGTCTGATATTTTAGTATAGAGAACTGGGCATGCCTTCAAATTCCATGAACCCTTTAAACTAGGGTTGGATTGCAACCAGTGGCATGAACCATGCGGTCCAACCCCGGTTCAAGCATGCCTGTTAAATAAAGAAAAATTAGAAAATGCGCTTACCAGGTTTAGAACCTAGGCATGGTCAGATATGCAGCTAGAGCCTAACCACTTAGCCAAGCTTGCAAGTTGATGCTAAAAAAAAAAAAAAAATAGTAATAATAATAATAATACTTGAAGTAAACTTAAGGCAATTTTTTTATTTTATTTTAATAACAACTGCTTAACATAATTCTATTCTACTTAACTAAATTATCCATCTCTTACAAGGAATAAAAAAAAAAAATTATAATTAAAATCATTCAAAGATATTCAATTGTACTTCAAAAATTAATTATAAATTTTAATATTTTCATGGTTATTATTTTATTTTATTAACTTTTTTATTTAATTATTAAATATATACTTGAAAATAATTAAATTTCCCTCACATATATAGATATATTAGTCAATTTTGCTAGTGTTATAAATTTAATATCTATATTTAGGCTTTGATTAATATTAAATTAATTATGACATCATCACAGTTCGACCCCAGTTCAACCTCGGTTGGACCTCAAAAATCTTGAACCTCTCCCTTTTACGGTTCAATGAATGGTCCAGGATTCAAGACCATGGTATTTCACACACACACACACACACAATGCTATATAATCCAATCATAGATTAAAATAAATAAATAAAAAACTTAGAAAATTGCAAAATCACTACTCAATGTGACTTGAGTTACAAGTAAATATGACAACATTACTGCCCGTACAATGTGACCAAAAATAGAAATTATAAAAAAAATATAGGAAATTATATTGTTTAGCTCGTGATGTGTTGGCAAAGTCTAAAAACTAAATCATTTCATAGTCAAACATTTAAAATATAGAATAAAAAAAAAAAAAAAATCATACAAAACCGTGGAGCTACTTCTCAATGTGAAGTGACTTACTAGTGGATGCATGTATGTAAAAGTAACTGTCAAAGTGATTACTATTTTTGTGCGTCTCTATTTATAGTCAAAGTGATTAAAGAAAAGAAGAAAATCTATATTAAACAAGTTAATAATAATAATAATTATATATATATATATATATATATATATATATATATATATAGAGAGAGAGAGAGAGAGAGAGAGAGAGAGAGAGAGAGAGATTATGTTGGAAATATGAAAAAGTGATAGTTGAGTTAGAGGACTCTTAGGATATGTTTGGTTGGAGTGAAAATTGGGAGGATGTAAAATATGGAGGAAAATGATATTTTCCATTATTGGGTTGAGAGAGGAAGGGAGAGAGAAAAGTTATAGGGCCCATAAGTTTTCTTTCCAGCCCCTTTAAAATACAATCTCTCCAAATTGGAGTGAAAAGTGAGAAAAATATTTAGAAAAAATTACCCCATCACTAATTAACGTTCCTAATATATATATATATATATATATTTTTCTTTTTTGACTTTTCCTTTGTAACGTTGGCTTGCCTCTTTTTTGACTTTTCCTTTGTAATGTTGGCTTGCCGCTTTTTTTTACTTTTCCTTTTTAATGTTGGCTTTTTGTTTTTGTTTTGTTTTTTCTTTGGTTTTGTCAGGTGGTGGGTTCTTCTTCTTTTCCTTTTTTTTTTTTCTTAATTTTTTTTTTAAGAAAACACTTTTGGATGATTTCTTATGCTATTTTTTGAAATGTCCACTTTCATCTATACATAATTTTTTAAAAAAAGTATAATGTATTACCTTTTGTTTTATTTAAGACTGACATGATGGTAAATTTATACAAACCTTATTTTCAACCAAACCAAAAAATTTTCCATCCCTTCACTTTTCCATCCTCTCAACCAAAACACAATTGAGGAAACTAAAGACTTTTCTATCCTCCCACTTTTTCATCATTCCTCTATTTTTATTCTCTCACTTTTCCATCCTCCCAAACAAATAGACCCTTAAGGTAATAGCCTATATTTGCCTGCTATAACATGTTAACTTGCAAAGGTTATGTAAAGAAAAAAAAGAGTGAACGGTAGAATTCTCTATGTAAAATAGAGTTGGTCCATTAAAACTTCTTCTCTCCTCTCTTTTATTTTTTTATTTTTTTTCCTAACAATAGTATTTAAAGCTCTTTGAACACCTTTGTGTAGTCACTTCGTTCTACACACATCATGTACATTGGATCTCATTAAATTTTAAAAACTACTAGGTCAATACCTTAGAATTGGTCTTTGAAACTTCAAAATGAATATATATATATATATATATATATATATATATATATATTTATAGATGCTAAAACATCTCATTTTACGAGGATCATTACCTCATAATAAAGGAATCAAAATCAAGCAGACCCCATATATTTAGGGGTGAATATCAAATCGAATGGACAAAGCTGTTTCATATTTTTGTTTTTGTTTTTAAATTTTAAACATCAAATCTAATCATTTTAAATTTAAAGTATCAGATTATAAATTTAAATAAATAAAAAATAATCTAAATTATCAAATAGAAATTAGTTATTGTATTAAAAAGTACGAAAATAAATTAGTCATCAAGCCTTCTTAGCTCAGAGGTAGAGCGCGTGGCTTTTAACCACGTGGTCGTGGGTTCGATCCCCACAGACGGCGATAATCTTGTCATATTTTTTTTCTCCCTACAATGTTTAGCTCTTTGAACACTTTTTTCCCCTAACAATAGTGTTTAGTGCACCTTCTTAGCTCAGAGGTAGAGCGCGTGGCTTTTAACCACGCGGTCGTGGGTTCGATCCCCATAGACGGCGATAATCTCGTCATATTTTTTTTTCTCCCTACAATGTTTAGCTCTTTGAACACTTTTTTCCCCTAACAATAGTGTTTAGCACTCTTTAAACATCTGCGTAGTCACTTAGTTCTACACATCATGTATACTAATCTCATTAAATTTTAAAAATCACAAGATCAATCTCTTGGAATTGGTCTTTGAAACTTCAAAAAGGAATGATTTGATCACATATTTTTAATTTTTGTTTTTTTAAATTTTTTAAATTTTATTATTATCATTTTTATAGATACTAAAACATCTTGAGGATCATTACATCATTATAAAGGAATCAAAATCAAGCAAACCCCATATATTTAGGGTAATTTATTTTTATTTTTATAGATACTAAAACAACTCTTTTACGAGAATTGTTACCTCATAATAAACGAATCAAAATCAAGCAATCCCTAAAGTGTTTAGCTCTTTGAACACTTTTTTTCCTCTAACAATAGTGTGTAACGCTCTTTAAACATCTGTGTAGTCACTTTGTTCTACACATCATATACACTAATCTCATGTATTTTTTAAAACCACTAGGTCAATCCCTTGGAATTGGGCTTTGAAACTTCAAAAAGAAATAATTTGATCACATATTTTTAATTTTTAATTTTTTTAATTTTATTATTATTATTTTTATACATACTAAAACATCTCAAGGATCATTACATAATAAAGGAATCAAAATCAAGCAAACCCTATATATTTAGGGTAATTTATTTTTATTTTTATTTTTATAGATACTAAAACATCTCATTTATGATAATCGTTACCTCATAAGTCATAATAAAGGAATAAAAATCAAGCAAACCCATATATTTAGAGGTGAAAATCAAATCGATATGCCAATGGACAAAGCTATTTTATATTTCTTTTTAAAATCCACACATCAAATATAATCTTTTTAAATTTAAATAAATAAATAAATTATAGTATCAAATAGAAATTAGTTACTTAGTTACTGATTAAAAGTACGAAAATAAATAAGTCATCAAACAAGCCTTCTTATCTTAGAGGTAGATCGAGTGCGTGGCTTTTAACCACGTGGTTGTGGAAAAGCCACGTGGTTCTGGGTTTGATCCTGCATAAATGGTGATATACCCTTTTTTTTATATACCTTTTCTCAAAAAAGAAAAGAGAAAAAAAATCAGTAAAAGGAAAAAAGAAAAAAAATTAATGGACTCACTTGTGTGTGTGTGTGTTTGCTTTTTTTTTTTTTATTTTTTTAAAAGGGTGATTGTTCTACATTATTTAAGAGAATGTGTTGTGTGTAGTATAATTTGTCATACTCTCCTTTAAAAAAGTTACTGAAACTTTTAAGTGGAGTTTGTGATATACCTTTTTATTATAACCTCTTTCTCTTTTGTGTGTGTTGGTTTCTTAAAATAAAAAACTAATATTTTTAAATTTAAAGTACCAGATTCTAAATTTAAATAAACAAGTACCAAGAAATTAGTTACTGTATTAAAAGTATGAAAATAAATAAACCATCAAGCCTTCTTAGCTCAGAGGTAGAGCGCGTGGCTTTTAACCACGTGGTCGTGGGTTCGATCCCCACAGACGGCGATTATACAAGTAAAAAATTGTTTATAATTGATGTTCTCAACAAATTTCATTACTTTTTTTTAAGCATCACTTTCACAACTAACACAATTTTCATCCTATACCAATTAGGCAATTACAACTTGCCATTTCAGCAGTCGTTATGTAAAATTTTCTTAAATTCCTAATTAGATCGGTTTGGGTTTCCTTAATGTGGAAATAAGGTTTTTCCTTAGTGTGAAAGACAAGGATTTTACTTGATGTGGAAGACAAGTATTTACTTTTTTGATACAGACAAGTATTTCCTTTTTTTATTTTTTATTTTTGAGAAAGGACAAGTATTTCCTTAATATAGAAGGAAAGAGGTTTTGTGTGTGTGTGTGTGTGTGTGTGTGTGTGAAGTAATTAGGTATTTCTTATTCATCAACAAATACAATTGAAGTATTATAAATAAGTATTGTTGCAAATTGTTTTGTGGTTTTTGCTCAAGGGTTTTCCTACACGCGGAGAGGAAAAAACTCTTATTATGGAGTGAATTTTTTTTGAAGAATAGTTTGGTAGTTTCAAAGAATACTTGTGTTTATGTATTGAGAGTTTGTTTTGTGAGTGTGAGAGAGTCTTGGGGTGTATTTGGGCTTTGGGATTGTGAGTTTATGTTTATGAGGTTTGTGAGAAGTTTATTTATTTAATTTATTTTTTTATGTTGGTAAGGTTTGTGAGTGTTGTGAGGTTTGATTTACTATATATATTTGTAATCTATATCGTTGATAGTAAATTTTTGGTTGGTGTTGCTCGTGGACGTAGGCATTAAGTTGGCCGAACTATGTTAAATATTTCTGTTTGTGTCGATATTTTATCTTCTTGTTTATATAAATGTATTTTTGCTAGCTTTATATCACAACAATTAATATTAGAGTTTCCACTATTGCACATGTGATTTTTTTGTTTTGTCTTTTCTTTTTTACAGTTTATTAAGGTAATAGATTATGATTAATGCAAATTCACCTTCACTGAAAGTACTACTAACATCATTTTTATTATATATCAACGAAAATAAAATTGCAATTCAAATAATTATGAAATTTGTCATGTTTTTTTTTTTTCAACTTTTTAATTTTTGGTTTAATTACACATTTAGTTCTCAATCTTTTACTCATGTTTTAAAATGGTTTCTATGGTTTAAAATGTTTTATTAAAATCCTTATACTTTTAGGTATGTGCCAAAAGAGTCCTTGCTTTAAATTCTTGCTTTGATTTTAAGTTGAGATTGTTTTGTGAAATTTCAAAAATTTTGATAGTAACAAGAGATTAGTTATTCAAATATTTTGTCTACTTCTTTTATTTTTTTTTTTGGAGATGGAGAAATTCAAAATATACTATATGCAAACAATAGTTATTGAACCAGACCAGAAATGAAATTGCAAACCAATTTGTCGACAGCGTTTCCTGTGGAATTTGTCTAGGAGGGAGCTATTGAAAGAAAAAAAAGTTACAGAGCTGAGAGTTTTGAAGTCTAAACTTAGATGAACAGAAGGGAACGTTGGCAGGGCAGCTTGACGAGACGAAGCACACTTTTAACGTTTTCCTTGGCAACGAGCTTTTGTTCGAAATATTCTTATAGAATAGAGTTTCCCTGATCGCTATCATAGCAAAAGTCATTGCTTAATCAGTGTGTGTGTGTGTTTTTTTTTTTTTTTTTTTTTTGGGAGATACACAAAAATGAAGCCAATTATTAGTTAAATGATTTAGAAGTTTGCCTAAGAAAATGTTACCCACTTAAGTGTGATATATATATTGGACATCAAATTCATTAAATAAAGCAGGTTCGACTATAAAATAAGACATCAAAATGTAAGATGTATGTAATTTAATTACTCAATATTCAGTTGATCAAACTATATATCATGTTATTTAAAAAAAGCAGCGTTGTTGACAAACAAAAGTACATATGCCAAGAAGATCGTTGTTATTACATTAGGCCATTCCTAACTAGCTGACTTACATAGATATCAACTTCCTATGATTACACAAATTAACCAAACCATAATAGCATCACACAAATTTAACTTTGATCTTCTTGTAGTTGCTTTTGTCAGACATCATAGCATTGAGCACTTTTGATTAGTGCTTTGATGCTGATTTGCCTCCTTTTCCCTATACAAAAAAAATCATAATATTTTCAATTGGAACAAACACATCAAAGCAATGAGTATGAATTTCGATACAAACCTACTGTGTCTTAATAAAATTTCACAGAATTCTGTTGACGATCGCATGGCAGATGCACGTTTAAAAACATGGGGACATGGTAGTTATGTAGCATGGAATTCAAAATAGAGAAACTTGTTGCACGTTAGTATGTTTGGACTATGGACACTAAAAACCCGAGTTGAAGACATGATTTTTAACTTGAAATTGTCTTTAATGCACATTTTTAATTGTTTTTAGACCTGTGTGTACGGACACACACGTGTAACAAACACTCCCCTTCGAAACATATGTACTAAGATGTGTCATGCTATGTATTGCGTACCTTCTTCTTAGGTTCCTGAGGCTTTTGTGCGGCCTTCTTTGCACCCGACTTGGATGCCGGAGCTTTGGCTGCATTATCAGTAGACTTGGCAGGCTCCTTCTTGACCTGCCCAAACAGTTGTGTGCCGGCAGGTTTTTCAGTCTTCACTGAGGCCATTTTTCTGGAGACTCTTAACACAAATGGAATTCAATTAAAGTGAAAGCTTGTAAAACTTGGTGGACTCTGAGTACTATCTCCTCCCAAACATACTCTTTTTATAGCAGATTTCTACCACTGTGGTAGAGGAATTAGAATCACAATTTGCAATAAAAGATGACAAGGGGATGGTGGTGTTTCAAGAGAATGGAATAACTGATGTCGTAGAGAAGGCTTTAGCATCATATGCTCTGCTTTGTAACTTCTTTTTCTGATTATATTATTTTTTGATAAACTTAGCATATCCTCTCATAGGTTTATAGTTTTTATTTTTTTAAGGAATATATATATATATATATATATATCAAAGACGATATGAGGTATCATGTATTATGGCTAGGTAAGCAATCAACGAATAATTATTTTCTTACCAGGAAAAAAAAGGAATAATTATTTTTCTTTTCCATTATTATTTTCTTTTTTCTTTTTTCTTTTGAAGGTATGTCCCAGAATAAAGGGCTAATATTTGGTGCCACAAAAAGTACATGCTTCCAATGGCATTGTGATTATTACCGCAATAAAGCCTGGTGTCTATGTTGATTCGAAGCTTAATTTTTCCATTTAATTCTCACCTAGTTTAATATTTAGATGGTTGATTATGTTAAACTAGATGATATCTCGCGCGATGCGCAGACTATTTTACAATTTCATTTGAAATCATTTCTATTTATATTAAAATCTACATATAATACTTAATACTTATTTTGTTGTATAATATTTATGTTTGCTCACAATATTGTTAAATACTTTGAAACTTGGTTTTATTTATTTATTTTTTTATTCATAATTTATTTTAAAAAATTGTATAACATTGTAAGATTATAATATATTATAATATTTACCGTTAAAAGCAGATTTTATTTTTCAAACTGATTAAATGATTTTGATATCTACAAATAAGAATTCAAAATACAAAACACTTTTATATCCTAAAATTACATAAATTTAAGCAACCTACCAAACACTTTCCCAATCACTCTATTCTCACAACCAAATATGGAGATCTTGATCATAAACACCCAATTAATTATCTCAATGGAATTAAGGAAATCATTTGTAAGTATCAACATAAAGAGAATGTGATTAAACAAAGAAAAATTTGCTAAAAACACATTCATTTATCAAAATTCAATTGACTTTAGTTGGGATTTTGTGTCCTTTAAAAAAAAGCAAAAAATACTTTTAAGTCACCATCGATTTTTGTTTTTATCACTATGGCTACATGCAAAGAAACATATAAATTATGAATTCTAACACAAAATTTTTTTTAAAAAAAAAAAACAAAAAAAAAAAGCTAACTTCATAAATAATCAATTAGAATGTTTCTTTTTCTTTTTCTTTAGTTCTAAAATAAAATACATTTATAACTTTCCCAAACCAAAATCTCAAACATCCATAGACTCCAAGCGAATCATAACCTTCACAAAATCTACAATGTCTGACTTCAACATCAAAACCGTAAGCTACGGTTATTGAAAAAAAAACGCAAGCCCCCTTCCTTGGTCATAGCCTAGTCATATGGGTTAAATCAAATGATACTGCAATGTTGGAGTTGTGTAGGTGTCATTGAAAGGTTGAAGCTAAATGGCATTATTTTTTTCTAAGTGTATTTGAGATAGGATGATATGAAAGGCTATGGACGTGTATATATAGGAGTAAAAGTGAAAATGATGAATGAAAATGCAAAGAGTTTTTTGTGTGTGTGAGAGATGGAAGGTCTTGAAACATTGAACCAAATGAAATAAATAGTAGTTTTAAAACATTGAATACAAAATGTAACAAAAATTAGTCTTGAAACATTGAACCAAAGGAAATAAAGAGTCTCCACTTTTAAATTTGTTCTTATCTCTAATATGGTTTAAGGGTATCTCAATCCTCTTCATAGAGTGCGCCACATGGTAGAACCTTATGCTCTTTCGCATGAGGTCTTTTATATATATATATATATATTGATGATTACAAATTGTCCCAAAAAATTAAGTTATTGAGATATGGTAAGTTTAATAATTTAACTACATACATTTAATACTTCTTCTCATGTATGGACTGAAACTATTTTTTTAATAAGTGATGCCCAACATGTGAGATTTTAAATGAGAGGTAAAGTGGAGGAGATAAGAATCACAGTCAAAACCTCTTGCTTTAATACTATGTTAAATTATTGAATATCCCAAGATATGCATATGGTGATGACTTATATGTTTGATTAGGTCTATTTCAATTGTTTTGTACCTCTACCTTGACATTAAGTAAAAAAAACCATAAACTTCATCTGTAAGTCTCATGTTAATAACTTTAGCCTCACTATTAGTTGTTGTCTTCTTTGATGTCTTAGGCATTTTCAAAGATGCATGTTAAATAGATTTTTCTTTACAATATTATTACTAAGACATTATGCATCTACTACAAATAAACCAATACAACAAAATAAGACATAGCATAATATTATTACGTATAAACTAATAATTGAATATTTTTATTTTAAAAAAACTAATTATTGAATGAAGCATTAATATTATGATAACTAGTCACAGATCCATGTGATGCGTGGGAATAAATAATTACTTTGTAATTGTGGTATGATGTATAATTTGTTTTTTAAATTTTGTGGAAGATAATTTGTTTTCCCTAAAAATTAAAAAATTTCTAAAATTATTTTTCATCTATCCATCTTTACAAGTACATCATTTTAATATTTTGGGTGTGTTTGATTGACATTATTTCTTTTTAAGGTGGTCCATATTTTTTTTAAATTATATTATGGTATGTTATAATTTCCATTTTTTTTTTACAACTAAACTCTATATGTTTCAAATATATTATTAAAATTTCTCATTTCTTAAAGGAAATTATCATGATAATCAAAACTCATTACAAAAATTACACCTGATATTACTCAAATAGTTGACAGAAACATTCAAGTACATATAAGATTGTATTTTGATATAAATTCAAATTTTCACTTTCAAAATAACTAATTATTATTTCAAACAAAGGTTATAAGTGGGAGAGAGAAGGCTCATGATGGAGAAATTAAAACATACTACAAAATCGTATTAACCCAAAGTAGTGTTATAAAAAAAATACAATGATTCATTAACCTAAAGTAAAGTTGCAAGAAAGAATAAAAAATCGTGGGAGAGAATAATTATCTTTTTTGTTAAATTATGATTTTTTCACATAAAATTTGTGTTGACTTTATTCCATGACAAAAAGTGTTGTAATTGCATTAATTTATTTCCTTGTATTTTGTGGGATTTTATTGTATTGGGTATAATATTAAGTTGGTGAAGATTGCTCAAGAAGTTGATCTCGTGACTCAACTCGCGAATAGTGCAACCCCCCAAAGTCACATGAGAAGCACGTGCTAGAAGCTGAAAAGTTAAGTATTAGGTTGTATTTTGTGAGTCACTTCGCTACTTAGGCCAAGTCGCGAAGTGACTCGCGAAACTCTCTGCCTAGAGGATTTTAAGTGTGACTTTCTAACCCTTCACCCATACTATATATACTCTCATTACTCACAAAATTAAAAAGGAGGCTATTCAGAAGAAAACCTTAGAGAGGTTTCTACAACACACTCACCTTATTAGAGAGAGCTACTCATTCTCAATAGAGAAATCCTTATAGTCTATTCTATTCTCCCTCTCTCATTGTTGTACCTTGAGAGGAGATTTGTACCAAAATACAAACCATACTTATTCAGAGTGTAGAGAGTGTTTTGGAGCTTGGGAAGTTTTGGGATTCACCAAAAGAAGCTGATGAGGCTTGGCAGATGAAATCGGGCAGTATTGTAGGATTCGAATAACTAGTGAAGACAAGACTTCGAGAAGTTCATTGGTAGTAGGAGCTTGGAGGGCTCAAGTACATTGGATAGATTAGGCTTGGAGGGTCTTTTTGATATTCTTGTACTCTAACTTATTTACTAGTGGATCGATTTTAACTTGAGGGGTCACGGAGAGGTTTTTCGTGAGTTCTTCAGTTTCCTCTTGGATAACATGTCTTGGTGTTATCTTGTATTTGCATCTCTCTTCCCTACTCTTTAACCTTTACATATATTACTTATCGTACTTGCTTATGGCTTAGAGTAGTGTTCCAGTTTATTGCACTTGTTTTACTCTTGTTCCGTACTTAGATAACTAAGCGTAAAAGTAATTAAGCTGTAATTTAAAATTGTGGGTCTAAACAAGCATTAGTGTTTTCACATTAATTAAGCTTTCAATTGGTATCAGAGCGGGTACACTTGTTTTGATTTAAATACCTAAGTGTGATCCTTGACCCTTTGTTTGTATTGCCGTGGATAGTGCTTTATAAGCTTCCTTGCATGTTTTGGATGATGTCGATTGTAACATGCCATGTGTTTGTGAAAATGCCTCTATGAGTGTTAATCTTCATGATTATGTTGACCTGTTACATAACTCTTTGGGTGTTGTTAAAATTACAAATGTCAAACACTTGAAGAAAAAGTCTAAGTAATTTCATGAGTATTTGAGCAAGTTCATTTGTGAAAAGGATGATTTGATTGGTAAGCTCAATGAATCCAACAAATTGGTTGAAAAATATAAGAAACTTGCTGAAAATTCTTGTGAAAAGTTGAAAGAGTTTGAATGTTTGAATGTGGACTTGGATGCTAAACTTGTTTTGTCTAACAAACTTGTTGATGATCTTAAATGTGAAAATGAAACTCTTAAGATGCATGCCAAGTATTTGAATTGCTAAACCTATTGTTAAAAAGAAGATGTTATTTGTTGCAATCATGTTGTGAGACCTGATTTTGTGCCTATTGTGAGTTCTACCTCTAGAGACAAATCGGTGTACATTCCTCCAAAGAAAAGAAATCAAAAAGTGGAGAAAAAGGCTCTTAACCCAAAACCTTTGTTTAGGTATCATCCTAGGGATTTGAGTGGATCTAAATTTGTTCCTACTTGCTACCATTGTGGTGTGATCGGTCATATTAGACCTCAATGATCCATGTTGAAGGGAGAACAAAACCATGTTGCTAGATCCCTCCCTAAAAAGCCTAGTGGACCTAAACACATTGTTTGTTACCATTGTGGTGCTTTTGGTCATCTAAGGCATTATTTTTCTAAGTTTCAAGCTCTTAAAAGAATAAAAAGAAAAGAAAAACTTGAAATTCTTGGAAGTTATGCTAAGAAAGAAAAAATGGATTTGAGTGAAAATTGTAAGTTGTTGAAGAAAGTTTTTAATGCTCTTAACTCCTTGTTTATGTTCGTCTCCGGTTCTTATTCTTCCAATCCTTGTTGGAATCTTCATGCATTAGATGCTTCATTATTATGCATTTGTACATTATGCATCTATTTATATGAATTGTTTTTGTTTTTGTTCTTACTTTCATGCATTTTTTTGTGTGTGTGTAAAAATACAAAAACACATAAAAAGTGAAAAATCCAAAAAGTTTGATCATGTTTGCTTGAGCACATATCACATGTGAGTTTGGCTTAGTACCTTTGTATTAATGGCATAGTGCATTTATGAGTTTAACTTGTTATGTATGCACTTTTTAGTGTGAGTGAAATCTAGAAATCTATGTCTGATTGTTGTAAATAGATCTTCAAGCTTGTCATGACTGTCTAGCCAATAGTCTTGATTGATCTTGATACATGCGTAGACTTTATCATATATATCTCCTCACATTTATTTTTATGTCAAAAAGCTCTTCAAATGTCAATCTTTAAAAAGAGAAAAAGTTGAAAAAGCCTTACTTCAAAAGCTAGTTTGACTAGGAAAAGGTGGAGTAACATGTATGATACCAAAACCAAAGACTTATTCTTCAAAGAAATATAAAAAATTTCATGGCATCATTGCTCAAAAATTGAGGTGTATTGATAAAAAAGTATGAACAATGGAAACCAAATGAAAAGCTTTCAATCAATGTAAACACTTTGGTGAGGGGTCATATATGTTCATTTCTACTAGTGAGATAGGTCTCTTGACTTCGTGCTATGTGTGAATGACTTGATTGAACTGATCATTAAAGCTTCATACTAGACTATGGACTAATTCATACTTGATTTCTATACACAACACACAAGTCTAATGTTCAATGAATGCTTATTTCATTTGTGTGATTGTTCATGTTCAAATGTGGTGTGTGTGTGCTCAACCATATGTGGATCAAACCAAAAAGATTTTTGATCAATTTAATTGTATTTGGAAGTGATTTATATCACCCATGTTTTTCAAAATTTTTAAGTTGATTTTGAGTGAAAAACAAGTTTTTTGGGTGTTTTCGCGACTCATTTTGCGAGTGGTATAAGTCCCACCCTAGTCGTGAGTTTAAATGGTTCAATTCTCAAGTTTTTCAACTTTGGACAGAGTGTTTCGTGACTCATATCTGACCCACAAAAATTTTGCAAGCTATTTCGTAGGTCGCTATGTCCCTAAATTTTTCGTGACTAGTTCACAAGTCAGTGACTCGCGAAATGCCTAGAATCAACTTTTTAATGGGCAATTCATGGGACATTTGTTCTAAACTTCTCCCATCTTCTACAAAACCCTTATATCAAAGTTTCTAATCAAAACCCAACTAATTTCAATTGTTTTACATTCCATAAACATCTCTAACATAACCTTAGCTTTTTTGATTGATTTTAATCCTTAGATTATGTTTTTGTTTTTGTTTTGTTTTTTTTTGTTTTTTTTTTTGGGGGGGGGGGGGGGTTATGTTCATAGTTGGGATTTTCTCAAATGGGGGCTAGAATGTTTAATTTTTGTCAATATTTTTTATTGAGTTTTGCTTTAAATGTTGATTTGCATTGGATGTTAGCCCTTTGTGGCATTCTAAACATATATTTAGGCAATTTTTAACATGTTCATGCATTGTTCATCATATGTGTATAGTGTATGCATACTAGGTGTTTGATAAAATGCCTCTATGGTATTTTATCATCCATTTAGACTCCGATGAGTACCAAACTTTGGGGTTTTTTCATGTATCCTCATTTGGAACATGTTTGGTTTATTGGTTGTGTAGTTGATAGACTTTGCCCCACATGTGCTTTTTCCATACTTTGGTCATGTGTTGCACATAGCCACTCCTTGTACACACTTTTGCTACCCTTGTCATGCATTGGTCTTGTTAGAAATTGGGTTGGTTTTGACCCAACCCATAAACCATGGCCCATGGATTGTCCACATGGGTTATCTGATAACTAAGTTTAAATTTAAACTTATTGATATTGGTATGAGTTATCAATATTAGTAGTGGAGTAATTTAACTTAACAAATATTGATATGAGTTATCAATATCAGTAGTGGAGTAATTTAAACTTAATAGATGAGATCTTTTAGGGATCACATATATTTGATGTAAGTGAATCTCTACTAGTATTTAAAAAATACTCCTACATTAGTCAGATTAATAAGAGATATAGTGAGTGAACATACATACAGTTTTTGAGTGCTCTCTCAATGTAAGCCATTCCTTTGGGACACCATCTACTGTTCCCTAGAATTTGGAGCGTGGAAATTAGGAGAGATTCTAGTAGCCTCTCCTACGACTTGGAGGTGTTCCACAAAGGAGATCATGAGGAGTTCATAAAGCAAGCAAAGAACAAGATCCGACAATTTGGTGATTTGTTCCACCAGAGGTATGTGTCTATATGACCTCTAGTAAAGTATATAACTTTTCAACATTGGTATCAGAGCCATTTTATGCTTGTTTTCACTCTTGAATGATGCCATGATACCTGATATATGTAATCCTATATGCATGCTAAAATTAAAAGTTTAAGTAATTTTTTAATTTTCAGATCTGTAATTTATAGAAGCATGTTATGGAATGTAGAGAGAAAAATAAAAAGTTGTAATATATATATATTTTTGGATTGTTACAAGTAATCTGAAATTTAAAGGCTTATTTTGACCCATTAAATCTAGTTTAATGTCAAATATTTTTTAATGGTTTGAAAGTACATTCCATAAGCTTTAAAATGATAGTTTACATGCTTAATTTAGACTTTAAATGATGAAGTTATTGTAAGGTTGAATTTAATCAACCATTTTGTTGGGTTTATTCCGTGTCAAATTTGCTTGTATTTTAGCAATTAGTAACCCTGTATTTAGGTGGGATTCATGTAAGGGTAGTGAGTGAGAGAGTGTGAAGAAATGTTCAAGATAGTGCAAAGAAGCAGGGACTCGTGACTGGATCTCGCGGGTGGCTCGCGGTTGCAAGCTGCCAAATGATAAACACATGCCAAGCATGCTAGAAGTTGAAGCATCATGCTAGCTGGAGCACTACAGGACAAAAAGTATAGACTGGCTGTTCAGTTATCTCGCGGCTGGAATTCGTAACTCAGTCAAGTTGCGATTCCAAGCCGCCTGTCAGCTCTGTTTTGAAAAACCCGACTCTTTGCTTTCCATTCTTACTCTAATATAAATACCCCTTATACCCACGAAATATTGAGAGCTTCCAGAGAGAATATTGAGAGAGGAATCCTAAAGAAAAACAAGATTGACTCATCCACAATCTTCACATCGAGACTTTTCAAATTCCTCTACTCTCACCCTCTCCATTGTTACATCCTTGAGAGGTTCATTACCAAAACCTTATCTCACCATACTCACATCTGTGAGAAGGCCATTTGGTTCTTGGGAAGCACTTAGGAAGGGACTAATTTCATATTGGTTGATGCTATAGGCTATAGCAGAATTCAGTAAGCTAAAGAAGAAATAGATTCGGCGCAACCTTGTTGGAGTAGGAGCTTGGAGGGCTTAGGTACATTGGATAGATTAGGCTTGCAGGGTCTTTTGCTGTTTATGTATCCCAACTACATTCTTTAGTGGATTATTTACCGCTTGGAAGGTGGCGGAGAGGTTTTACATTGAGGGTTTCGGTTTCCTCTTTGATAACACATTGTGTGTTGTCTTTGTATTTGCATCTCTTTTCCCTTAATCTTTACCATTTAATTTCTGCTCTGAATGTGGTTTTATTTGGCCTAAGATTGTTTATCAATTCTGTTATATGCTTATGTTCATATTCTGCACATTAATTGTTTGATAATAAGCTTGAATTGGTAATTTGTAAATCGGGGGTCGAAACGTTCAAGGTGTTTTATAAACTAATTGAACTTTCAATTGGTATTAGAGTGGGTGCACTTGCTGTGGTTTAATTACCCTAGTGCAGTACTAGACTCCTTTTACTATGGATAAAGCTATGGAAAAGGCTATACTGAGTTGTGGTTTAAATGTTTGTGATAATGACTCTATGAGTATGCTTGAAGGTTATCCTAACAATGAACTCCTAAAGTTATTAAAAATAAAGAAACATGCTAGAATGTTTGTTCATATGTTGAAGTATTTTGAAAATGAGAATCACATATTACACAATAGTCTATGTGAGTCTAATTCTTTGATTAAAAAGTATAAAAGAAGAAATAGAATATTGTGTGATAAGGTTGATAATCTGAAAAAGAGAATTCAATCTAACAAGAGCATGGAAAATGAAGATAAGTTTCTATTTGAAGGTCAAGAGTGCTTGTCCCAGGCTTGCTTATATGTGCACACTTGTTTGAAGGTTTTCAATTCATGTTTATGGTATCTTGATAGCGGTTATTCTCGTCACATGAAAGGGGATAAATCATTGTTTAAATATCTCAAAGAGAAGGTTAGTGACTATGTGACATTTGGTGATGGAAGTCATGCTCAAGTTCTTGGCAAAGGAACTGTTGAGATACCAGAATTACCTTTATTGAAGGATGTCTTATACATCAAAAGGCTGAAGGCGAATCTCTTAAGCATCACTCAATTATGTGATGAAGACTTCCTTGTTCAATTCTCAAAGAAGGGGTGCATAATCATGGTGAAGAAGGGATTCAAGTCTTGAAGGGAAATAGGACTACCGAAAATTGCTATGGAGTAATTCCTACAGCACCAATTTCTTGTAGAAGTGCTCTGTTGACATGTTGGAACTTTGGCATCACAGATTTAGGCATGCAAGTTTCAAACAAGTAGCTAAATTATCTAAACTTGAAGCTATTGAGGGACTTCCAAAGTTTGGAAAGGTAGAGAAGACAATTTGTGGTGCATGCCAAATGGGAAAGCAAACAAAGACAAGTCATCACAAGGTGAATGTGATTGCTACCTCACGTTGTTTAGAGCTTCTTCATGTTGATTTAATGGGGCCTACAAGAACTGAAAGTCTAGGAGGAAAGAGGTACATTATGATCATTGTTGATGATTTCTCAAGATACATTTGGGTGGAATTTCTTAGAGAAAAATCAGAAGCATGCGAGAAATTGAAAATTCTATGCAAGAGACTGCAAAACGAGAAAAGGGTTTCGATTGTCAAGATAAGGAGTGATCATGGCAAGGAGTTTGAGAATGCAAGATTTGAGTCGTTTTGTGAGAAGAATGGGATCAAAAAGGAATTTTTAGCTCCCAAAACTCCTTAACAAAATGGGATGGTCGAGAAGAAAAATTGGGTGATTCAAGAAACAACAAGAGTTATGCTACTTAACAAGCAAATTCCTCAAAAGTTTTGGGGAGAAGCCGTGAACACTTCATGTCACATTGACAATAGAATATACTTTCGAGTAGGAACGAAGAAGACCGCATATGAAATTTGGAATGGAAAGAAGCCGAAAGTGAAGTACTTTTGAGTATTCGGAAGCAAGTGCTACATTCTCAATGATCGAGAGAATCTTGGGAAGTTCAATGCTAAAAGTGATAAAGGTATCTTCCTTGGGTATTCTACTAGTAGCCGAGCATACAGAGTTTACAACAAGAGAACAAAGACAGTAATGGAGTCCATCAACGTGAAAATTGATGATGCTATAACAAAAGTAGAAATGGTTGATGATGGAGAAGGGCCGAGCACTAAAAAGCCCACTGTTGAGGTCGAAGTCTTTGATGTTGAGGTTGAAGAATATACACTAGAAAAGGAATCTACTCCCGTAAACTCAAGAGTAGAGACTAGAACAATGTCTAGAACATCAAGTCCTCTCACTCCTCCAGAAGTTCGTCCTCCTATCTCCTGGAATGATGAAGTGTCCACCTTAAAGAAGCCATCATCAAGAGTGATAAAAAACCATCTAGGTAGCAACATCATTGGATCTTTAGATGAAGGTCTTCACCTTAGAAAGAGAAACTACTTTGCATATATAACCATTGCACTTATGCAATATTCGGATGATTTGAGTGTGTTGGTGGAGGAGCTTGGTAAGCACACTAAATTGGAATCAATGGGGATAGTAGAAGAATCCGATGATAAGGAAGATGAAGGTATAATGGGACTGCAAGAGACCTACAATACCCTCCTTGAGAAGACCAGTGAATATGCAAAAGTGGCTAAGGAAGCCATTAAAAAGATGAAAAGGGCAGAGGAAGACTGTAGGAGTCTTCTAGTGCAACACAAGGAGACCAAATGTGAAATAGAGACGTTGAATGGAAAGTTGACCGAAGCCACTCAAAGATAAAATTCCTTGAGCTTGAGGTGGTTCAAGCCAATGCTAAAGTAGAGCAAGTTTAAGCTTGATGAAGTGCTTGCTCATCAAAAACCATTCTCCGATAGAAGTGGGATTGGGATACACTGGAGAGAGTATTTCGGCGATTAATATATCCAAGGAAATGAAGTTTGTGAAAGCTAAGGAACCAATGGTAGAAACTTTAGTGATTGAGAAAGTGAAGCCGGAAAAGAAGCGGAATGTGATTGACCAATGGTTTTTAACTAAGCCTTCTAACCAATTAGTGGTCAAACCTAAGGGTAAAGGGAAATCTCTCCCAAAGTCATGAAGAGGTTCTAGAACTCAACACTTTTACCATCATTGTGGAATTCTAGGACACATCAGACCAAATTGTCATAAGCTTCAAGCATAGAAGTATTCAAATGCTCAAAGGTTGAGAGGACCAAGACATGGCAAAGGGAACTGGACTGCTGATTAGTCAAAAGGTCAAGAAGGCGACCCTGGAGTGAGGGATGTGCTAAAGATGATTGATGCCTTCATTACTTGTTTGGCAAGCTTCACCAAAAGGTTTGAAAGTCATAATGATCGTACCCAATCCTCTAGGGATATCACCCCAAACGCAAGTGTCGTATGGGTGAAGAAGGGTACATATACATAAGCATTACAACATGTCCATGCATTAATACTTCCTATGATTTGTGACTTTAATTGGTTGTGTGCTTTTTGTTATCATTCCAGCATGTGTTGATAAAAGTGTGTGTTTGCTTTTGCATTAAATGTTTTTACATTGCTGGTTTTTATCATTTTTTTTTTTTTATGTGTCAAAAATCCAAAAACACATAAAAAATAGAAAATCAAAAAGTTTGATAAACTTTGTTGAGTTTTGTCTCAAAGCATGTTTTGCCTTGTACCTTTGTACTAATGGCCTTGTGCATTTACGAGCGTAGCTTGTTCCCTATGCACTTATATCATTGTGGGAGAACTCTTGACATCTATGTGACTGTTGTAAATAGATCTTCAAACTTGTCATCAATGATTAGTGAATGTTTTTGTTGATCTTGAGACATGCACAGACTTGTGCCTATATATCTTCCCACTCATTGATTTTATTGTTTTTGCCTAAAGAGCTCACCAAATGTAAATCTCCAAATGAAAAGAGATATTAAGCTGTAAAAGCCTGTCGCACATATTAGTATTTGACTAGGAAAAAGGGAAAGCGACCTAAAATAAGATGTATGTTGCCCAAAAAGCCAAAGGCTTGCCCATCAATTAAAATGTCAAAAATTTCAGGCATCAATCTCACAATGAGATGTTATGATTCAAAAAGATCAAATGTTATGAAGAATATGGAGCCAATTGAAAAGCTTCAAAGTTATGTAATCAAGTTTTGTGTGAGGTCATATATGCATATGTCTATAATTGAGATGGGTCACTTTATCTAGTGCTAGTTGTGTATGCCTTGGTTGAATTGATCATTGAAGCTTCACTTTAGACTAAGGACTATCTCATTATTGATATCCACACTTATCACACATGTCTATGTTCAACAAATGCCATATTCATTTGTGTGATTATACTTGATTAAATGTGTTTTCACATGCTCAATTTTTGTTGATCAAACACAAAAAGAATTTTGAGTGTTTTAATTGTTTTTGGAAAGTATTTTGTTTTTACAAAAAATGTCAAAATTTTCAAAAATAGTGTTGCCCTGTTCTGGCGACTTGGTCGCGGGTTAGTCCAGTCGCATGTCCTCAATCGCGAGCTCATACAGTAGGTTTTCACGACTCACTGGTGGGTCATTGTCTCAGCGTGAAAAATACTTAGAAAATTTTTCAAAAATTCTGGGCTTTTAGGTTTCTCACGACTCAGACTGGTGACTTGTTTGTGGGTGAAAGCTCCAATCTGAGGGTTACACAGAAATTTTCGTAGCTCCTTTTGCTACTTCCTCGTGGGTGGAACTTTCATTTGCAAAAAAAACTTAGGCAAATTTTTCAAAAATTTCATTTCAGGTGTCTCGTGACTGGTCCTGGCAACTCGTTTCAGTCGCAAAAATTGCGTGTTTTACATTTTGAGGGTTATTTTCAAGGTAGTTTTCAAAAACTTTTCATTGTTCCCTCATGCATCATTATCATTAATTATACCTTCATCTCTTGCCCTTTATTTTCTCCTTGACCCCTTTGTCTATTCGTGTCAAAAAGGGGGAGAGCATATTCTAGAGTAGTATACCGGAGAGTTTAATCAATTTTATATGACTATTTTGGTGTATGATCAAGTTGCTCTTTGCTCACATGCTTCACATCATGTTTACTTGATCGCAATTTACTTGTTACATTATACTTGTCATTTTATTACTTGCTTTACCTTGAGGGTCTAATGTGTTTTGTGCAAGTCTTTTAGGTTACAGGTATATCTGTTCCAAGTTCATTACAGCTCCTATGATTCATGATAGGGGGAGTAAGAGCTTGATCACAAGGGGAGTATTATTGTTGAAGAACAGGAGATAGAAAAGGCCTATGTCTATGTTGTGTTTTTATATTTTGCTATGTTCTGTACCCTTGCTTATGTAGCTTTTGTGTTTTGTACCCACGTTTCTTTTGTAAGCTTTTAGGGTTGTTTTCATGCACTTGTAGGTTTTTATGGTTTGTACCTATGTCTTGTTGCATTGTACTTGTTGTTTTGTCTTGCATTACTTCAAGTACTCTCACTCATGTGCCCTAGTAGGATCTTGTTCCTAGATGCATACTTGTTGTGTGCATTGTTGGCTTTATTCCATGTCAAATTTGCTTATATTTTAGCAATTAGTAACCATGTATTTAGGTGAGATTCATATAAGGGTAGTGAGTGAGAGAGTGTGAAGAAATGTTCTAGATAATGCAAAGAAGCAGGAACTCACAATTGGATCTCGTGAGTGTTTTGATGAACACGTGCCAAGCATGCCGGAAGTTGAAGCATCATGCCAGCTAGAGCACTATAGGAAAAAAAGTACATATTGGCCATTCAGTTACCTTGCGGCTGGAACTCGTGACTTAGTCAAGCTGCGAGTCCAAGCCGCCAGTCATCTCTGTTTTGAAAAACCTGACTCTTCATATTCCATTTTCACTCCATTATAAATACCCCTTATACCCATGAAATATTGAGAGCTTCCAAAGAGAATATTGAGAGAGAAACCTTGGAGAAAAACAAGATTGACTCATCCAAAATCTTCACATAGAGACTCCTTAAATTTCTCTACTCTCAACCTCTCCATTGTTACATCCTTAAGAGGTTCATTACCAAAACCTTTTCTCACCATACCCACATCTGTGAAAAGGCCATTTGGTGCTTGGGAAGCAGTTAGGAAGGGACCAATTTCATATTGGTTGATGCTATGGGCTATAGCGGAATCCGGTAAGTTAAAGAAAAAATAGGTTCGGCGCAACCTCGTTGGAGTAGGAGCTTGGAGGGCTTAGGTACACTAGGTAGATTAGGCTTGGAAGGTCTTCTGTTGTTCATGTATCCCATCTACATTCTTTAGTGGATTATTTCCCACTTGGAGGGCGGCGGAGAGGTTTTACGCTGAGGGTTTCGGTTTCCTCTTCGATAACACATCGTGTGTTGTCTTTGTGTTTGTATCTCTCTTCCCTTAATCTTTGCCATTTAATTTCTGCTGTGAATGTAGTTTTATTTGGTCTAAGATTGTTTATCAATTCTGTTATATGCTTATGTTCATATTCCACACATTAATTGTTTGATAATAAGTTTGAATTGGTAATTTTTAAATCAAGGGTCTAAATGTTTAAGGTGTTTTATACACTAATTGAACTTTCAGTTGTGATTAAAATGGAACACACCATTCTGGTAGTCCTACAAAGAGGATCAAGTGAATAACTATGTATTCACTATTCATCAACCAAGATTTTCTTTGGCTATGAGTCTTGGAGGGCTCCACTAACCACTAATTGTTTGAGTGGTTATCTAAATAAATAATTAAAAAAAATAGTAAAATGAAAGAGCCCCACGTTGATATTAGTGTATTAGTTACACTTGAACACAACATTATTCTTGTTTCTTTTAACAAGGATATTGTGCAGATCACGTTGGTGTATAAGTACACACAAATTGTTGCTGTTTCCTTCAATAAGGAAACTGTGCAAGTGATAAGCCACACGTAAGTGGCTGTGTGGGTTTGTAATATTATTTACAAATGCTGTGTGGATTTGTAACATAGTTTACGAAGGAGTTGGGTTATAACAATATAGAAAATTATATCAAAAATCAAATGTTATAACATGCACAGTGGGTTTTCTTATTATTTATTTTACTATATAGTAAAACACTATATATTCTTACTTTTTTTAGACCACATTTATTCTAATATGACATGTATGTAAATTGTAGTGGCAATTTTTTTTTTTTTAATTTTTTTTTTATTTGTGATGTTAAATAGAATTGTGATAATATGAGAAAATTGTGAAATTAGTTTTCTAATTTTCTATATAATTATGCATGGATTTAATCTTTGAATTAATTTATGATGTCTTTTTAACATATTGTGATATGGTTGAATTGATATTATATGAATGCATTATGTAATGAATATGTGTCCAAAGGGTTTATGAGACTCTTTGGCTCCTCTCTATAGTTAGAGATTGTATTGGTAATTTATGCAACATGTATATTTTTATTTATTGTTATTGTGGATTAAATGCTCTAAAATGTGTGAAAACACAAGAACTGTTTGGACCATAAATTAAAAATTACGGCTTGATAAATTTTACTCTAACTTATATTAAGTGTGGAATAGAGTAAAAGTGAGCAGATGAATAAAAAAACTACTCTAAGCCATATTTAATATAACACAGTAGTAATATAAAAGCTAAAAGAGTAGGGAAGAATGATGCAAACACAAAGACAACATAGCGATACGTTATGGAAGAGGAAACCAAAGTTCTCGGCGTAAAACCTTTCCGCCGTCCTCCAAGTGGTAATCGATCCACTAGACAATCAGTTGGGATACAAGGGTTAGCAAGAGACACTCCAAGCCTAATCTACTCACTATACCTTAGCACTCCAAGCTCCTACTCCATCAACCTCTCAATGGTATGGAAATAGAAAGGTAGGAGTTGAGGAAAATCTACAACCAAATGTGTAGAGATATGTGGTTAGAACAACCTCTAACTCTCAAGGTTTATGACTAGGGTTTTCTCTAAGAAGCACTCCTCAACATCTGTGGGTAATATGGGCATAAATAGTGTAGGCATAGAAAGTGTGAATTAGAAATGACTGTTTAGCAAAACAGAATGTTTTGCTGGTGTCTCGCGGGAAGGCCTTACCCGCAAGCTACTTGCGAAACGCAGTTGTCTCCATCTGTCCTGACTCTTTGCATTCCAATCATGATCAGGGCACATGCATCATTTCGCAAGATGCTTAGTCGTAAGCTACCCGTGAAAACTTTTCTATCTTCAATTGCTTGAGTCTTCACATACTCTCTCTCTATCACACAACCCTTACAATTAAATCCCACAATAAATGCAAGGTATAAAAGATTGAATAAAATTACAATCAAATTTTGGCATGAAATTAAAACCAACAAAACACATAGTTATAAATTACAACTTTACAATCTCTCACTTTGGCGATTCTGTGACAAAACCCTTAAAACAGACTCTAGACTTAAATGTGAGTTTGGAAACAGTGGCAAAACTCACTCACACCTAATCTAGAAACTGTGAAGCACTTGCACATATATACTTGTAACCTGAAACACTCGCGCACAAACAAAACTTTCATTAAGCTTATGACAAGTTGAATACAAGGTACGTTCATGAGCAAGTAAAATACAATCAAGTTTGTAAACATAATATATCATGTAAGTAAGGCTTGATCAAACAAGATCAATCATTAAAGAATGACCATAATGAACATTTAGCGAGAAAATGTTCATCCAAACATGCAACGCAATGAAGACCAATCAAAATGATCAATTGCATGTCCAACACTCAACCAATGCAAAATACACAAAGTATTTGCATCTAGGAATCAAGATCCAACTAGGGCACAAGAGTGAGGTACTTAAGACATATTATTAACATCTAAAAGTACTTAAAAAAAATGCTACAAAGCAGTAAGGTAAACATATACTTAATATAAGACTGAATTATAAAACCAAAGTACTGAAACTTTAAGCTAAAACAATAATAACAATAAACCAACAGTTACTAGCTTCTCCTCCCCCTATCACTACAATCCCCCTATCAACGATACCATATCCCCCTTTTTGTCATAGAATAGCTAGTCTTCATGTTCCTCTAACTTCCTTTGAATTTGGTCCATTTGAGTCTAGAGAGATGTGAACTTGGTGTCGAAACGAATGTGTTGGGAGTGCATGATGGTAGCTAGTCCGAATATTTTGGTATTGATCTCTTGGAGAGTAGCCATGATGTTGTATAGCTATTCATCATAAACATGGGAGGTAGAGCTTGAGCTTCCCTGAGAAGCATGACTTTCTTGCTTGGTATTCTTCTTGGTGTGACTCATGCTTGCATGGAGAGTACGGATATTAATTGGACTTGGCCTTGGATATGGCGCTCATCTTCCGAGGGATGCACACCTTTGAGTTTCAAAATCCTTGAGATAAGGCGACCGAAAGGAATACAATTCCTTGAAGTAGTTTGTTCCACTGTTTTTGCCAAAATGTGGAAAATATGAAAACACACATTAATATCCACGTCAGTGATTAGATCATGCAAGAGTAATGCTCGACTAAGATTCATGTAACCAGTGCTAGACAGAGGATAGAGATTGCTAAACATGATCATTGTGAGTAGCCTTAAATCGAGAGAAAGTGATGCCATACTTATTGACTTCCCATTGGAGGAGAATTCCAAATTAGCTTCTAAAGCTTCCCGAAGAACCTCCTCATTCGGATTCAGTTCATCATATACCGGTGGGATAGATAAGTTTGGTTTATTAATGTGTAGAATATCAGCCAAGTAGACGGGTGTAACTGAGAACCGCTTTCCTCTCACCCAGCACTTGATTTCCTCTCCATTAACAATGGCATTGGCATAAAATTCTTTCACCAAGTTTTCATATGCATCCTCAAGATTTGAGAGAATAAAGTTCCAATCCTTGGTGGCAAACCATATGGGAATATTTGTATCTAAGAGATGACTAATCAACGACCCTTTCAACTAGTAATGGAGCATCTCGAAAGTAGTTTGTATATGTCTAAAATGTAGCATAAGATCTAAAAAATTCATGGTCATACACTTCCGTTGAATAACGAGTCCTTTTTAACCTCGGTAAAGGGTCATTAACATTAGTCACCAGCTCTTTCCCTTTGCTACTACCTCTTTTCACTGTTGAGCTTTTAAATGGAGACATCTACACATTTACAAAGAGAGCAAAGAACAAAAATAGGTGCATAGACACAAAACAGAACACAAAACTTGATTAGATTTAAGTTAGTCCAAATCATAGGTAAAGTATCTTAAAAGAGAGTATAACCAACTCAAAATAGGGCAAACAAACTTAAAATAGCACGCTATCTATGTTAAAACTTGTAAACGGAAGCATAATGCATGAAGTACATGGCTATGCATGTGTGTGTTTGTGTTGTGCATGTGCTGATGCAAGTGAGTGTAGCAGGAGGTGCATGGGGTGTGCCTAGAGGATGCGTAGTGTGTGCATAGTGTGTGCATGGAATGGCATTGAGGCACAACATGGACAAAGTGTGTGGAACACACATTCATTGAACAAAACATGTCACACATGTCCAGTCAAGAGTAAACCCAAGCAAAGGGACTCACTTGAGTCCAATTTAACACAAGAATATCACTAGGACATTCTATTAAACACTTAGCATGCAACAGAGCACAACACAATTGAATAATGCATGAACACGATGAAAAATACCTCAATACATTAATAGAATGCCTCATGGGGCCAACACAGATACAAACACAGTAAATGGGACTCAGCCCAATCAAAATTTTGAAAGTTTTTTTCACAAAAATAAGAATCCTAACCCTTTTTCAAAAAATCCCCAAAATTTTAGAACCCTAACTTAATTACTGCATAATCCTACACAAAAATGAAGAGAATGTTTTAGAAAACATACCTTGAAGTTGAAGAAGTAGAAAACAAGCTTGAAAACATTGGGGTTTGAGTGAAAAAAGATTTTGGGGTGAAAGGGGCTCGAGAGCGGCAGCGTGAGGGAAAAAGAGAGTTTTTGAAAAACTGTCACATTTGCCATATAAAACTGAAAACACGTGTTTTTCATAGGTTAGGTAGTCGCGGGATTAGTCATGAGCACACTGAAACTTTTAGTCGCAAAACAGTCATAAGATAGTCGGATAGCTTATGTGTGAAAATGAAAAATTTTAGTTTTTGCCTAAAAACATTTCGCGAGAAGAGTTTAGTTGCAAAATACTCGCAAGACAGTAGCGAGGCTCTCTGTATGAAAATGTGAATTTTTAATTTCCCTTAAGCACATTTCGCGGGAAGCTCTAAGTCGCGAGCTTCTTGTGACACGGGTTCTGAACCAGTTTTTGAAGAAAAACACAAAAATGCATTTTGAACAAGATCTAAAAACACGAAAGTATAAAATCACTTTAAAAAACATATAAAACACTCAAAAATCCTTTTAGGTTTGATCAGCAAGGACATGAGCATACACATCACATTTGAACATGAACAATCACACAAATGAGATAAACATTATTTGAACAAAGTCTTGTGTGTTGTGGATGAGTATCAAATGTGGAATACTTCTTAGACCAGAGTGAAGCTTCAATGATCAATTAAATCAAGTCATACACAACTAGTACTAAATCAAGGGGTCTATCTCAATTATAGAAATGAACATATATGACCTCCTATAAGAGAATGATTACATAACTTAGAAACTTTTCATTTGGCTTCTGTAAAAATCATAACATTCGATCCTTTTTGGATAATACATCTCCTTTTGAGATCGGTGCTTGAAATTTTTGATATTTCAACATTAAGAGTTAGCCTTTGGCTTTTTGAGCACCATACATTTCAAATACAAAAGTTGATTTCCCTTTTTCTTAGTCAAACACTATTATATGCGACAAACTTTTATAGCTCATAATCCCTTTTTCAATGAGAGATTTACATTTGGTGAGCTCTATAGCAAAAAAATAAAAGTAAAGGTGCGAAGATATATAGGCACAAGTCTATGCAAGTATCAAGACCATCAAGACTATTGACCAATTATTCATGACAAACTTAAAGATCTATTTACAACAATCACCCATAGTTTTCAAGATTTTTTTCACAAAGATGTATGTGCATACATAACAAGCTAAGCTCATAAATGCACTACGCCATTAGTACGAAGGTACAAGGCCAAACTCACATGTAATATACACAAAACAAGAGATCAAAATTTTTGAAGATTTTTCAATTTTTATGGTTTTTGAATTTTTGAACACACTCAAAAATAGAACTAGTAAAGTAAGATCAACAAAAACAAATACAAAACAGAACTTGTAAAAGAAACATGCTATAAACAAAAATCAATGCATGATATGATGCATGAACCTATGGTCCTAAACATTGGAAGTATTATTGCATGGACATAATCGGTGATCATGCATGAGTACCCTTCTTTACCCACACGTCATATGTCTTTAGGGTGATATCCCTATAGTATTGGGTACGAGTGTTGTGACTTTCAAACCTTCTATTGAAGTTTTCCAAATAGGTGGTGAATGCATCGATCATCTTCATCACATCCATCGCTTCAGAATCACCATCTCGACCTCCAGATTGTTCAATAGCCCAATTCCTTTTGTCATTTCTTGGTCCTCTTGACCTCTGAACACTTGCATTCTTCAATGCTCTAAGCTTATGGAAATTTGGTTTGGTGTGTCCTTGTAGTCCATAATGATGGTAGAAGTGTTGTGTTCTCGGACCTCTTTGTGACTTTGGGAGTGGTTTCCTATTGCCCTTAGGTTTGACCACTGATTTTTTAGGATGTTTAGTCGTAAACCTATGGTTAGTCACATTCTTCTTCTTCTTCTTTGGGTTCAGTTTATTAGCATTTGTGGTAACTACCATCAGTTCTTTAGCTTTCACAAACTTCATATCTTTGGTAATTTTGACACTTGAACTGCTGCTTTTATCGAAGAATAGCTTTTGATGAGCAAGGACTTCATCAAGCTTCTTGAAGGAAACTAGCTCTACTTTAGCATTGGCTTGAACCACCTCAAGCTCAAGGAATTTTATCTTTGAGTAGGCTTCAGTCAACTCTCCATTCAGCGTCTCCATTTCACATTTGTTCTCCTTGTATCGAATTAGAAGACTTCTATAATTTTCCTTTGCTGTTTTCATCTTTTTAATTGTTGCCTTAGCCATTTTTGCATATTCACCAGTCTTCTTAAGGAGGGAATTATAGGTCTCTTGCAGTCCCACTGTTCCTTCATCTTCCTCATCATTAGATTCCTAAATTATCCCAATTAACTCCAATTCAGTGTGCTCACCAAGCTCTTCCACTAGCACACTCAAATCATCTGAAGATTCCACATGAGCAATGGTCATGAATGCAGAGAAGTTTCCCTCTCCATCATAGCTTTCATCTGAATCTGATTTAGAAGAGTCTAAATCATTTAGAGTAGTGGCATACACTTTGCCCTTTGCTTTCAAATAACTGGGACATTCACTCTTGAAATGTCCATGTCTGTTGCATTCGAAGCAAGTGATTCCTTGAGAGGATTAAGAGTCCTTTCCATCTCTTCTCTTAAAATCCTTTTTCTCCTTTCCAAAACTTGGGAAGTTTCCCTTCTAAGCAAACTTTTCATTTTTCTTGAACTTTAAGAACTTTCGAAAATTCTTTACTAGATATGCCACATCTTTTTCGACAACATCTTTATCCAATGAGTAGTGAGCTTTTACCCTCTCGTTGATCATCTTAAAAGCAAGGGATTTGCTCTTCCTTTGTGAGGGCAATGACAGCTCATAAGTTTGAAGTGAGCCAATTAGTTCTTGAACTTTGATATCATCAAGGTCCTTGCTCTCTTTAATTGCTGTAACCTTTGCACGAAAGCTTTCCAGCAATGATTGAAGGATTTTCCCCACTATTTTTGAGTCCTCTATTTTCTCACCCAAGTTGAACTTGCCAATAACCACCTTATTCAGCTTGTTATAGAATGAGTCAAATGACTCATCCTCATTCATTTTTAGCACCTCAAATTGAGTGGTTAGCATTTGCAACTTAGTGTCTTTCACTTTCTTTGTACCTTCATACGTGATCTCCAATATTTGCCACACCTCCTTGGCAATAATGATATGTGAGATATCCTGTGGAACTCACATGGAGACACTCCACAAAAAAATGTATTCAAATTTTTACTGTTAGCGTTAGCTGCCGCAAGAGCTGCCTTATCCCAAGTGGATTTAGTAGCCTTTGGCCTAGTCCATCCAACATCCACCGCATCCCAAACGGTTTCATCAATTGAACAAAAAAAATGCCCTCATCCTGACTTTCCAAAACGCATAGTTGCTACCATCAAAATATGGTAAAGCATTTAAAGATTGAGACCGGTCCATCTTAAATGGGGTCAAGGATCGCACTTAAGTAATTAAACCATAGCAAGTGCACCCACTCTACTACCAATTAAATGCTCTAAAATGTGTGAAAACACAAGAGCTGTTTAGACCCCAAATTAAAAATTACGGCTCTATAGATTTTACTCTAACTTATATTAAGTGAGGAGTATAGTAAAAGCAAGTAGATGAATAAATAAACTACTTTAAGCCATATTCAACATAACACAAGAGTAATATGAAAGCTAAAAGAGTAGGGAAGAATGATGCAAACACAAAGACAATCAGTTGGGATACAAGGGTTAGCAAGAGACCTTCTAAGCCTAATCTACCCGCTGTACCTAAGCCCTCTAAGCTCCTACTCCAACAAGGTTACGCCAAACCTTTGTCTTGTCTAACTCTCTAGATCCAGCAACAAACTCCTTGTTGCATCTGCCATCCTTGGCTTCTTCCAATACTTTCCTACAGTACCAAAACCTCATTGAACACTCTAAGAGGGTGTGGTAAGTGTTTGGGCTATCAGCCTCTTAATGGTATGGAAATGGAGAGGTAGGAGTTGAGGAAAATCCACAAGAAAATGTGTAGAGATATGTGGGTATAACAATCTTTAACTCTTAAGGTTTGTGGCTATGCTTTTCTCTCAGAAGCGCTCTTCAGCATTTGTGGGTAATTTGGGTATAAATAGTGTAGGCATAGAAAGTGTGAATTAGAAATGACAATTTGGCAAAATAGAATATTTTGTGGGTGTCTCACGAGAAGGCCTTATCTGCGAGCTACTCGCGAAACATAGCAGTCTCCGTTTGTCCTGACTCTTCGCATTCCAGTCATGTGTAAGGCACATGCATCATTTTGCGAGATGCTTAGTCGCGAGCTACTCGCGAAAACTCTTATGTCTTCAATTGCTTGAGTCTTCACATACTCTCTCTTTGTCACATAACCCTTACAATTAAATCCCACAATAAATATAGGGTATAAAAGATTGAATAAAATTACAATCAAATTTTGGCACAAAATTATAGTGAACAAAACACATAGTTGTAAATTACAACTTTACATGGATGGATAAGACAATTTTTGAAATTATTTAGTAACGTGGCATCCTTATTTATTTATTTATTTTAATTGCAATTAGAATCTTTGTAGTAGGGTACTTGAATATGTAATTTTTTTGGGCCAATATTTTTGGCAATTTTTTTGGGCCATTGTTTTTGGCAATGTAATTTAAGGCTATGTAATTTAATTTTGGAAGCCATGTAAGGGGATGTGTTTCATGGTTACCTATAATTTTCAAATTTTGTCTTAGCATGCTGTATGAAATTACCAATAGGGCTTATAGTGGAGCCCATGCACAATGTGTTGTGCACAAAGATGTATGGACACATGTTATATGCATGATTTAATATGTGGATGGTGTGATGTTTTTGTTAGGATTAGTGTCCTTAAATCCCATTGTATGATGCTATGTATGACATAATGTTGTGATTAATAAAGTTTCTTTATTATTATCTAAAATAATGGTAACATGAATATTTGGACATTATCATATAGTCCATGAGATGCATAGTATGTGATTTATGTGATTTAGTCACAGAAGATATAGATCACAAGTTCTTTGTAAACTTATAATTTTGGTTCGTAGTCGGTGATTTGTCTGCGAAGACTATAACATATCAACTAAGATGATTTGTCTTGATCATGGAAGTGGAGACTTCTAGTTGATATGTTGATATGTTTTAAGAGTTAAGATATATTGAACTGGACCGTTGTGAGATTTATTATTCTCCTAACAACTGTCAAATGAATAATAAATCTCATGACTCCTATTTGCATGAACTCTTAATCTTGAGAGAATAATTGACCTGATCATGAGGTGTAGGTTACTTTGATATATTAGGAGTAAGATCTAAAGTTACGATCAAAATCTCAGTATATTGGGCAACCACATTTAGTGTTGATGGAACATATATTCTCAAGGTGGAATTCATAGTCTCTTAACGGAGATATAAAACATTCCCTTGAGAAAAGTTTAATGGGTTTGGTTATTCAGAGAGTTAGGCCTAACCACTTTAGTAAGAAATCACTAAAGTATATATTTATGAAATGATGAATAACTTAAAGGATTAAACCGGGTACTCAAGGATTAAGATGTAGTAATTTTCAAAGTAGCAGTCTACATTCATGACTTTGTATTACTACGAATATCTTATGAAGGGGTTGCGTGTATAACAAAGTCTTAGGATATAATTTATAAGTAAGGCCTAGAGTGCAATTATATTTATATAGTGGTTCTAAATATAATTAATGGTAACTTTGGAATTGTCAAGAGTTAACAGAAAAGCCCAAGGCCCATTGGAGCTAGTGTCTTATCGGTCCCACTCCAAGCCACACATTAAAGCCCAATTGGAAAGGCCCAATAGGCCGGCCCAATTAGATAATCAGTTAGTTATGAAGGGAGTAATATACAAAAATTTATTTTAAGAGAATCATCATTATGAAGTGGTGTGTATGTGCGAGTGAAGCCACTCGATAATTCTCCCTTAGAAACTGATTGAGAGACCACACTTCTTGGGCGTAAAGTGGAATTGGAGTGAAGATTAAAAGTGTTCCCAAGAACTTCTAATCTTTTGTTTTGAATTTCACCGCACCAAGGTACGCTATCTTGTTCTCAAATTCTGAAAATCAAATAATGCATGTTATCAATTATGAATGAAATAGATCCATGTTTGTTGATTCCGCTGTGTGTTTTGTATGGGATACAAAACCATATTTTCCTTCAATTGGTATTAGAGCCAGGTTTTCATATCATGATTGTATAGCATGTGATTGAATTTTAGAATTAAAGAAAAACGTTTTCTTAATCATATCATGTTCACACCATGGATGTATATTCTCTTGGTTTGTTCGAAGCGGTCTATGATTAAAGAATTGTGCCGTGTTCTAATTGAAATTGCCAAGGAGATATAGTTCTATATCAATCTCTATATCAATAACTGTTATGTGAATTACTTTAGCTATTGTACGACTTGGCTAATTTTAGACCATTGATGGATTGCCTTGATGCATTGGTAAATATATGAATTTAGCACCGATTGCATTGCTTTATGGTAGTTATTGATTGTTGAAGTAATAGTTTTGTAACTACCATGTGCGTGAACCATGTTGATTGCACCGCTTGGCTATTCATGCTTTTATATGCATCAAGAATTCGCATGCATTAAGGATTCAAGTTCTTCATTTTATATTGAATCCGTATGTTATATATAATGTAATAATCATATATTACATGTAATAATCCATATATTATATTATATATAATGAAATATGGGTTTATAGTGTAATATGGGTTTATATTACATTATATATATTTTTATATATTAATGCTAGGATTAAAGTATTCATTTAATGAAATTTATTTCTAATGAGATTAGGATTATATTTTCAAGGGTTTCTAGCATTATTATGGTTCTTGATCATAAAAACCTTTAATTTACAACATCTAGTGGGAGAGAGATACAAGGGTTGGGTCTCACGGCCTCCCTTATCGTTTCATAGTAGTTTGGGGTAAGCATCTCGTCTTGACGTATATGCCTTGCGATCCTAAAGGAGGGTGTTTACTTCATAGTACTACAAGATTGAACTAACCTATTTAAAGTAGTGTGGACAAGCACCTCGTCTTGGCGTATATGCCTCGCGATCCCAAAGGAGGGTGTTTTGTTCCATGGTACTACAAGTTTAAACATTATAAGGGAGATGAAATGTGGCTACACATGATTCTAGATAATGGTGTACACTAGACTAAGTGTAATGTTAACCTCCCAAAGGAGCTATGTCATATGGCGTATTATTAGTGTATGATAAGAGTTATCATGATAGCACTAATAATGAGAATAGTTCTCAATCAATTAATGTGTTTATAATAAACTTGCTACCAAGGAATTATAGACATGGATTGGTTTGTCGTTACATATATTATTTTATGGTTTTATAACGTTCCATATTATATACTTATATGCTAAATTGATAATGTCCAGTTTACTTATTATATTCATGTTTGTTATTTTCAGATTTAAAATCATGGCATCATTTAGCCTACTTGTTACTATTCTTAATCAAAACAAACTGACTAGATCCAATTATGTTGACTGGAAAAGAAATTTGGATATTATTCTTACTGCTGAAGAGCACAAATATGTGCTTACTCAACCATGTCCTAGCTTTCCATCATTAGATGCTCCTCTTGAGGAAAAACAGCGATATGATCGTTGGCAGAAATCTAATGAGATGGTCAAGTGCTACATCCTAGCATCTATTTCAAATGTTCTACAGCATTAAATGCAGGATGTAGAACTAGCTTCAGACATTATGCTAAGTCTGAGGGAGATGTTTGGTGAGCAAGGCCATTCTGCAAGGTAAGAAACTATGAGGCAGATTTATACTACCAAAATGGCTGAAGGTACTTCAGTCAGGGAGCATTGTTTTTGGATGATCTCCAATCTGAATACATTGGAAGTTTTAGGTGCTGATATTGATGGAGAATCCCAAGTGGGTATGATACTCCAGTCACTACTAGAATCATTCAAGGAATTCAGACTTAACTATAATATGAACAAAAAGATTTATTCTTTGTCTGAATTAATGAATGAGTTGGTAGTGGCGGAAGGCATCCTTGGTACTTCTAGTGTTGATGCCAACATGGCGGAAGCTTCTACTTCTCAACCTAAGTCGAAAGGCAAGGGTAAAAGGAAGAAGAAGAAGAAGAATTTCGCCAAGCAAGATGGTAAACAAGTTGCCTTAGGAGTTGCCAACAAAGGAAAGAAAACCAAATGAAAGTGTTTCCATTGTGGTGAGAAAGGACATTGGAAGAGGAATTTTCCAATATTTAAGGCTGCCAAGAATAAAGGTATGAAAAGTACATTCCTTCTTGAAACATGTTTAGTACAGAATCCCATAGATTCCTGGTGTGTGGATTCAGGTTGTACTAATCATATCTGTAATTCTTTGCAGTGGTTTCAGGAGACCAGAAAGCTGAATGAAGGAGCAATGTTTCTTACTTTGGCTGATGGGAGCATGATTCTAGTTGTAGCTATTGGAGTGTGTAATTTATGTTTTGAATCTAGATTTTTAATATTGGAAGACTGTTTGTATGTACCTAATGTTCATAGAAATTTAATTTCTGCAACTTATTTAGGTAAACATGGATATTATGTTATCCTAAAAGACAATGTTGTAATAAAAAAGGATAAAGTGTTTATCTGTTTTGGCAATATTGTGGATGGTTTTTATATTTTAACTCCTGATAAACATGAATTATACAATTCTAAATTAGATCATAACTCTCATGTAAAATCATTAAAGAGAAAGTTTCCTTCTACTAATGAAGCATATCTTTGGCACTTGCGTTTGGGTCATATTAATCCAAACAGAATTCAAAGACTGATCAAAGATGGACTCTTAGAGCCATTGGACTTTGATGAATTTCCAGTTTGTGAATCTTGTTTGGAAGATAAAATGACCAAACGACCTTTTAATGCAAAAGGTAGAAGAGCCAAGAATTGCCTGAATTAGTTCATACGGATGTATGTGGTCCTATGTCAACCCAAGCAAAAGGAGGTTATGAGTACTTCATCACTTTTACAGATGATTACTCAAGATATAGTTATGTGTACATAATGAGACGGAAGTCCGAAGCCTTTGAGAAGTTCAAAGAGTTTAGGGCTGAAGTTGAGAATCAATTAGGTAAATGCATAAAGGCCATTCGATCTAATCGTGGTGGTGAATACTTTCTTGGGGATTTTAAGGATTACTTAACTCAAAATGGGATTGTATCCCAATTGACTGCACCTGGAACTCCCCAACAAAATGGTGTAGCAGAAAAAAGGAATAGGACTCTTTTGGAAATGGTTAGGTCCATGACGTGTTACTCAACTTTACCAGTTTCTTTTTGGGGATATGCATTAAAAACTGCTATGCATATTTTGAATTTAGTTCCATCAAAATCTGTTCCCAACACACCTAAGGAATTGTGGAGTGGGCGCAAGCCTAGTATGAGATACCTCCACATTTGGGGATGTCCGGCACATGTGTTGAAAGGAAGTTTGATAAGTTGGAAGCTAAAACCGAAGTATGCATGTTTTTAGGGTATTCAAAGGAAACAAAGGGTTATTTATTCTATAATCATAAAGATAAAAAAGTGTTTGTTAGCACACATGCCAAATTTTTGGAGGATGATTATGTGAATAATTTTAATCCTAGAAATAAAGTTGTTTTGGCTAAAATGACTGAACCTGTAAATGAACAACCAATGGATGAAACTAGGGATGATGTGACTGTATTAGATACACCACAAGATATTACTTATGAGATGACTAGTACACAGGTGCCTCGTCGTAGTGGGAGAATTGTTCGGCCTCCTATAAGATTTATAGGTTTGGGAGAAACTTATGAAGCAATCCCAGAAGAGGCTGAATCGGATCCCTACACTTATGAGGAGGCAATGAATGATATAGATGCACATCATTGGATCAAAGCTATGAAATCTGAATTAGATTCCATGTATTTCAATCAAGTTTGGGATCTTGTAAAGGTACCTAACGGCATTAAACCTATTGGTTGCAAATGGGTTTACAAGAGGAAGAAAGGGGTAGATGGAAAGGTTGAAACCTTTAAAGCAAGGCTAGTGGTGAAAGGGTATACACAAAAAGAAGGCATTAACTATGATAACACTTTTTCGCCAGTAGCCATGCTTAAATCTATTAGAATTCTCTTATTATCCATTGCTACTTATTATGATTATGAGATTTGGCAAATGGATGTCAAGACTGCATTTCTTAATGGCAATCTTAAAGAAGAAATCTATATGTTGCAACCGAATGGTTTCATAGCAAAGAACCAAGAGCATAAGGTATGCAAGTTGAAAAGGTCCATTTATGGACCTAAGCAAGCATCTAGGTCATGGATAATCATATTTGATCAAGCAATCAAGTCATTTGGTTTTGAACAAAATCTTGATGAACCATGTGTGTACAAAAGACATTAAGATAAAGTAGTAATGTTCCTAGTACTTTATGTTGATGATATTCTACTCATTGAAAATGATGTAGGGGTAATGTCATCAGTAAAGGTTTGGTTGTCAAGCCAATTGGATATGAAGAACTTGGGTGAGGATAATTTTATTCTAGGGATCAAGCTTTGGCAAGATCGCAAGGATAAGATGTTAGGCTTATCACAAGCTGGATATATAGATAAGGTTCTAGAACGGTTTAGCATGCAAAACTCCAAGAAAGGTTTACTTCCTTTCAGACATGGAGTTCCTCTATCTGATGACCAAAGGCCTAAGATTCAATAGGAAGTAGATAGGATGAGACAAGTTCCTTATGCTTCTGCAGTGGGAAGTCTCATGTATGCCATGCTTTGTACTAGACCAAATATTTGTTATTCAGTTGGCATGGTCAGTCAATATCAATCAAATCTAGGACCAAAACATTGGCAAGCTGTAAAGCATATTCTCAAGTATCTTCGGAGAACGAGAGATTATATGCTTGTTTACCGGTGTGAGGATTTGATTCCCATTGGCTATACAAATTTAGACTTTTAATCAGATCTAGATTTCAAAAAGTCCACATCAGGATGGGTTTTCACATTGGGAGGTGGAGCCATAATATGGAGGAGTGTCAAGTAATCTTGTATTGCGGACTCCACCACGGAAGTAGAATATGTTGCTACTTATGAAGCAGCAAAAGAAGCTGTATGGCTCAAGAAATTCCTTTCTGACCTTGGTTTAGTGAGAATTGAGCAAGTTCCCATTACTTTGTTTTGCGACAATAATGAAGTAGTTGCACAATCAAAAGATCCAAGGAATCACAAGAAAGGAAAGCACATTAAGAGAAAGTACCACATCATTAGAGATATTATTGCTCGTGGAGATGTGGTGGTAGCAAAGATTGAAAGTGCAAATAATCTTGCAGATCCCTTTACCAAAGCCTTGCCTCAAAGGACCTTCGAGTCACATTTGGAGGGAATGGGAGTTAGATTAGTACACAATAGTCTTTAGGACAAGTGGGAGATTGTTAGGATTAGTGCCCTTAAATCCTATTGTATGATGCTATGTATGTTATTATGTATGACATATTGTTGTGATTAATAAAGTGTCTTTAGTATTATCTAAAATAATGGTAACATGAATATTTGGACATTATCATATAGTCCATGAGATGCATAGTATGTGATTTATGTGATTTAGTTACAGAAGATATAGATCACAAGTTCTTTGTAAACTCATAATTTTGGTTCGTAGTCGGTGATGAAATTGGACATTTCATCTGTGAAGACTATAACATATCAACTAAGATGATTTGTCTTGATCATGGAAGTGGAGACTTCTAGTTGATATGTTGATATGTTTTAAGAGTTAAGACATATTGAACTGGACCGCTGTGAGATTTATTATTCTCTTAACAACTGTCAAATGAATAATAAATCTCAAGACTCCTATTTGCATGAACTCTTAATTCTAGGAGAATAATTGACCTGATCATAAGGTGTAGGTTGCTTTGATATACCAGGAGTGAGATCTAAAGTTACGATCAAAACCTTAGTATGTTAGGCAACCACATTTAGTGTTGATAGAACATATATTCTCAAGATGGAATTCATAGTTTCTTAATGGAGATATAAAATATTCCCTTGAGATAAGTTTAATGGGTTTGGTTATTCAGAGAGTTAGGCCTAACCACTTTAGTAAGAAATTACTAAAGTATATATTTATGAAATTGGATTTCATAAATATATGATGAATAACTTAAAGGATTAAACTGGGTATTCAAGGATTAAGATGTAGTAATTTTCAAAGTGGCAGTCTACATTCATGACTTTGTATTACTATGAATATTTTATGAAGGGGTTGCATGTATAATAAAGTCATGGGATATAATTTATAAATAAGGTCTGGAGTGTAATTATATTTATATAGTGGTATTAAATATAATTAATGATAACTTTGGAATATCAGCTTTTTCCTTCGTTCCACCCTTTCTTTTTAGAGAAGTGGAGTATATTGAATTCTATATGAAGCTATCAGGGCATTTTGATGGATATTTCTTCGATGCAATTATCGGAAAGTTCTTAACAGAGATTTTATAAAAAAATTAGCTACTGCTTCTTTATAATTGATAGAGTCTAGAAAAGGGAAATTTTTTAGGTACTCCTGGAGTACAAAGTCATGGGAATCCCTCTCAAATGAATGGTGGATCGGGATCCTATCATGATATTTTTTAGTGGGATTGGACTTATTATTAAGTGAGAAGAGGGAATGCCATGTTTTTGTACCCCCATAGTATTGAATAATTACTCTTATAGCCACATGTGAAGGTGAGAATTTTTTTGGCAATTGCATTGAAACATTGGATTGTTGTTACTGTTGAAATCCCATTTGAGTTGGTCAATAGATACCCTGAACATCTAACAGCATCAATCATCTTATTTGCACCTAGGTTCCCTTGCAATTTAAAGTTTGGGTAGATCAAAATAGATGCAGTATATGTTTGAATCTAACAGAGTTTGTATTGCTTTTTTAATTTTTTTGGATTGGTTGGTCAAAATATTTTGGTACCATTTGATTTTGTAATTATGATTTAAGGAAGTTATTTACAGTATTGTATATAATTGCAAGAACTCTTAGCTCTCCCTTACCATTCATCTAATAGTGAGTAGGCCATTCTGATTTTATTGCCTGTAAGCTTTTGGAATTTTATTTACAACAACTTATTTTATCAGTAGAATAGGTTCCTTGATACCTTTATGCCAACATTGAGATTCCTTTGATTTATTGATGCATGGGTGAAAAGGGATCTATTGATCTCTGACATGTAACTTTCTGAATTCTTAACTAAATTTCTTTGGTCATCTAGTTGACTCCTTGCTGCCAATCTGAACTTGCTGCAATACTAAGAAAAACAGGGGTTTCAACCGGTTTTATCTATTATCGGATTTGAACCAGTTCAACCAGAGTTTCACTTACTATTTAAAAGAGGGCGGACTGCTAAGAAAGAGGAAGCATTATCACCATTTGAAATGAAGTAGCAGCTAGCACACTAAGATTAGAAGGAAAAATAGCAATAACAAAATTCAATTTAATTTTCAATTTTTGTTTTCCATCCTACATGTTCTGCTATTTTTGAAGAGTGGTTACAATTGTAAAATTTTGAAATTTGAAAGTGTGATGTACATTGTATGTACAGCAGCCAATGTGGTATGACAACAAAGCTATAATTGCAAAGAGGCATGAAAGATTTGATTGATTTACAAATACTTCTTTTTATTGAGAAAATGATTTATATATAGATACTTTATAAGTCATTATGTGAATGAAATAATGTTTAAAAATTTACTAATATGATATTTTGTTTTTAATATGAAATAAACGTGGTATTAAATAATAGTTCTTTATCAATAATAGTAATTTTTAAAGTTTGCAAAATAAATCAATTTGATAGCCATGCCAATCTAGACACTAATGTGTCATGAATTTGGCATATTAGCAACAAAATTCTGGAATTTATGATTTATTTTCTTAGCAACAAAACACTGCAACCTTTTCCTTTTTTAATATTTACATTCTAAAGTTATTGAAGAAATGTCTTTTAAGAATCTTTCCCAACAAACAAATTGAGCATAATTTCTGTAAAACTAATTGCTTTGTAAACATTTGCAAGATTTATAATGCTATCATAATTTATTAACTATTGGAATTTTTTTAAAAAAAAAAAAAAAATTTTGAATGACATTTAAAGATTAAAAATCACAAAAATTACATTCAATAAGGCTATTGTATATTCCCAAATCAGAAAATTACTAAATACACATAAATTTCAGTATAGGCCCATAACTTAAGCTAAAAAAGCCCAACCCATTTCATGTAATAACCAAAATAGGCCTACTCCCTCAAAAAAAAAAAAAAAAAAAAAAAAAAAAGATGAAGTAAAATAGGCCTCGGATGAGTACCATAATTGGGCCCGTTGGGATAAAATGATCAAGCCCAAAATACACTTTAAAACCATTGAAACTTCCAGGAAAGAACGTGCCAAAAAAAAAAAAAAAAAAAAGAAGAGGTAAAACAGGCCTTGGATGAGAACCATAATTGGGCCCGTAGAGATAAATTGATCAAGCCCAAAATACACTTTAAAACACTTTAAAACCAGTGAAACCTCCAGAAAAGAACGGACCAAAAAAAAAAAAAAAAAGGAAAATTTATAAACACCATTCAGTGCAATAACTTAAAATCTTCAAACAATACACTATTTCAGCCAAACACACAAAAACGATTTTTCCCCAACAAATACAGAATCCTATCAGCAGTTATTTCAACCGCCATTCCTTCATTGCAACAGCAAACCTTTTCAAAAGCCTTCTCTGCAACAACAGACTATTTAGAAGGTATGCTTTTTTCCTATTCAATCACTGTTCCTAATTGTCAATAACTGCATCCCTCTATTGAATTTAATTTTCTAGGGTTCTTTTATCTCTATTGAAAAACATATGAGTTTCAAACTTTTAATTTTCCTTTTTTTTTATTTTTTTTACCACTAGGCAGATTCTTTAATTTTTTTTCTCCCGATTGTCTTTATGTTTTGTCGAATACTAAAGAGTATAGATTTGTTGATGGCTTAACTTAAACTAAGATTATGGTTTCCCTAGAATTATTTACTGCATATTAAGTATTATTTTAAGATTAGGTTTTGGCTTGACCCTTCTATTTAGGCTTTCTTGGTTTTTTGTCTTTTTCCCCATTCTATCTCTGTCAGAAACGGTGCTAATTGGTGAGTGTACTGTTGTGGAATTGTATTGTGTTTTGGTTTAGGACTATATCACCACGGGACAAACTCAAAACCCACACATACCGATTATAAATCTATTGGATAGTTTTTCATTTGGGTATATGGATAAGATTTGGTTTTTATTAAGGACTCTAGATTAGAATGGTTTAGTTTTGGGTATTTCAGTATATTCACGTTGCTGTAAACAAAAGACTCTGAATGGTAATAGTGTTTTTTTTTTTTTTTTAAATAAATTTGTATAGAAACATTTTTATTTATTATTGAAATTGTTAATCCCCAATTTGTCGCACCTTTTTTTTTTTACCAGCCCAATCTGAGACGTAATCTGTCTAGAATATCAATTTTTTTTTTTTTTTGGTCAATGTTGCATGCCATATATTTGATGAAATTTCTTATAGTCATACGGTATTAAATGTCTCTTATACAGGAAAAGCACACTAACCTCTGTCTTTAGATAGGAAAAAATCATAGTAAGTCTCAAAAATTTTGCTGAAATGACATTTTGTTCCTTGATGTTTATGATAAGCATAACAAATACAATGATATCTTTATTTTGCACATGAATTATCTTATTTTTGTGGACTAAGCCACCCTTGGTTAAGTGATTATGTTCTTAATTTGTGCTTCGCTTATTAATGAAATCCTTACTTTACCCTTAAGTTATACGCTAAGGGAGAAGTCTTTTATATCTGTAAAATTTTGGGGGTTAACGTCATTTACTTATAACTCAAGTGAGGTTGGTGTAAATTTTCCTAAAAAAAAATTTGAATTGTTGGTACTCTGTTCATTAATTTAAAACTGTTAATAATATAAGTTAGATTGTCGTTAAAGTTGCAAATGATAGATTTTACTCTATAATGACATATAAATATTATTGATGTTTAAATTATACAGATAATTCAAAGTCATGTGAATATGGAGTACACAAGTTTGAGGCAGATATCAAGAGACAACGATAACTCAAAAGTGAAAGTTAGAGTTTTACGAATGTGGGATGCAATTAATATAGCAAACAACCATGATCTGCTCAGCCTCGATATGATATTGGTTGACGAAGAGGTAAATTCATAATTTAAGAAAGCCATGTTTATTTCAGTTTGTTTAGATACATATACAAATATTATTTTATTAAAATTTGCAGCCAGTTAATGTGAATTGATTGTTATGTACTGCTAATATTGATTAAGGAATAATTCTTTTAAAATGTTTGTAGGGAACATTGATACATGCAAGCATTAGAAAGAATCTTGCTCAAATTTATCGTCCACAACTAAATGAAGGGAGCATATATACAATTACAAATTTTTTGGTTGAAGAAAATAAAGGAAATTATCGTCCAGTATATAACAAATTCAAAATACTTTTCAATTCAACAACTTTAATCTCAAAATTCAGCGGATTTGATCATTCAATACCTCAATACCAATTTGAGTTTGTTGATTATGGAACAATAGCTTCCCGTTGCTATGACACTACTTACTTGACTGGTAATTACAATTGTTTTACAAGCCAAGCATCTACTTTTACAGAACTAAAAAACAATACTTAATACTAACTCTTTATTTTTTTTTTTAAATGTGTTTTTACTAGATGTGATAGGAATACTGGACTACATTGGAGCGATTGAGGAAATCAGAACAAGAGGGCGTCCAACAAAGCTAAGAAACATTCAACTGTTGTTAGAAGAGTAAGATATATATACTTTTTTAAAAACTCATATGTTATAATTTTTAAATAACTCAAATTTACATTTAAACAACTTCAGGAACAAATCAATTCAAACAACTTTATGGGGAAACACTGCACAACAAATAGATGATGATTTCTTCAAAACAAATAAAGGACCATTCGTTGTAATAGTCACTTCAACTATTGTGAAAACTTTTAGAGGTAATAATTGATTAACTCATTTATTAAATACATAATATTTATGTATCTATAATACTTATAAATTTAACACCTTTTTTGTAGGTGATTATCAATTGTCATCTACTTTTGCAACAAAGTTGTATGTCAATTTAGACATTCCAGAAGTTGCAGAAATTAGAAACAAGTAACTACTATTACACTTTTATATTTCAAGGATGTATAAAGTAGATGCTATAGAAGTTTAGAAAAAAAAAAAAAAAAAAAAAAAAACAGATAGCTTTAAGAAAAACATGTTTATTTCAATTTGTTTAGATACATATACATATAGAAACTGTTCTATTATTGTTTTAATGAGTTATACCTAATTTTTGAATAGATACACCACAGTGAACATAAACGTAAAAGAACTACTGCCAAAGGGACATTTATTGCAGGACACAATGGAGGAAATTGTAAGAAAATCAAAGCAAGAAAAGTACATAGCCAGTCAAAAAAAATAAATAGGAGAAACATCTGTTGAAAGACCTGAAAGAATGCTGCTTCAAATGCATCAAAAACGTCAAAAGGGTACTAAGCAAATTGCATCAAAGAAGAAAAAAACTGAACTCTAATGTATTGTTTTTTTTTTTTTTAAAAAGAGTAAACTAAATGTACTATTAAGATACTGCAACTGTCAAAATATATAATACATTATATCTAATCATACTCAATTAGAAAAATAATTATATAATTTTTGGACCCCATATCTCTTTTGACTCTATATATGTGGGCACCTGATATCTATAAGGGTTCGCCCACCTCGGTTATAACCTTAATGTACTTTTTTCTTTATCTTTTTTTAAATAGTAAACTGAATGTACATATGTTTTTGTTTTAAAATGTTAAAAAACTGAAAATTGAGTAATTTCAACAAACTTTCTTATCCTGTTAATTCATTAAAATTCAGATTTGTAATATTCATTAAGTGTTCTCAAGATTTAAATTCTACTCTTTTCAATTCTATATTAATATGATAAGATTTTTTAATATTCAAATCATAAACTCAGATTGAATGTAGATACTGTGATGGTCCCAAAGTGGTTGATTTCAAAGTGTATAAGATGGATGAAGAGTGTGGTTGATGGGAGCTGGAGAAAAGTTAATCCTTTAAGCAAAAATATAGATACTAATATAAAAGTGATTTGCACAATGAAGGCACTGTTGTCATCTTTTATTCATGATGAGTTTCACTTTAACTGTTGCAAAACCTATTCACAATTATGGAGTGTTAATGCTAGATGGCACAATGGCAAAACAATAAGCCACATAGAGCGAATGAACGGAAGTATAAAGACATTCTCTTTATAGTCCAAAAGTACATATTTATAGTCTTTCAATTGTTGTTCTTTTATCTTCTCCTTTCTTTTTTTCTTATATCTGCATATGGGATTTGATGACTTGCATATGTAATTACATTTTACAAATTTTATATACCTTAATGTTTAGATAAAAATGAGCTTAATAATCTCATATTGATTTCACTATATCATTTTTTATTTTATTTTATAGGCTGAGCAGGTTGTTATTCTTTGATGATAACTTGATATTATCCAACCAACTAATGTGAATGCTCTTAGAGTGAAGTAATTTGAAGAAACAAATTGTTAGTTAGTTATAATATTGAAACTTCATTCCAGACATTAGTTTTAGTGAATGACTTTTGTAAACCTATAGCTATTATTTCCATTTAAACATTTTGGTTGCAAAATTGGAATTGGTTAAAGTTAGATTTTTTTTTAAGTATCTCACAACAGGGATGAACACATACGAAGTAATTTGAAGAAACTAATTTTTAAAATTTTTAGGGGATATTAGACACTATATGTTTAAATATACTACATTAATATATTAGATGCAAAGTTCATTAATATGTAAAACAATCCCGCGCATTGCGCGGGTTAAACACTAGTTATATATAAAAGCAGAAACTTTGCCCTACAATTAAGGTTACATTGGAGATTTTTACTAATTTGGTGGTGACAGTGGTATTGAACTTGGATTTGGTTTTTGCATACAGGTTTGCATAAATGAATTAAACTTATCTTCTAATAAGATTAGATTTTATACTCCAATATTTTTTTTTCTATGATTGATTACAAACCACAGTTTGATATTTTGGTTTAATGAACCTCATTTTCTCATAAATACATATTCTTTTATCTTACTCTCATCTCTCTTACAAATTTCACTACATACAAAAAATAAGTACTCAAAATGGACAAAATATATTCCTTTTTTCATTTATTTATGTGCCCTATATAGGGGCTGTCTTATTGTTTGATTTATTTTTTCACTTGATATATCAAAATTTTGTAGATGCAATGACCTTTTTTTTGGTTACCAATATTACAATTTGACTAGATTGTAATAAAGCGTTAGCATTTTTTTTTTTAAAGCATGTTGAGTATGTTACTTTTGAGAAAATTGGTAGTAAAAATGCATTTATTTGTTTAATGACAGGCATATATTAATTTTGAAATATCAAAGGGTGAGGTTGAATGGATCAGAGAGCTTGATGAGAGACTTATAGACATATTAAAGCCTTTAAAGGTCTGGATAAGCTATAAAAAGCTGGAGGTTACTTTTAACTTTGTGCCTAGATAGAATAAACCACTCAAATTTCTTATATTGGTGTACTATTTTAAGAGATTTGAGCTTGTGTTAATATTCATGTATTACTTAAGGTTTTGTTTTCCTGTTTTTTTTTTTTTTTTTTTGGGGTATGGAAACTTCCATTTGGATCTAACATTTCTTTATTGTTATATTTTTTTTAATCATGTTTTAATTACTTGAATTTTTTCCTTGAATTAGAAGCATATAAGTTTGTGAATGTATAAGAAAACTTACTTAGTTCTATATAACCAAATTTGTAGTCCAACTTGCAATAGATTTTGATTGCAACGAGATATGGGTACATTTTTGCCAATTTCAGCCCCACTGTTGCAACTCCCCATACACTTTCAATAACGCAATGAATCTATGAATAATAATTTAAAAAAAAAAAACAAATTGGTGTACTGTTTACTGTAGATTATGATCAAACTTTGTGGTTTATATGCATTTATGATTTTAAAATTTTTTTATTTATTTATAAATTTTATAGTTTCTTATCAAGCTTCTAAGATACATTTACTAGTATATAAATGTTGGGGTTGAATGAAATCTACAGAGGTCTATATTTATTCCTCACAAAAGGGACATGATAGGCGAAAATAAGAAGGGGAAACGATATTTGGTCGATTGGAAAGGAGCAAGAACAAAAAGAAAAATTGAGATGTGAAATGAGCATTGAGCACATAACCACACAAAAAGCAATGTAAAGGCATATTGGAATTCAAAAGAAAAAAAAGTTAGCTGTTGTTGAATCAACATCTTCAAATGCACATGGTTGGATTGCTTTAGATTTAGATATTTGAGTTAGATTTGGTTTTAATTATAGTATTGTGTTTAAAATAAATTTTGTTTTGAGTATTTTGTATTAGATTTGGGTTAAAATAGTTTTTGGTATCTATCTGTGGTGTTTGTAATTAGATTTGTAAATGGAGATATGTGTTGGGTGTTTAGTACATAGTAAAAGTGTATTTAAATATTATTAAAAAAATTCTTTCTAATAAATATAAATAAAAAGGTTCCCACACATAGTGTGGGTTAAAAAGCTAGTTATGATAGTATGGCAGCCTTGGCTCATGCTAAAGATCCTAAGTATCGTAGCAAAAGCAAACACATACAGACTCGTTATAACTACATTCGTCTTGCTATTACACAAGGAGAGGTGATCCTCCAACATATCTCCACTAGCAGGATGGTGGCTGATCCACTTACTAAAGCCATTGCTAGAAGTGCCATTCAAGCTCATGTTAGGAGTTTGGGACTTTGTAGGATTTGATATGTTTTTGGATACCTTATGGACATTTATGTTTATTCATACTTTATGCAATAGTGATGTTATTAATTTTGATTCATCTTGTGATGTGATTGATATTGCATACTGAGCACACATTATTTGAGAATATGTCACTAGGCTTAGATCGGTCTACTCACATAGACGATCACCCTAGTGCTTGAGTAGCGAGCAAGATTAGACATAGTGATCGATTTGTTTTTTTGTAAATCAAGTAAGTGATCATCTTGATGCATAGGGAGGCATGCAAGATAATATAATGAATGTCGCCTTAGCTAGGCTAAGATGAGACTTATGGGGAGTCGCACTTGAAGTGTATCCACAACTTCATGAAGCCTGAATAAAGCAAAATATGAGATCTTGGACAGGAACTTGATGTGTAACTATGCTAAGAAACTCAGGTTGGTTGCCTTTGTATGGTGTTTGAGTGTGACAAGCCCAGTTGAGTGGGAGCTCCATCGTAGCATACAAATTATACTGTATGTGCTATAGTCGACCAATTAAGGGAGTGATTAGATAGATCCCTACTCCGTCACTATGTGAGCCCTAGTCGACCATTATATGGTCCATTTCCTTTTTTTTTTTTTTTTTTTTTTTTTTTTTTTTTTCTGACCTAGAACTATGTCATGAAGTGAATGTTTGATGTCGCTACTTTAGCATGTCATCTCAAGGCCATGATATATACGGTCTTGCGGAGCATGTCTAGGAAAGCAGTCTAGTGTGAATGAATTGACATGAGTGTTTGGGGAAGATTATTTAGAACACACCACTTATTTTATGGCTCATAGCCCGAGCAATTATTAGGAATTTGTTTTTCAACATAATCATAAGCATATTATATGGTGTAGGATCAAGTGTTGCTTTGAGTTTTGAACTTATGAGGGATTAAAGAAACTTGATCGGGTGTGATCAAATAATCTAGAGCATAGACAAGATATTATGAGTGATGTACTATGTTAGTTTAGATGGTGACTTAATATAGTACTCCTACCCTACACCTTTCTGTCAGGTCGCACACTCCATTTTTCTATATCAAGAGAGGATTGGACAAGAGATTAAGAGGAGCCAGTTCTGACTGTAGTACCTAGTGTGGACGAGTAGGAGATGTTAGAAATTGGGCTGATTTTGACCCAACCCATAAACCATGGCCCATGGATCGTCCACATGGGTTATCTGATAAGTAAGTTTAAATTTAAAGTTACTGATATTGGTATGAGTTATCAATATTAGTAATGGAGTAATTTAAACTTAACAAATATTGATATGAGTTATCAATATTAGTAATGGAGTAATTTAAACTTAACAGATGAGATCTTTTAGGGATCACATATATCTGATGTAAATGAATCTCTACTAGTATTTAAAAAAATACTCCTACATCAGTCAAATTAATGGGAGATACAGTGAGTGAACATATGTACAGTTTTTGAGTGCTCTCTCAATGTAAGTCATCTCTCTGGGACACCATCTACTGTTCCCTAGAATTTGGAACGTGGAAATTAGGAGAGATTCAAGTAGCCTCTCCTGTGACTTGGAGGTGTTCTACAAAGGAGATCGTGAGGAGTTTGTAAAGCAAGCAAAGAACAAGATCCGGCAATTTGGTGATTTGTTCCACTAAAGGTATGTGTCTATATGACCTCTAGTAAAGTATATAACTTTTCAACTGGTATATATATTGTTTCCTCATCCTGGAATGTCATGTTTACTTTATGCTTTGTAGCATTTTTTTAAGGTGCTTTATCTTTTGTTTGAGCTTCATTTTCTCATTCATGTTACACCTTCATGCATCTTTATCCTTGTTCATATCTTCATATTTTTCCCTCATTCTTCTTGACCCCTTTGTCTATTTGTGTCAAAAAGGGGGAGAGTATACTTGTGAGTATACTGGAGAGTATTTTCATTTGTATATGACTTTTGTGCACATTCTCAAGGGAAGAAATTCAATTTCTTGTGCACATTCTTAGAAGGAGAAAGTTTTCAGGGGAGATGCATAAATCAAGGGGGAGAAGACATTTCTTATGAGAAAACCTTATTTTATTTGTTTTACATTATGTTTGTTTTCTTGTTGTCTTTATGGTGCTTTGAGTTACTTTTAGTATTAATTCTTTGTTGTTCTCATCGAATTGTGTTTATGTGTTGGACAAGCATACATCCTTATACTTTTGTGCTTTTATTGATTGCATGTTCGGATGATCATTTGTTTTGCTATGTGATCATTGTAGTCATTTCCATATGACCGTCAAGTGTTTGATCAAGTTGCTCATATGTTTTACATCTTATTTACTTGATCACTTTTTACTTGTTACTATATACTTTTCCTTTTATTACTTGATTTACCTTGAGGGTTTGATGTGTTTTGTGCAAGTGTTACAGGTTACAGGTATATATATTCCAAGTTCATCACAAGTTTTAGATTTAGGTGTAAATGAGTTTTTCCATTATTCCCAAACTTATGTTTAAGTCTAAAGTCTGTTATAGGGTGTTTTGTCATGGAAAAGCCAAAGGAGGAGATTGTTAAGTTATGGTTTTTTCACATAACATTTGTGTTAGGTTTATTCTTTGACAAAAAATGTTGTAATTGCATTAACTTATATCCTTGAATTTTGTGGGATTTTATTGTATTGGGTTTAGTATTAGGTTGGTGAGGATTGCTCAAGAAGTTAATCTTGTAACTCAACTCGCGAGTGGTGCAACCTACGAAAGTCACATGAGAATCTCATGCTGGAAGCTAAAGAGTCAAGTGCTAGACTATATTTCACGAGTCACTTTGTGACTCAGGCCAAGTCACGAAGTGACCAGCGAAACTCTCTACCTAGAGGATTTTAAGTGTGACTTTCTAACCTTTTACCCATACTATATATAGCCTCATTACCCACAAAATTAAAAAGGAGGCTATTTAGAAGAAAGCCCTAGAGAGGTTTCTACAACATACCTACCTTGTTAGAGAGAGCTACTCATCCTCAATAGAGAAATCCTTCTAGTCTCTTCTCTTCTCCCTCTCCCATCGTTATACCTTGAGAGGAGATCTATACACAAACACAACCCATGAAGGAAAATCTGATTTTGTATCTTATACAAAACATACAGCGGAAGCGACAAACATGGATCTATTTCATTCATGATTGATAACATGCACTATATAAATTTCAGAATTTAAGAACAAGATATCGTACCTTAGTGTGGTGAAATTTAAAACAAAAGATTAGAAGTACTTGAGAATACTTTTAATCTTCACTCCAATTCCATTTTATGCCCAAGAAGTGTGGTCTCTCAATCAGTTTCCAAGTGAGAATAATCGAGTGGCTTCACTCACACATACACACCATTTCACAATGATGTCTCTCTTCTTTTTATAATAAAAAATTTTGTATGTTTCTCTCTTTATAACTAACTGATTATCTAATTAGGCTGGCCTATTGGGCCTTTCCAATTGGGTTTTAGTGTGTGGCTTGGAGTAGGACCAAAAGGGACTAATAAGACACTAACTCTAATGGGCCTTGGGCTTTTCTGTCAACGCTTGATAAGTCCAAAGTTACCATTAATTATATTTAATACCACTATATAAATATAATTGCACTCTAGGCCTTATTAATAAATTATATCCCAAGACTTTATTATACATGCAACCCCTTCATAAAATATTCGTAGTAATACAAAGTCATGAATGAAGATTGCCACTTTGTGAATTACTACATATTAATCCTTGAGTATCCGGTTTAATCCTTTAAGTTATTCATCATATATTTATGAAATCCAATTTCATAAATATATACTTTAATAACTAGTTACTAAAGTAGTTAGGCCTAACATTCTAAATAACAAATCCATTAAACTTATCTCAAGGGAATATTTTGTATCTCTGTTAAGAGACTATGAATTCTATCTTGAAAATATATGTTCCATGAACACTAAATGTGGCTGCCCAACATACTGAGGTGTTGACCGTTACTTTAGATCTCACTCCTGATATATCAAAGCAACCTACACTTCATGATCAGGTCCATTATTCTCTCAGGATTAAGAGTTAATGTAAATATATAAGTCGTGAGATTTATTATTCAATTGATAGTGATTAGGAGAATAATAAATCTCACAACGATCCAGTTCAATATGTTTTAACTCTTAAAACATATCAACATACAACTAGAAGTCACCACTTCCATAATCAAGAAAAATCATCTTAGTTAATATGTTATGGTCTTCGCAGATGAAACGCTCAATTTCATCACTGACTACGAACTAAATTCTGAGTTTACAAAAAACTTGTGATTTATATCTTCTGTGACTTTTCACATAAATCGCATGCTATGCATTTCATGGACTCTATGATAATGTCCGAATATTCATGTTACTGTTATTTCAAATAATAATAAAACAACTTTATTAATTACAATATTAAGTCATGCATCATGTCATACGTAATGTCATACATATTATCATACATAGCATTATACGATAGGATTTAAGGGCATTAATCCTAACAATCTCTCACTTGCCCTAGAGACTATTGTGTACTAATCTAACTCCCATTCCATCCAAATGTGACTCGAAGGTCCTTTGAGGCAAGGCTTTGGTAAAAGGCTCTGCTAGATTATTTGCACTTCAATCTTTGCTACCACCACATCTCCACGAGCAATAATATCTCTAATGATGTGGTACTTTCTCTCAATGTGCTTTCCTTTCTTGTGATTCCTTAGATCTTTTGATTACGCAACTGCTCCACTATTGTTGCAAAACAAAGTAATGGGAACTTGCTCAATTCTCACTACACCAAGGTCGGAAAGGAATTTCTTAAGCCATACAACTTCTTTTGCTGCTTCACAAGCAACAACATATTCTGCTTCCATGGTGGAGTTCGCATTACTAGATTGCTTCACACTCCTCCATGTTATGGCTTCACCTCTCAAGGTGAAAACACATCCTGATGTGGACTTTCTGAAATCTAGGTCCGATTGAAAGTCTGAATTTGTGTAGCCAATAGGAATTAAATCCTCACACCGATAAACAAGCATATAATCTCTCGTTCTCTGAAGATACTTGAGAATATGCTTTATAGCTTGCCAATGTTTTGGTCCTGGATTTGATTGATATCAGCTGACCAAGCCAACTGAATAACAGATATTTGGTCAAGTACAAAGCATGGTATACATGAGACTTCCTACTGTAGAAGCATAAGGAACTTGTCTCATCATATTTTCTTCCTTTTAAGTCTTGGGCCTTTGGTCATCAGATAGAGGAACTCCATGTTTGAAAGGGATTAAACCTTTCTTGGAGTTTTGCATGCTAAATCGTTCTAGAACCTTATCTATATATCCAGCTTGTGATAAGCCTAACATCTTATTCTTGCGATCACACCAAAGCTTGATCCTTAGAATAAAATTAGCCTCATCCAAGTCCTTCATATCAAATTGGCTTGACAACCAAACCTTTACTGATGACATTACCCGTACATCATTTCCAATGAGTAGAATATCATCAACATAAAGCACTAGGAACATTACTACTTTATCTTGATGTCTTTTGTACACACATGGTTCATCAAGATTTTGTTCAAAACCAAATGACTTGATTGCTTGATCAAATCTGATGTTCCATGACCTAGATGCTTGCTTAAGTCCATAAATGGACCTTTTCAACTTGCATACCATATGCTTTTTTTTTTTTCCCTATGAAACCTTCTGGTTGCATCATATAGATTTCTTCTTTAAGATTGCCATTTAGAAAAGCAGTCTTGATGACCATTTGCCAAATCTCATAATCATAATGAGCAGTAATGGATAAGAGAATTCTAATAGATTTAAGCATGGCTATGGGCAAAAGAGTTTCATCATAGTCAATACCTTCTTTTATTGTATACCCTTTTGCCACTAGCCTTGCTTTAAAGGTTTCAACCTTTCCATCTACCCCTCTCTTCCTCTTGTAAACCCATTTGCAACCAACAGGTTTAATGCCGTTAGGCACCTTTACAAGGTCCTAAACTTAATTGGAATACATGGAATCTAATTCAGATTTCATAGCTTTGATCCAATGATGTGCATCTATATCTTTCATTACCTCTTCATAAGTGTAGGGATCTGATTCAGCCTCTTCTAGGATAGCTTCATAAGTTTCTCCCAAACCTATAAATGTTATAGGAGGCCGAACAATTCTCCTACTATGACGAGGCACCTGTGTACTAGTCATCTCATAAGTAATGTCTTGTGGTGTATCTAATACATCCACATTATCCCTAGTTTCATGCATTGGTTGTTCTATTACAGGTTCATTCATTTCAACTAATAAAACTTTACTTATAGGAGTAAAATTATTCATATAGTCATTTTCCAAGAATTTAGCATTTGTACTAACAAAAACTTTGTTATCCTTATGATTATAGAATAAATAATCCCTAGTTTCTTTTGAATAACCTACAAGTAAACACACTTCTGATTTTGGTTCCAATTTATCAGGCTTCCCTTTTAACACATGTGCTAGACAACCCCAAATGTGGAGATATTTCATACTAGGCTTACGCCCACTCCACAATTCCATGGGTGTTTTGGGAACAGATTTTGATGGAATTAAATTCAAAAGATGTATTACTGTATTTAAGACATAACCCCAAAAAGAAATTAGTAAAGTTGATTAACTTATCATGTACCTAACCATTTCCAAAAGAGTCCTATTCCTTCTTTCTGCTACACCATTCTGTTGGGGAGTTCCAGGTGTAGTCAATTGGGATACAATCCCATTTTGAGTTAAGAAATACTTGAAATCCCCAAGAAGGTATTTGCCACCACGATAAGATCAAATGACCTTTATGCTTTTACCTAATTGATCCTCAACTTTAGCCCAAAACTCTTTGAACTTTTCAAAGGCTTCAAACTTCCGTTTCATTAGGTACACATAACCATATCTTGAGTAATCATCGGTAAAAGTAATGAAGTACTCATAACCTCCTTTTGCTTGGGTTGACATAGGACCACATACATCCGTATGAACTAATTCAAGCAACTCTTGGGCTCTCCTACCTTTTGCATTAAAAGGTCGTTTGGTCATTTTGCCTTCTAAACAAGATTCACAAACTGGAAATTCATCAAAGTCTAAGAGTCCATCTTTGATCAGTCTTTGAATTCTATTTGGACTAATATGGCCCAAACGTAAGTGCCAAAGATATGCATCATTAGTAGAAGGAAACTTTCTCTTTAATGATTTTACATGAGAGTCATTATCTAATTCAGAATTATATAATTCATGCTTATCAGGAGTTAAAATATAAAGACCATCAACAATATTGCTAGAACAGATAAACACTTTATCCTTCTTTATTACAACATTGTCTTTAAGGATAACACAATATCCATGTTTACCTAAATAAGTTGCAAAAATTAAATTCCTACAAACATTAGGTACATACAAACAGTCTTCCAATATTAAAACCCTAAACTCAAAGCATAAATTAAATACTCCAACAGCTACAACTGGAATCTTGCTCCCATCAGCCAAAGTAAGAAACAATTCCCCTTCATTAAGCTTTCTAGTCTATTGGAACCCCTGCAAAGAATTACAAATATGATTAGTACAACCTGAATCTACACACCAGGTGTGATACCCCAATTTGATTGATTGTGTGATGTGTGTGGATGTGTGATGAGTCCCACATCGGGTATTTACTGGGTAGATCTGGGCTTTATTAACAACTACAAGGAGCCTCAATAGTGACTAGTCCTTTTGAGGTATAGCGCAGATGTGGCTAGCGCTTTTCCTTAGGTCGTTACATATGGTATCAGAGCCAGGTTCGGTAACTCCATGTGGGCTCAGAGACACTACCCCACAAAGTGGGCCCTAACGAGGACGTTAGGGATTTAAGTGGGGGAGATTGTGATACCCCAATTTGATTGATTGTGTGATGTGTGTGGATGTGTGATGAGTCCCACATCGGGTATTTACTAGGTAGATCTGGGCTTTATTAACAACTACAAGGAGCCTCAATAGTGACTAGTCCTTTTGAGGTATAGCGCAGATGTGGCTAGCGCTTTTCCTTGGGTCGTTACATAAAAAAAATAAATAAATAAATAAAAGAAAAGGAGGGGTATTTAAGTAAAGTTGTTTATGGGGTCAACTTTTATAATTAATATTACTAAGGGTTTTTTTGAAAATAAGGTTGAAACCCTAGTTTATATAGTCTAATTTTAAGTCAGTGTATACTGACAGATGTTTTGAGAGAGGAGGCTACCCAAAATACTAAAGTAGAGAAGATTTGACTACACAATTGGGGTAAGAGCTTGCTTAAGAATTTCTTTCTTGTCAAGTCTAAATTTTTATTTAGAATTAGAGTATATTTTTTTATGTGAGTATTTTGGCTAATAGTGAGACTTTCTTTAAGCCATGGCCGCGTGGGTGTGTTGTTGTAATACCCCGAAAAAAATAAAAATAAAAAGGAAGGTTATTTAAGTAAATTTGTTTATGGGGACAATTTTATAATTAATAATTATAAGGGAGCTTTTTAGAAAATAAGGTTGAAACCCTAGCTATATAAGCTTATTAAATTAACATATATAAAGAGATATTTTGAGAGAGGAGACTACCCAAAAAGACTGAAGTAAAGAATGATTGATTACATCTTGAGGTAAGAGCATAAGAATCTCTTTTTTTGTCAAATCTAAGCTTTATTTAGAATTAGAGTATTCTTTTATATGAGTATTTTGGCCAATAGTGAGACTGTTTATATATTAGATTAACGATGTAAACAAAGAAGGATTTTATTTATTTTTCTCTGTGCCCTATGTTGTGTTAAGTGTAAAAGAAGACTCTTGGGTCCGGTTTTGCACAGGTTTAGAGATTTGGGGTTTTGGCGAATAGTAAAAGGTTATGGTGTCTGTGTAAGCTTGATTTTGTATGACATAGAATATAGTACCTTTTTCCTAGTTTTGTCCTGATCTCAAAGAGAACTAGGGGTGAATGGAAAAAAAAAAAAAATTGAGCACACGTATAGAAGATTAGGTGGTGTGCTTTTGACCCTACATGGCTACACATATGGTGTATCTATAGGCTTTGTCCTTTGGTACTATTAATGGCAGAAAGTGGAGGAAATATATATATATATATATATATATATATATTATGAATACGGTGAATTTTTAACTGAGACAATAGTGGAAAATTTTTAGATATTTTTAGCAGTTTCTCTTCTGGCCGAGTATTCATATAAGTTTTATTTAAAAATATTAGATTATTGAGTAAATGATATTTGAAAAATTGTTTAGGTGATATCTAAGTTTTTAGAGGAAGCGTCAAGGAGAAGTTCCTTTTGATACGGCTTTTTGAAGTAAGTAACCTTATCCTAATTTATTTTATCTTTGCGTATTTTAACTACTGAAAATTGTTTACAGTTGTTACAGTTTATTTCTATGGTATTACTGACTTCAAGTAAAGAATTATCATAAATACATCTAATTACTGAATATATGTATTTTATTTAATTGTTTTTAGCTATATCAATTTAAAGTAAGAATATAGAAATATCACAAATATATTTGAATATTGAATATATGATTATATATATAAGTATTTGAATAAGATATATTTTTGTTAGAAACTATAATTTCATATATATAATTATGAATAATTTGACTATGAGTTAATTCTGATACCCAAACCAATGGGGGTTATTTATTGGTACTCTGATACCCAAACCAATAGGGGTTATTCATTGGTACTCTGATACCCAATCAATGGGGGTTATTCATCGGTATTCTGATACCCAAACCAATGGGGGTTGTTCATTAGTATTCTGATACCCAAACTAATGGGGGTTATTCATTGGTACTCTGATGCCCAGTCACGGGGATATAACGTGACCATAGTCATAAGATTGTTAAGAATATGAATTACGTTTGAACATTTGACTATTTTGAGTCCTTAAAACTACATTTTCGATTTTGGAAATGTTTGAGTATTTGAACTATTTTGATTCACTAAAACTGCTTATGTATTTTTGGTACCTATTGTAAGTTATAGCTTTTGATATATGAAAAACTGACTATTTTATAAACCACCTATGATATATGTGTAAGATTAAAGTATGTGACCTATGTGCAACTTATTATTTTAAGATTATAAAACTTTTCAGTTATTTTGAAAACACGTAGTATATTATAACTTTTGAAAACACATATTACATTCTTATACTTTAGAGATCTATTGCTTGATAGAATTTATTAGAACTTAGGTTGCTTATTGAGTTGTCAACTCCCTCCATTTTTTTCCCCTCCAGTTTCAAATTGTGAAGAATACCAAGTTTTGGGAGTTTTGATGTTGTGTTGTGAGCAAGAAAAGAAGCTCAGTGATTTTGGGATTGGATGGTCTTCTAATAGTTTTATATTTATTGATCAATTGGCATTATGTACATGAGGTTTGGATTTTGTTCCTATTAAATTATTGGAGATCTATTCTTAAAGAAATTATTGAGGTATTTTGGATTTATTTGATTTTAACTTTTGAGGATAAATTTTAGTTGCTAAGAAGGCCTTGCACACTTTTAGGGTGCTTACTTTATAAGCGTGCGGCGGTTGTCACGTGCCTATCTTTATAGTTGGGTTTGGGGCGTGACAGTTGTAAGAAATTTTCTTGAAGGAATTGAATCGGATTGATAGAGGAAAAAAAAGAAGAAGAAGCAGGCTTGACGCAAAGAAGGAATGTCAATTCCTTTCAAATATATTATTATTTGTTTATTGTCTTGGTAGAGGAAGAATAGAGTTCAATCAAATCTTGTGTCAGTGATTTGTCTTCATGCAAAGGGAAAATTAGAGGTGGCAGTGGCAGTAGAGAAAAAAAAAAAAAAAAGAAAAGAAAAAGAAAAGGGGAGAAACGTGTAGAACTATAGAAGGTGTTATAAGTAGTGTTATGACTCTAAATGATGTTAGCTATCCTAGGCTTTGTCAGTGGCAGTAGAGTATATATATATATATATATTGAATACATGGATTTTTATTTTGAGATAATAGAGTGAAATTATTGGATATTTTGGTAGTCTCTTTGTTGGTCGGGTACTGTTATAAGTTATTTTTTTTTATTTGATTATTGAGTAAAAATATTTGAAAATTGTTCTAGGTGATATCTAAGGATTTTAGAGGAAGTGTTAGGGAAAAGTTCTTTTGGAATAACTTTTGGAGGTAAGTAACCTTATCCTAATTGGTTTTATCCTTACTTATACTACTATATTTTAACTAGTGAAATTTATTTACAATTGTTACTATTCTATTTAATTGTTTAGCTATATTGATTTAAAGTAAAGAATAGAGAAATTTCACAAATAAATATGAGCATTGAATACAAGATTTATTTTATTTAATTGTTTCTTTAGCTATATTGATTTAAAGTGATGAATATAGAAATATCCCAAATATATTGAATATTGAATATATGATTATATATGAATATATGTGTACTTGAATAAAATATATTTTTGTTAGAAACTATGATTTCATATATATGATTATGGACAAATTGACTATGAATAAATTCTGATACCCAAATCAATGGGGGTCATTCATTGGAATTCTGATACCCAAACCAATGGGGGTCATTCATTGGTATTCCGATACCCAAACCAATGGGGGTTATTCATTGGTACTCTGATACCCAAACCAATGGGGTTTGTTCATTGGTACTTTGATGCCCAGTCACGGGGATATAGCGTGACCATAGTCATAAGATTGTTAATAATATGGATTACGTTTGAATATTTAATTATATTGAGTCATTAGAACTGCTTATCTATTTTTGAAACCTATTGTAAGTTATAGCTTTTGATATACGGAAATCTGACTACTTTCTAAACCATCTATGATATAATTATAAGATTAAAGTATGTGATCTATTTGTAAAGTATTATTTTAAGATCATGAAGCTTTTTTAGCTATTTTGAAAACCCATAGCATATTATAACTTTTGAAGATTCATATTACATCTTATTACTTTACAGATCTATTGTTGGATAAAACTTATTTGGATTTTGGTTACTTATTGAGTTGTCAACTCACCCCCCTTTTTCTCCTTTCAGATTCTGATCAGGAAGAGTAGCATAAGTTTGGGCTTCCGCTGGGATGTGCGCATGAGTGAAGTTTAGGAAATCAATGGAATAAGATTTGAACTATTATGTTTTAAGATTACCATTTGTGTAATCCTTTAGACTTAAAGATTTAGTTTATTTTTATTTGACGTTGGAAGATTAATTTTTGGAGATCTTTTGAAAAATTGCTTATGTGAGGATATTTTTAAATTTAATGATGAATTTTCTTGAGGATAATTCTTTAATTGTTAAGAAAGCCTTACACACTTGTAGGGTGTAAACTCTATAAATGTGTGGCTGTTGTCACGTGCCTAGCTCTTACTTGGGTTCGGGGCGTGACAATATTTATGGTATCAGAGTTGGCCCGGTAACTCCATGTGGGCTCAGAGACACTACCCCACAAAGTGGGCCCTAACGAGGACGTTAGGGATTTAAGTGGGGGAGATTGTGATACCCCAATTTGATTGATTGTGTGATGTGTGTGAATGTGTGATGAGTCCCACATCGGGTATTTACTGGGTAGATCTGGGCTTTATTAACAACTACAAGGAGCCTCAATAGTGACTAGTCCTTTTGAGGTATAACGCAGATGTGACTAGCGCTTTTCCTTGGGTTGTTACACCAGGATTCTGTGGGATTTTGTACTAAACATATTTCAAGAAGGAATGAACTTTTAATCCTTCAGACTTAGCATAATGTCCGAAACTAGTTCTACATCCTACATTTGATGCTATAGAACATTTGAAATAGATGCTAGGATGTAGCACTTGGCCATCTCGTTAGATTTTTGCCCATGATCATATCGCTGTTTTTCCTCAAGAGGAGCATCTGATGAAGGAAAGCTAGGACATGGTTGAGTAAGCACATATTTGTGCTCTTCAGTTGTAAGAACAATGCCCAAATTTCTTTTCCAGTCAACATAGTTGGATCTAGTCAGTTTGTTTTGATTGAGAATAGTAACAAGTGGGCTAAATGATGCCATGATCAAATTTGAAAATAATAAACATGAATATAATAAGTAAACTAGACATTATCAATTTAGCATATAAACATATAGTATGGAACCTTAATAAAACCATAATATAATATACCCAATGACAACCCAATCCCATGTTTAAAATTCCTTGGAAGCAAGTAAATTATAAACACTATGATTGATTGAGAATTTTTCTCATTATTAGTGCTATCATGATAACCCTTATCAAGCACTAATAACATGCCGTATTTCTTTTAGCCTCTAAGTAATAATGACATAGCTCCGAAGGGAGGTTAACATTAAACTTAGTCTAGTGTACACCATTGACTGGATTTTATGTGAGTAATTAAGTGACTCCACGGTAGCGTGGTCGTTCTTAATTTAAAAACACATATCATCCATCATTAAGAAGTTTAATCTGTGGTTCTATGAATTAAACACCTCCAAAAGGAGCAAGGCATATATGCCAAGGCAAGGTGCTTAATCACACTACTATAAACCGACAATGAAGGCCGTGAGATACAACCCTTGTATCTCTCTCCCACTAGAGATTTTAAATTAAAGGTTTTTATGATCAAGAACCATATTAATACTAGAAACCCTTGAAAACGTAATCCTAATCACATTAGGAATAAATTTCATTAAATGAATACATTAATCCTAGCATTAATATATATATAAATGTATATAATGTAATATAAACCCATATTACACTATAAATCCATATTGCATTATATATAATATAATATATGAATTATTACATGTAATATATGATTATTACATTATATATAATATACGGACTCAATATGAAATGAAGAACTTGAATCCTTAATGCATGCAAATTCTTGATGCATATAAAAGCATGAATAGCCAAGCGGTCCAATCAACATGGTTCACGCACATGGTAGTTACAAAATAGTTACTTCAACAATCAATAACTACCATATTGCATTGCAATCGGTGAAAAATTCATATATTTAATATATATTGACCAATGCATCAAGGCAATCCATCAATTATCTAAAATTAGCCAAGCCATACAATAACTAAAGTAATCCACATAACAGTTATTGATAAAGAAGTATATCTTCTTGGCAATTTTAATTAGAACATGGCACAATTCTTTAATCATAGACCACTTCGAACAAACCAAGAGAATATACATCCTTGGTGTGAACCCGATATGATGAAGAAAATGTTTTTTTTTTCTTTAATTCTAAAATTCAATCACATGATGTACAATCATGACATGAAAACCTGGCTCTAATACCAATTGAAGGAAAATCTGGTTTTGTATCTCATACAAAACATATAGTGGAAGTGACAAACACGGATCTATTTCATTCATGATAGATAACATGCACTATAAATTTCAGAATTTAAGAACAAGATAGCATACCTTGGTGCAGTGAAATTCAAAACAAAAGATTAGAAGTACTTGAAAACACTTTTAATCTTCACTCCAATTCCATTTTATGCCCAAGAAGTGTGGTCCCTCAATCAGTTTTCAAGGGAGAATAATCAAGTGGCTTCATTCACACATACACACCATTTCACAATGATGTCTCTCTTTTTTTCTAAATAAAAAATTCTATATATTTCTCCCTTTATAACTAACTAATTATCTAATTGGACTGGCCTATTGGGCCTTTCCAATTGGGCTTTAGTGTGTAGCTTGGAGTGAGACCAAAAGGGACCAATAAGACACTAGCTCCAATGGGCCTTGGGCTTTTCTGTCAATGCTTGACAAGTTCAAAGTTACCATTAATTATATTTAATACCACTATATAAATATAATTGCACTCTAGGCCTTATTAATAAATTATATCCCAATACTTTATTATACAACCCCTTCATAAAATATTTGTAGTAATACAAAGTGATGAATGAAGACTGCCACTTTGTGAATTACTACATTTTAATCCTTCAGTACCCAGTTTAATCTTTTAAGTTATTCATCATGTATTTATGAAATCCAATTTCATAAATATATACTTTAGTAACTATTTACTAAAGTAGTTAGGCCTAACATTCTAAATAACAAACCCATTAAACTTATCTCAAGGGAATATTTTGTATCTCTGTTAAGAGACTATGAATTCCATCTTGAGAATATATGTTCCATGAACACTAAATGTGGCTGCCTAACATAATGAGGTTTTGACCGTTACTTTAGATCTCACTCCTGATAAATCAAAACAACTTACACTTCATGATCAAGTCCGTTATTCTCTCAGGATTAAGAGTTCATGTAAATATATAAGTCGTGAGATTTATTATTCAATTGACAGTTATTAGGAGAATAATAAATCTTACAGCAATCCAGTTCAATACGTTTTAACTCTTAAAACATATCAACATATCAACATATCAACTAGAAGTCACCACTTCCATGATTAAGACAAATCATCTTAGTTAATATGTTATAGTCTTCGTAGATAAAATGCCCAACTTCATCACTGACTACAAACTAAATTCTAAGTTAACAAAGAACTTATGATTTATATCTTCTGTGACTTTTCACATAAATCACATACTACGCATCTCATGGACTTTATGATGATGTCCGAATATTCATGTTACCATTATTTCAAATAATAATAAAACAACTTTATTAATTACAATATTAAGTCATGCATAATGTCATACATAATGTCATATATAGCATTATACAATAGGATTTAAGGGCATTAATCCTAACAACCCACACTTATTTAGAGAATAGAGAGTATTTCGGAGCTTAGGAAGCATTTGGGATTTGCTAAAAGAAACTAGTGAGGCTTGGCAGATGCAATCAAGCGGTATTGTGAGATTCAGGTAACCAGTGAAGAGATGATTCCGAGAAGTTCGTTGACAGCAAGATTTTGGAAGGCTCAAGTACATTGGGTAAATTAGGCTTGGAGGGTCTTTTTGATATCCTTGTAGTCCAACTTATTCACTAGTGGATTGATTTCGGCTTGGAAGGTCGCGGAGAGGTTTTTCGCCGAGTTCTTCAATTTCCTCTTCAATAACACATCTCAGTGTTATCTTATGTTTGCATCTCTCTTCTGAAAGTTCAATATGTGTATAACACACCCTTGAACGTCTAGACCCTCAATTTACAAATTACTAATTCAAGCTTAATGTCAAACAATAAATGTGTGGAATATGAACACAAACTTAACACAAAATTGATAAACAATCTAAATCAAGTAAATTCACATTCACAGCAGAAATTAAATGGCAAAGATTAAGGGAAGAGAGATGCAAACATAAGGACAACACACGATGTGTTATCGAAGAGGAAACCGAAGCCCTCGGCGTAAAACCTCTCCCTTGCCCACCAAGTGGTAAGTAATCCACTAGAAAATGTAGTTAGAATACATGAACAGTAATAGACCGTCCAAGCGTCATCTACCCAATGTACCTAAGCCCTCCAAGCTTCTTGCTCCAATGAGGTTGCGCTGAACCTATTTCTTTTCTAGCTTCCCGGATTCCGCTGCTTGACCATAGCATCAACTAATGTGAAATTGGTTCCTTCCTAACTGTTTCCCAAAGAACCAAACAACCCTCTCATAGAAATGAATATGGTGAGAAAATGTTTTGGTAATAAGCCTCTTAAGGATTTAACAATGGAGAGGAAGAAAGTTGAGGAATTTGAAGAGCCTCTTAATAAAGATTGGGGATGAATCAATCTTGTTTTTCTTTAGGGTTTCTTTACTCAAAAATTCTCTCTGGAAGCTCTCTTTCTTTCATGGGTAAAAGGGGTATTTATATTGGAGTGAGAATGGAATGTGAAGAGTCAGGTTTTTCAAAACAGGCCTGGCTCGCGGCTTGACTGAGTCGCAAGTTCTAGCCGCGAGGTAATTGAATGGCTAGTTGTCTTATTTTGTCCTGTAATGCTCCAGCTGGTGTGATGCTTTAACTTCTGGCATGCCTAGCAGGTGAGCAGCTTTTGGCGGCTTATAGCCGCGAGTCACCCGCAAGATCCAGTCGTGAGTCCCTGTTTTTCTTGCATACTCTTGAGAGTTTCTTCACACTATCTCACTCACTACCCTTACGAAAATCCCACCTAAATATAGGGTTACTAAATGTTGAAATACAAGCAAATTTGGCACAGAATAAAGCCAACAAGATGGTTGATAAAATTCAACCTTACAATCTCCCCCTTTGGCTATTTTGTGACAAAACCCTAAAACAGACTCTTGACTTATCATGTGAGTTGGGAACAGTTGAACATAACTCATTCACACCTAACTATAGAAACTGTGAAGCTCTTGAATCATATGAACATGAATCTCCTGAAACACAACAATACCCCATGATCATTGTATGCAAAAAAGCATGAAAAACATGAAATGCATATGAAGCAGGCATGATGTAATCAAGCAAAGATGGAGTTAAGAAACAAACCATGGCTTGATCAAACAAGCAATCACTACAAGGTAATGACCACAATGCTTATTCACACTTGGAATGAACACTTGGACATACAAGCTAATAAGATCAATACAAATCACTTGCATGCCCAACAGTCAACCAATGCATAATACACTAAGTATATGCATCTAGGAATAATCCTACAAGGGCACAAGAGTGACAGTATTTAAAAGGAAAATGAATGACATTTAGTTAGAAGTACTGATTAATCAAAACATAAAGGCTGCATACAATGAAAACAAACCCTAAAAGCTTACAAAAGAAACATGGGTACAAACCACATTGTATACTGAAAAACATTATCAATATATAAAAATAAAGTTTCAAAACCATCTATGAGTTATAAGTTTAAACCAAACATTAACCATAACCACATTGTATCAAACCCAACCCATAATAACAACAATTATCCAAAACATAAAACTATAACCATAAACAAAATTAGTAAAGATAAGTATAAATATATTTGAGCACACAACTCCCCCTTTCAATATGCACACTCTTTCTCATTCTTGTGCTGCTCTCCCCCTTTTTGGCACGAATAACTAAAGACTTTCTTCCAGCTTCTATTGAATAGCATCCAGTTGTGTCTCAATAGTTGTGAGACACATTTGAGTTTGATTGTAAAAGAAGTGAAGAAGCCGTTCTAAATCGGATATCTAATGAAACACATTTGCAATCAAGTGGCTTTGCTTGGCTGTTTGAAATCCAAGGGGAACAGATGAAGTGCCAGTTGATTGGGTAGTTGTAACTGGAGCATGAACCGGTGGAGTTTCGTAGGTGGATGGCTCATTCTTAGGTGTTTTAGAAGAATGACTCTTACTTGCTTGGAGAGTGATCATGGAAATTGGGCGCAGATGGGTCATCATTTTTCCATATGAGGGAGGATTAATACCTTCACGAAGAATGAACTTCATGATGAGACTTCAAAATGGAATACATCCTCGTGCTGTTGATCGAGCCACGGTCTTCCTTATGGGTTGAAAGATGTGGGCACAGATATCAATGGGGGCTCCTGTAATAAGATCACATAGGAATTGAGCTCTTCTGAGATTGATGAAAGTCATGTTGGACAGCGGGTAAAGATTGGAGAACATGATCATCTTTAGTGTGGTCAGGTCCAAGAACTTTTAGAATGTCTTGAATCTCTGGAGTTCTATCATTATAAGGAGTTACATCCATATTCTTAGGTCTAGTGATGTGGAGAATTTCAGTTATGGAGTTCAGGTTGATGATAAATTCCTTTCCTCTTACCAAGCAAATTAGCTCAACTCCAAGGTCACTTGTATTAGAGTATCATTCTTTAACCAGTTCATATTGGGTCTTCAAAATTCCCGAATAAGTCTGCACAATCTCTTGACTCAAAGATCTGAGGGAAAAAAGTGGTCTTCAAGGTGTTAAACTCAACCACACATTCCACTATAGGAGATGCCATGTCAAAGATGCTTGAGTAGATGTGTGAGTTAAGAGGAGTTCTAAACCTCTCACAATTGGAGTCTTTTGATGACTGAAATGAGAGTCGAGTTCGTTTAGCAACCGGGATTGATTGATCATTGGTTACAATGTTTTTGCCATTAGGAGAACAACGAGTCTTCTGCAAGAGAACAGACACATGGCAAAGAGCCAAATGCAATACCACAAGGTACACATATAAGTTTGATTAGATTCAGGTATAAGAATGTGAAACAGGGAGATTTCACTCAATCACAGAAACAAGAACTAGGTTAAAACCAAGAAATCATAAGCAACACTGACATAATAAGTGGAATAGGCAATTGAATATGATGATGAACAGTAATAACTCAAAATTAAGTAGGCATTGAGCATCACAAAGACTCAAATGACAAATAATGTGACAATATACCAAAAACATGATATGAATGAAACAACACATTCATGAAACAGAGCACAAAGCATAGAGCACAAACTTTATATAAACAACAGTAATAAAGTCAAAAACACTAACTCTTAATCAAAGAACAATCACCAAGATAAAGCAGACCCTCATACGAACATGATATTTTTCAAAGCATAATGGCATCAACCACTCACAGAATCAAGAAAAGCACACTCAAAACATGAAAAATGAAGTGAGACAGAGAGAACCCATACCTTTTTCTTGAAGATTGGAGAAGAAATGATGCAAAAATGAATGCTTTTTGAAGTGAGACACGAAGTGTTTGAGAGAGAGAAATGGGGAAGACAGTGAACAGTCACCAAAATTCGAGGAAAAAACTGAAAAAGTTTTAAAAACTGTCTTTGAAATGCAAAACATGTGTTTTTCGCGACTGATACAAGTCGCCAGTCAGTTACCAAGACACCCACCAAAACACTTCAAGCCAAAAGATTTGAAAAAATTTGCTAAGTGTTTTCCGCGACTGAAAGTCTCACTCACGAGGGAGTCGCAAGCTGAGCCTCAAAAATCTCTGTGTACCCCTCGTGATTGGACCTTCCACTTGCGAACAAGTCGCCAAAACCGACCCGCGAGCTCACGACTGTGGCATGCAACTTGAATGACCCTCGACTGAGTCGCCAAAATAGGGCCACACTATTTTTTGAAATTTTTTAGTTTCTATAAAAACAAAATACTTTCCAAAAACACCTAAAACACTCAAAAATCTTTTTGAGTTTGAATCAACAAAGATTGAGCATGTGAAAACACATTTTATCAAGTACAATCACACAAATGAATATGGCATTCATTGAACATAAACTTGTGCATTGTGTGTGAATATCAAAAATGAGATAGTCCTTAGTCTAATATGAAACTTCAATGATCAATTCAACCAAGGCATACACAATTAGCACTAGATCATGTGACCCATCTCAATTATAGAAGTATGCATATATGACCTCCCACTTGACTTGATTACATAACTTGGAGCTTTACAGTTAGCTCCATTTTCAATCATAACATTAGATCTTTTTTATCCTTTTGAAACAATCACATCTCATTGTGAGAATGATGTTTGATATTTCACCTTGATGGGATAGCCTTTGGCTTTTTGAAAAATCATACACTTTATTTTTGGTCGCTTTCCCTTTTTCCCAGTCGAATACTAGTATGTGCGATAGGCTTTTACGGCTTAATATCTCTTTATATTTGGAGATTTACATTTGGAGAGCTCTTTTTAGCAAAAACAAAAAAAATAAAGAGTGGCAAGATATATAGGCACAAATCTATGTATGTCTCAAGATCAACAAAATCATTCACCAATCATTCATGAAAAGTTTGAAGATCTATTTACAACAGTCACATAGATTTCAAGCTTTCTTCCACAATGATAAGAGTGCAAAGGAACAAGCTATGCTCGTAAATGCACAAAGCCATTAGCACAAAGGTACAAGGCAAAACAAGTTTTGAGACAAAACTTAACAATGTCAATCAAACTTTTTGATTTTCTACTTTTTATGTGGTTTTTGGATTTTTGGCACATAAGAAGGAAAAGATTGATCAAAAGCAACATAAAAAAAATATGAATGAAAGTATGCAAAAACAAACGAACAAATTTCAACCCATACAATCAATAATCAAACAACCAAGCAAAGTCACAAAGCATAGGAAGTATTGAGGCATGGACATGTTGTAATGCTTATGCATGAGTACCCTTTTTCACCCACATGTCACTTGCGTTTGGGGTGATTTCCTTATAGGATTGGGTACGGGAGTTAGGGCTTTCAAACCTTCATGTGAAGCTTTCCAAGTAGTTGGTGAATGCACCAATCATTTTCATTACGTCCATCATTCCGGGATCACCATTTTGATCTCTTGATGGTTCACCAACCCAATTTCTCTTGTCATTTCTAGGTTCTTTTGACCTTGGAGCAGTTGCACTATTGATTGCTTTCAGCTTTTGACAATTTGGTCGGGTATGCCTTTGAAGTCCGCAGTGATGATATACATAGCTCGATCTAGGACCTCTTTGTGATCGTGGACGAGACTTGGCTCGGGATTTAGACCTGCCCATAGATTGCTTACGGTAGTTGTTCAACATCCGTTGGTCATCCACATTCCTTTTCTCCTCCATCTTGGGCTTCTCAGCAATAAGACCAACTTCAATTTGCTCTTTGGCCTTTATAAACTTCACTTCTTTGGTGACACTGCCCGATGAGCTACTCTCTCTGGTATATCCCAACCCAGATTTATCTGAAAAATGCTTTTGAGATGAAATAACATTATCTAGCTTCTTGGTGGAGACCCTTTCTATCTTGGTATTCGTTTGCATAACCTCTTGCTCAAGAAATCTCACTTTTGTGTAGGCTTTTGATAGCTTATCATTCAATGTCTCTATCTCACATTTGGCCTCCTTATAGCGAATTAGGAGACTTTTATAGTCCTCCTCTGCCTTTTTCATCTTTTTCACAGCTGCCTTGGCCACCCTTGTGTACTCACCTGACTTCTCCAGGAGTGAATTATAATTCGTTTGAAGATTTGCTGTGCTTTCATCTTCTTTTGCATCTGATTCTTCAACAACTCCCAATGATTCTTCTTCACTATGCTTTCCAAGCTCTTGTACAAGCAAATTCAACTCATCTGAAGACTCAACATGGGTAATAGTCATAAAAGCAGAGTAATTCTCTTCTTTGTCATAGCTTTCCTCAGAATCAGAGTTGGATGAATCCGATTCACTTAGTGTCGTGGCATACACCTTGCTTTTCGATTTCAAATAATTTGGACATTCTTTCTTAAAGTGTCCATGCCCGTTGCATTCAAAACAAGTGATACCTTATGTAGATTGGGATTCTTTTCCATCTTTCTTTTTGAATTTCCTTTTCTCCCTTCCTGAACTTTGGAATTTCCCTTTATTACCAAATTTACCATTATTCTTGAATTTCAAGAATTTTCGAAATTTTTCACAAGGTATGCAACATCTGTCAACCACATCTTCATCCGATGAGTCATAGACTTCTAATCTTTCATTAATGGTCTTAAGAGCAAGAGATTCGCTCTTCCGTTGAGTGGGCAATGACAATTCATAAGTTTGAAGAGAACCAATCAGCTTTTGGACTTTGATATCATCAAGGTTCTTGCTCTCTTCAATCGCTGTCACTTTGGCACGAAAGCTTTTCGGTAATGACCGAATGATCTTCTTTATTATTTTAGAATCCTTCGTTTTCTCTCCCAAATTGAACTTGCTGATAACCACCTCATTCAGCTTGCTATAGAAAGAGCCAAAGGACTCATCCTCACTCATTTTGAACTCCTTAAACCGAGTGGTTAGCATTTGTAACTTGGTGTCTTTCACTTTCTTCGTGCCTTCGTAGGTGATTTCCAATATCTCCCATGCTTCTTTAGCAACGGTAATGTGAGAAATCCTGTGAAACTCATCTAGAGACACACTATAGAAAATCGCGTTAAGTGTTTTACTGTTAGCATTAGATGCGGCGAGTGTTGCCTTATCCCATATGGATTTGGCTGCCTCAGGCCTAGTCCAACCTATATCAACAACATCCTAAATTGATTCATCAATGGAACATAAAAATGCTCTCATGCGAACCTTCCAAATGCATAATTACCACCATCAAAATATGAAGGTGCATTTAGGGATTGAGTCCAGTCCATCTCAATATGGGGACAAGGATCACACTATGGTAATGAAACCAATAAAAATGCACCCGCTCTGACACCAATTGAAAGTTCAAAATATGTATAACACACCCTTGAACGTTTAGACCCCCAATTCACAAATTACCAATTCAAACTTAATGTCAAACAATTAATGTACGAAATATGAACATAAGCTTAACACAAAATTTATAAACAATTTAAACCAAATAAAATCACATCCATAGCAGAAATTAAATGGCAAAGATTAAGGGAAGAGAGATGCAAATACAAGGATAACACATGATGTGTTATCGAAGAGGAAACCGAAGCCCTCGGCGTAAAACCTCTCCGCTGCCCTCCAAGCGGTAAGTAATCCACTAGAAAATATAGTTGGGATACATGAACAGCAATAGACCTTCCAAGCCTAATCTACCCAATGTACCTAAGCCTTCCGAGCTTCTTGCTCCAATGAGGTTGGACCGAACCTATTTCTTTTCTAACTTCCCAGATTCTGCTACTTGACCATAGCATCAACCAATGTGAAATTGCTTCCTTCTTAACTGCTTCCCAAAGCACCAAACAGCCCTCTCACATAAATGGATATGGTGAGAAAAGGTTTTGGTAATAAGTCTCTCAAGGATTTAACAATGGAAAAGAAGAGAGTTGAGGAATTTGAAGAGTATCTTAATGAAGATTGGGGATGAATCAATCTTATTTTTCTCTAGGGTTTCTCTCTCAAAAATTCTCTCTGGAAGCTCTCTTTCTTTCGTGGGTAAAAGAGGTATTTATACTGGGGTGAGAATGGAATGTGAAGAGTCAGGTTTTACAAAACAGGGCTGGCTCGTGGCTTGGTCTAGCGGCTTGACTGAGTTGCGAGTTCCAACCATGAGGGAATTGAACGGCCAGTTGTCCTATTTTGTCCTATAGTGCTCCAGCTAGCATAACGCTTCAACTTCTGTCATGCCTGGCACGTGAGTAGCTTCTGGCGGCTTGCAGCCACGAGTCACCCACGAGATCCAGTCGCGAGTCCTTCTTTTTCTTGCACATTCTTGAGCATTTCTTCACACTATCTCACTCACTACCCTTACAAGAATCCCACCTAAATGCATGGTTACTAAATGCTAAAATACAAACAAATTTGGCACGAAATAAAGCCAACAAGATGGTTGATAAAATTCAACCTTACATCTTCCCTACTCTTTAAGTTTTACATTTATTTCTTATTGTACTTGCTTATGGCTTAGAATAGTGTCCTGGTTTATTGTGCTTGTTTTACTCTTGTTTCGCATTTAGATAAGTTAGAGTAAAAGTAATTAAGTTGTAATTTAAAATTTAGGGTCTAAAAAAGCATTAGGGTACGTTTGATACGCTGAATGGGGATTATGACAGGAATTATAATCTTTATTACTAGGAATAAAATGTGTTGTAATGTAATAACTAAACCTATTCATTCGTTTGGTTATGAGTTATAACATTAGAATGAAACTTAACATTTATTTTACGAAATTTCTTACTCATACAATTATGTCTCCTTAAAAATTGTTATTTTTTTAAATTTAAGAGATATATGTGTTATTTTTTATGATTTTTTATTTTTATAATTGTTAGATGTATATGGAAAGTTTTTTTTATTTGGAAATATATTAAGTTTTGAAATTATTGTATTTACTAAGGAATAGCTAATACAACCTTCTAAAGATAAATAGTTATTTCTCATTTTGAAGAATAGCTATTTATAAAGAATAATTATTTCTTATAATAAAAATTATAACCAAACTAAACCAAACTAAAGGATAACTAAACCACAAGAATAACTATTACATTACAACGTCTATTATAGTCTACCAAACATGCACTTAGTGTTTTCACACTAATTGAGTTTTCATTTTTCGAGAAAGACCTGAATTAGATAAATTTATGGAAAATAAGATGAGAAGAAGGTCTTTGGGTGTGGTGTATAAGTTATTTCCATATATGGACATATGAGTGGAAAGCACGTAAAAAGGTTTGTGAGACCTAGTGTACTCAACATTCGGTATGATTATCTATCTGTTGTTATGATCATCCATCCCTCAGTATGCAAATGGAGGATGAGGCACAAACCATCCGTCAAGCACCTACGTGAGCTAACTATCAGGGCCAAATGCGTGATACTCGATAGGTCTTCGAAAGCTGACGAGTCTTAAAGGAGAGCAAACTGTTGAACCGTAGGGGCCTTAAGGGGATTGAATGAGATGTGCATCCCAACAGGTCCATGGCAGATAGTCCCATTGGGTGAGGCATTTACCTGACAGGTCAAATAGTCCAAAAAACTTTTTTGGATGAAAATGCCCCTATTAGCTGCCTCCTACTCTATTGTTTGTCGGGATAACCGATGGGCCATGAAGTTTGCAATAAATATCTAATGGTCATTAATTACTTCACCTAGGAGTTCGTGATATTAATAGGGGCAAAAGTGTCTTTCAGAGAGACTAGGCAACACATGGCGACTTTTGATTGGATGACCTAGATAGTAGCATCGCTTTGTTTCCAATGCTCCTCCAACCTATAAATGTTCTGATGCCTTTCCTAGCCTTTTGTTTGCCATTCTTTACACCTTGGAACCTAATCAGAGCTTTTTCCTTTGTTGGTTTTTAGGAGATCGTTTGTTGCCTCAAAGAATCATTGGTTTCCTTTGTTTGTTGCTCACTTTGCTATTGCCGCTATTACGTAAGTCTTATCTCTTTTTTACTTTACTTTTTATTTTGGTAAGTAGTCATTGGTTTTATGTTTGGGAGACAAGCGAGTATAGTCTTAGTTTCCATTCGTCGCTTGTAGGTGAGGGAATGTCAGGAAGTAGTGAAGTGATGAGTAAATGTTCATCGTTAGTCCGTTTGGGGTCAAGCAATGATGAGGCCTAATTGTCAAGATACGAGTCTATATTGGATGACTAATCTGGCTCTGAAAGGGATTCATTAGCAAATTCACCCTTTGAGGAAGAAAAGGTTGTCAATCTGTTAGGGCGAGGCTATAGGAAAATTGTCCTTCCCTGAATTTGGTCAATAAAAGATTTCCCTGTTGATGGAAATATACATATGTGCAGTGAAAAAATAACAGATCTACTTCATTTGTAATAAATAACATGTGCTTGTAAATTTCAGAATATGAGAACAAGAGAGTGTACCTTGGTGTGATGAATTTCAAAACAAAGATTGTAAGCACTTGGGAATACTTTTAATCTTCACTCCAATTCCACTAACACCTAAGATGTGTGGTTTCTCAATCAGTAATGTGAATTTGTTCAAGAGAGAAATAGAGAGAGTGTCCAACACTCATATACGCCATTTCATGCTTTTAAAAATTTTGTATGTTTCTCTCCATATATCTGATTATCTAATTGGGCTAGCTTTAGACCTTTCCAATTAGGCTCTAGTATGTGGCTTGGAGTGGGACAAAAAGGGATCAATAAGACACTAGCTCCAATGGGCCTTAGGCTTTTCTGTCAACTTTTGACAAGTCCAAAGTTACCATTAACTATATCTAATACCACTATATAAATATAGTTACACTCTAGACCTTATCTATAAATTATATTCCAAGACTTTATTATACATGCAACCCCTTCATAAAATATTCATAGTAATACAAAGTCATAAATGTAGACTGCCATTTTGTAAATTACTACATCTTAATCATTAAGTACTCAGTTTAATCCTTTTAAGTTATTTAACATATATTTATGAAATCCAATTTCATAAATATATATGTGATAACCCAATTTGATTGATTGTGTGATGTGTGTGGGTGTGTAATGAGTCCCACATCGGGTATTTACTAGGTAGATTTGGGCATTATTAACAACTACAAGGAACATTGTGACTAGTCCTTTTGAGGTATAACGCAGATGTGGTTAGCGCTTTTCCTTGGGTTTTTACATATGATATCAGAGCTGGCCCGGTAATCCTGTGTGGGCTTAGAGACACTACTTCACAATGTGGGCCTTAATGAGGATGTTAGGGATTTAAATGGGGGAGATTGTGATGCACCAATTTGATAGGTTGTGTGATGTGTGTGGGTGTGTGATGAGTCCCACATCGGGTATTTACTGGGTTGAACTGGGCTTTATTAACAACTACAAAGAGTCGCAATTGTGACTACTCCTTTTGAGGTATAGCGCAGATGTGGCTAGCGCTTTTCTTGGGTCCTTACATATGGTATCAGAGCTGGCCTAGTAACCCCCAATGGGCTCAAAGACACTACCCCACAAAGTGGGTCCTAATGAGGGCGTTAGGGATTTAAGTGGGGGTGATTATGATACCCCAATTTGATTGATTGTGTGATGTGTATGGGTGTGTGATGAGTCCCACATCGGGTATTTACTGGGTAGATCTAGGCTTTATGAACAACTATAAGGAGCCTCAATTGTGACCAATCCTTTTGAGGTATAGTGCAGATGTGGCTAGCACTTTTCCTTAGGTCGTTATAAATGGTATCAGAGACACTACCCCACAAAGTGGGCCCTAACGAGGACGTTAGGGATTTAAATAAGGGAGATTGTGATACCCTAATTTGATTGATTGTGTGATGTGTATGGGTGTGTGATGAGTTTCACATCGAGTATTTACTGGGTAGATCTGGGCTTTATGAACAACTACAAGGAACCTCGATTGTGACTAGCCCTTTTGAGGTATAGCGCAGATGTGGCTGACGCTTTTTCTTGGGTCGTTACATATGGTATCAGAACTGGCTCGTTAATTCTGTGTGGGCTTAGAGACACTACCTCACAATGTGGGCCCTAACGTGGATGTTAGGGATTTAAATAGGGGAGATTGTGATGCCCTAATTTGATTGATTGTGTGATGTGTTTGGGTGTGTGATGAGTCCCACATCGGGTATTTATTGGGTTGAGCTAGACTTTATTAACAACTACAAAGAGTCTTAATTGTGACTAGTCTTTTTGAGGTATAATGCAGATGTGGCTAGAGCTTTTCCTTGGGTCCTTATACAGGAAGTGTAGACACTTCATTTTGTACCCAGTTAATAAACTTTATTCCCTGGTTCTAATGATGATCTTGACATGTCTACCAAAGGTAATTGAAGTTATTTTGATAATTTGGAAGTAATCACAACCTAAAAGTGCTAAAATCGCTTTGAAAACGATTTTAAAAATGACCTTTGCTTACTATTTTGGGAATAACTTATAATCCATAAAGAATTTTCAAGTGAGGTTTACTTCATTGAAAATTAAACATCTTGAGCTTCAATTTGAAAATAAATTTTGCCTTATTTGGACTTATATTGAGTAAGTTATGACCATTTGAAGTTGGGTCAGCTAGGTAGTTCGATTTTCTGGGTTTTAAAACTTCATTTTAAGGGCCCAAAACATCATGGTTTGATGTGGGTTGGCCCATATGTTAAGATTAGTGCCCTTAAATCATATTGTATGATACTATGTATGTTATTATGTATGAAATTATGTATGACTTAATGTTGTGATTAATAAAGTTTCTTTATTATTATCTAAAATAATAGTAACATGAATATTTAGATATTATCATATAGTCCATAAGATGCATAGTATGTGATTTATGTGATTTAGTCACAGAAGATATAGATCACAAGTTCTTTGTAAACTCATAATTTTCATTCGTAGTCGGTGATGAAATTGGGAATTTCATCTACGAAAACTATAACATATCAACTAAGATGATTTGTCTTAATCATGGAAGTGGAGACTTCTAGTTGATATGTTGATATGTTTTAAGAGTTAAAGCATATTGAACTGGACCGCTGTGAGATTTATTATTCTCCTAATGACTGTCAAATTAAATAATAAATCTCACGACTTCTATTTGCATGAACTTTTGATCCTGAGAGAATAATGGACTTAATCGTGAGGTGTAGGTTGCTTCGATATATTAGGAGTGAGATCTAAAGTAACGGTCAAAACCTCAGTATATTGCACAGCCATATTTAGTATTGATGGAACATATATTCTCAAGATGGAATTCATAGTCTCTTAACGGAGATATAAAATATTCCCTTGAGATAAGTTTAATGGGTTCAGTTATTCAGAGAGTTAGGCCTAACCACTTTAATAAGAAATTATTAAAGTATATATTTATGAAATTGGATTTCATAAATATATAATGAATAACTTAAAAGATTAAACTAGGTACTCAAGGATTAAGATGTAGTAATATTCAAAGTAGCAGTCTACTTTCATGACTTTGTATTACTACAAATATTTTATGAAGGGGTTGTATGTATAATAAAGTCCTAAGATATAATTTATAAATAAGGCCTAGAATGCAATTATATTTATATAGTGGTATTAAATATAATTAATGGTAACTTTGGACTTGTCAAGAGTTGACAGAAAAGCCCAAAGTCCATTGGAGCTAGTGCCTTATTGGTCCCTTTTGGTCCCACTCCAAGCCACACACTAAAGCCCAATTGGAAAGGTCCAATAGGCCGGCCCAATTAGATAATCAGTTAGTTATAAAGGAGAAGCATACATAATTTTTTTTTTAAGAGTATCATCATTGTGAAGTGGTGTGTATGTGCGTGTAAAGCCACTCGATTATTCTTCCTTAGAAACTAATTGAGAGACCACACTTCTTGAGTGTGAAGTGGAATTGGAGTGAAGATTAAAAGTGTTCCCAAGTACTTCTAATCTTTTGTTTTGAATTTCACCGTACCAAGATATGCTATCTTGTTCTTAAATTCTGAAAATTACATAATGCATGTTATCAATCATGAATGATATAGATCCATGTTTGTTGCTTCTGCTGTGTCTTGTATGAGATACAAAACCAGATTAATCAACACCATAAACCCTTGAGAACGTCCAAAGACTCTTAAAAAGCCCTTAAAACCTTAATTTTAACTTATAAATACTCGTCTTATGTCTTAGATCAAAAGCCTAGCTTGTGAGAAAAACATTTTGGCCTCCATTTTCTCTAAAACCATATTTTTTCTTTTGAAAACCCTAAGGCAGCCCCTTAGCACGTTTTGGACAAAATCAAAACCTCTCTTTTGTTAGTTCTTAGGTAGCAAACTATTTTCTAATCTATTTCAAAACCTTTTTCCAAACAATCTTTTCAAGAATATCTTTTTATTTTGAGTTGTGATTACTAATGAGCAAATGATATATTTGATTCATTTGATTATCGTTCAATCTTGTTATATAGGCACTGAAGAGCCGGATAAATATCAATCAAGTTATGTTTTCCATAAGCAAGGTAAGTCTCTCTTTATGGCTCTTCCTTAATCTGGTTTACAAATTGTGTTCTTGTTGTTGTTGTTGTTTTTTTTTTTTTTTTAATTTTTTTTTTTGTCATACATGCTTAGAAATATGTTTTGCTTTGTTTAATTTTGTTTTGTTGTGTCTCATCATGTTTTTATTGGAGAGTTGAATGATTTGATATATTGATGAATATGTTTTGATGTGTTAAGTGTTATTCTTGTTTATTGTTAGATCCAATGCATGTTTAGGAATATATTTTGTTTTGTTTATATTTGATATCTTTGTTGTTAGTTTAGGTTGTTTAGTTTTTTATTAGAAGCATGTTAGGTTAGGTTGTTTAGTTTTTTATTAGAAGCATGTTAGGTTTTGTTTTATTGTTGTTTTGTTGTTTGCTTTAAAACTGTGTTTCTAGATGTGTATGTGTGCGCATACTAGAGGCATACGTACGCATACTCATGCCCAGAAATGCATTTAGGGTTCTCGCAATTTTGATTGTTTTGCTTAGTTTTAATCCTTTATTTAAGTCTTGTTGAGCCTAGTTTTCATATGTTTAGGTTTAGGGTTAGTAGAATAACATGTTTCAGATGCTTGGATTGATAGATTGATAATTAGGATTTATATCTTAGATAAATCACATGAACATGCATTGATGCATAGGTGTTGTGGTGCTATGAGGTAAGTGTGATAAGTCATGCATAATTACATGAACATGCATTTTATTAGAATGAAGAGCATAATATGGTTGATGAACATGGTGAATATGCTTAGTAAATGCCATGAAGCTATGCTTGGATATTTGGATATGCCTGATGTTAATGCCTTGTTGATGCTACTATATTGTGATATGCTTGCTACCTTGGATGAGAAGAGATAGATGTAAGCTTGGGTTGTGATATGCCAGGATAGATGAGCAATTAGGTTTTGGGATGATTAATGCCATGTTGATTGTTAGATGTATGCTAGCGTGTGTGTGAGTATAGAATGCAATGTTGAATGTGCCTTTAATGAGATTAAGACGTAAGAAACAATGACTAGAAGCCAACCCTAAGGTTGGGCGGTTTTGGATGCCTAACACCTTCCCAAAACCGTACCTAAACTCCGAATCCATACTCTAGTAGTATGATCAAAAGTCCTTCCCTGAAAGGATGCTATATTCACGATTCCTAGGCCATTGTAAAACCTAATCATTAAGAACTTGCTTCCAACATACGATAATAAGCTTCTGTCATTGCCTATCAATTCCTTTGTGGAGTTATGTGATTGCAATATGAGTATTGAAGATGCCATCAATACTGGGCAGTTTGACCTAAGTGAAGCTAGGTTTCAAGACAAGAAAGTGTTCAATGAAGGAAAAAAGGGTGGTGCTCTCAACAATGTGAATGTCATTTTTACTCGACTGCAAAAAAGGGTGTTTGATGATCTCTATGCATTCCATCAAATGATAGGACACAAGACAAATAGTTGCCTAAGGTTAAAGCATGAATTTCAAGATTTGATAGATCAAGGAATGATTACCAAGCCATAAACTCAAGAAATGGGTGAGTGAGAAACCAGAAAGAATGAATAAAGGGATGTGCCTATGAGAGTTGATCCATGTTAGAGGATGAGCCATTTTAATTCTGCAGTCTTTTTGTTGATCCATGTGAAAACCTTTCGTATTCATTTTAATGTGATCTCTTTTGCTAGTTTTAAAATGAATGAATCCTTACACCAAAAAAACATTGGTTAATCCAAATAAGAAATTATGAGATTGTCTTAGTTCATTTGATCATAAAGAGCAAGCATGAAAATGAGAATGAGGGTGAGAAAGAAAAAAAAAAGGCTAAGTGAGAGAGTACATAAGAACGAGAAGGAAAGCGATGAGAGATTCATTGAAGCACAAACCATGAGTGAGTTCAAAGATGGGAAAGAGAAATTGAATGAATAACTTGTTTCACATGGATGACACTATAATGATGAGAACTTAATGAGATGAAAAGGCTAACCTAGGTTTGGGAAGGCTAAGCAATCAAGGTTGAAGGGATGAAAGGCCATCTTTCTACTACCCTTTTTACAATGAGGGATTAGTTCCACTTGCTAACCCCATTGAGCCTAGATGAATTTCTTCTTTATACCCATGCCAAGAGATTACCCCCTACACTAGGGGCATGTTCTTAAGAGATAGTGATTTGCAAGGGTTACCTTTAACACTAGGGGCATATCTAATATTGGAAAGGATCAACCCTATACTAAGGGAAAATTTTGTGGATGAATGACAGAGGGATGTGAGAATGATTTATCAGTAAAAGAATACCCCTTTTCCTAACAACAGGCATGGAAAAAGAAAAAAAGTGGGAAAAACAAAGAAAAGATAAGGAAAAGGAAAAGGGGAAATACAAGAAAAAAAGTGAGGTAAAAGAAATGAAAGTGAGAATCAAAATGGACAAGGAAATATGGATGAAAAAGAAGAAAAAAAAATGCAAACACAAGATAAGAAGTAATCCTTGGCAATTAGGATACCCTAAGAATAAAAATTTGAGCCTCAAGTACTTTTTCTTTCTTAAGCCTTAGAACCTCAACCTTGTTATGGTCCAAAACAAGTCCTCTCTTATCAATTGAGATTGTTTAGCCCTACAAATTCTGGAAAGTTTAGCCTTAGTTGTGAAAAAGAAAAAAAAAAAAAAAAGGAAAAAAGAACGAAAAGAAGGAAGAAAGACCCACTAGGTTGAAAACCTGAAAGAGTGGTGTGGGCATAAGGGGGGAGTCGCCACCTAGTTTTTGTAATGGTCTAGGAACATTATATAGCATCCTTTTGAGGAAGGACCATTGATCTTACTACCAGTGATATGGATTCGGAGTTTATTTACGCTCTTGGGAAGGTGTTAAGCACCCAAGATCGCCTAACACTAAAGTTGGCCTCCCATCATTGTGTCTTACACCTTAACCTTATTCAAAACAATTTCAATACTTGTATTCTAAACTCACACACAGACACTAGCATGCATCTAACATACAACATGGTATCATAATCCCAAAACAATATATCATATCTATCCTTAAAGTAATAAAGAGCCAAACCCAAATGCATATAAGAAACCCTAGAATGTGAAACCCTATTATACAAGCATATGCAAATCTAACATCAAAATAAGACCAATACAAATGCATGAACATTTTCAATGCATGACTTACCTTTTACTTACCTTATACCAACTCAACACCTATGGCATTAATGCATGGACATGTGAATGAATGGCATGGCATTAAAACTAAGAAACTCTAATTTAAACATGTGATAGCAAACAAGCATGTGAATGAAGCAAACATAAACTTATGAAGCCTAAAACATTTGAAAAGAAGTTTAAACATAACAAACATGTGAAAACAGAAGCAACAAACAAATAAAATTAAGGTTTTAGGGCTATGGCTCACGCATGCAAGAACAGGCTTGCATACATGCAATCAAGCTTGCTTGCGCAAGCAAGATTATGCGTATGCAAGTCCTTGCCCAGAAAACCTAATAACACAAAAATAGACATATATGAAAATGAAAATCTAGCAACCTAATATGAAAAAAAAAATAAAAAAAAAAATAAAAAATAAAATAAAAAACCTAAATAGACATATATAAACATAAGCAATGTAAAGAACAAGATTAAAATAAAAAAGAAAGAATAAAAAGAACAAAGAAGAGTTAAAGCTTGATACCTTAAAAAGGAGTTCCCAAGCTTTGATTTCGACTGTTCCCTTCAGTCAAATATATCACAAGTCATTAAACGAGCGATTAGCAATCTTAAACTCAGAGGATTGGGGCCAAAAAGATCCTAATCAAATAAAATTGACTTGAGGGTGTTTTGTGAAAAACTCCCTTTTGATTCACTATTTTCTAGTGAATCTTAGGTTTCTCGTGGTATTTCTGTGTGTTTTGAAAATGTACCATATAAGACTTTATATAGTGGAAAAACTGGAGTTTGGAACGACTCCTAGACAATGTGGGATTCGTTCCAAATCTTAGTCCTTATTGCAGAAAACTTGCATTAATGCTTCTGAAACCTTAGCTATGTACGTAGGAATATGCTTGCGTATGCATGCATTGGCCCATGTATGCAAGGCGCTGCCCACGTACAAGGACCAAGGGCCACTTTGGGCTTTTATTTCCAAAAATAGATTTTTGCACATTTAAAAGTTATATTTAAAAGTCAATTTGATATCTAATTGGGTTCTAAACTAACCTTGGGCCTTAGAGTTTCAGCATCATTGGGGAACAGGGGCCTGAGTCATAAGGGGTACAAAATGCAGTGTCTAGATGCAGTCTAGGGAAAAGTTAGGGCAACTTTAAAAGAAGTGAAAAAGAGCAACAAGGAATATGGTGAACTTACTCCAAGCTAAGGGCAAATTATGAATGGAAATGATAAAGAAATGAACATACAAGGGAAGATGAGACTAGCTCCAAGCTAAAGTAACCATGATGAGAGGAAAAGTGACCATACATGAGAGATGAGCTGATTTAGTAGAATGCAAGAAGAGAGAAATGAGAGAAGTGAAGTGTGCATGTTATAACAAGGACAGTGATTGAGTTTACTAGAGATGATCGAATTTTAAATTCATATTTGAACTTATCAATGAAGATGGTAGGTGATTCATGCAAAACTAGTTCAAAGAGAATACACATTAATGTTCAAAATCATCTAGATCTATAATCCCTTGTTTTTACCTCCTTTCTTCAATTACTCCAATTTTTCTTCAAGGTCCTCTTTGTATTCAAATCATGTTGTACTTTACTATCTCTAAACTCTTGTTATGCTTGAAGCTTTTGTGGTCTAGAGTCGCTTTCAACTTGTTGTGCTCATAAATATCCATTTGTCTCAAAACTCTTGTCGTGTTTGAAATTTCATTGGTATATAATCTCTTTCAACTACCTTTGATCTTCATCTACAGGTGTTAGGAATTCTAGGGAGTTAATGGTCATCCAAAGGCAAAAGATGCATAATAATAACAATAAAGTGAATGAATGATGTGTTGAGTAATTTTGTACCCCCATAAAAATAAATGAATGCAATGAACCCATGGACTAGTCAACTCTTCCTTGTTAATGCTCTAAAGAGAAAATGCAATTTTTAGTCCAAAAGAATGGTAATTTTTAGGAAAAAAAAAGAAAAAAGAAAAAAGAAAGTGAGATGTTGAAAGTAAAGAAAAGAAAAAAAAAATGAAGGTTCATAGAGAAAATGAGAGGAGACAAAGAAAGGATGGAGATGAGAAGAGAGAGAATAAAAGAAAAGAAGATGGAAAAGAGAGAAAGAAAAAGAGAAAAAGAAAAAAAGATGAGTAGAAAGAAAGAAAAGATGAGAAGATAAAAATAAATAAATAAAAATGATGAAAAAAAAATGAAGAGAAGATTAAGAGGACTGATTTGATATGTTGTGCTTGGTTCTATCCTGATGTGTTTGGACCAAACTTGATGTGCCCGTTGTGCTTAGTTCTATTCTGATGTGTTTGGACCTAACTTGATGTGACCCATTATGATTGGTTCAATCCTGAAGTGTTTGGACCTAACCTGATGTGACTCAATATGATCAATTCTGTCATGATGTGTTTGGACCTAAAATGACGTGACCCATTGTGCTTTGGTTTTGTCTTGATGTGTTTGGACCAAACCTCATGTTACCCATTGTGCTGATGTGGCCTAACCATTGTGAAAGATATAAAAGATTCAAAGTTCAAAAGAAAGATTCAAAAATTCAAGTGAGAGATTGGCACTTAAGAAGAAAATTAAAAATTTCAAAAGTCTAAGGGGAATTTCAAAAGAAAGATTTCAAATTTCAAAAATCCAAGAGAGATTTCAAAAATGGAAGAAAGTTTTCAAAAACTTATAGATTTGAATGATGTTGATTTCCATAAATAATGATTTTTTCAAGAAATAAATGATATGTGTCTTGAATGATGAGTTCTTTGATGTGTGATGTTAAGTCTCTTAAACCTTTTATGATAATATGATGTCGTGTTGATGTGCTTATGATGTTTCATTGATGTGTTTATGATGTTGTGATGATGTGTTGATAAAATGATGTGTAATGTGTGATTTTGGATTAAGATAGTAGCCATTCTTGTTGTGTGTCTTTGATTCTATGTTTAGGGTAGCGAACTTAGGCACTTTGTTGATTGATGATGTGTTTATGATGCGTTTCTATGGCTTAGGCACTTTGATGATATGTTATTGATGTGATGATGACATGGTATAATCATGTAATGAGTTTTCTTTTTGGTTTGGGATAATAGACCTTTTTCCTTCTTTTCCCCTTTACCCAAGGTTCAGGATAACAAACCAAGGAGAATAGGGACTTGCAGAATCTAGCGATTGGATTTTGCACCCACACCCTATGTTTGTATGTTTTTATTGTGTGCGTGTGTGGACTTAAAGTTTATTAACCTACAAAATGGTTCATCTCTTCAAGCTTTTGACTACATTTTTAGTGCAAGTATAGCCAAAAGAAGGGCATTTGTAGACACCTCATTTTGTACCCGATCAACAAACTTTAGTCCTTGGTCCAAATAATGAGCTTGACATGTTTACAAAAGATAATTAAAGTTGTTTTGATAGTTTGGAAGTAATCACAATTCAAAAGTGCTCAAATCACTTTGAAATTGATGTTGAAAATGACCTTTACTCATTGTTTTGACCATAACTTTTGATCCATAAATATATTTTGAGTAAGATTTGTTTCATTGAAAAGTAGACATCCTAAGCTTCAGTTTGAAAATATATTTTGCCTAATTTAGACTTATATTGAGTAAGTTATAACCATTTGAATTTGGGCCAACTGCGTTGTAAGATTTTCTGGATTTTAAAACTTCATTTTAAAGGCCCAAAACATCATGCTTTGCAGTGGGCTGACCCAAAATGATTGAGGACGTCCAAAACTATTAAAAAGCCCCTAAAACCAAAAATTTAACTTACAAACACTCATCTTATGTCTCAGATCAAAACCCTAGCTAGAGAGTGTTAGGATTAGTGCCCTTAAATCCTATTGTATGATGCTATGTATGTTATTATGTATGACATTATGTATGACTTAATGTTGTGATTAATAAAGTTTCTTTATTATTATTATCTAAAATAATGGTAACATGAATATTTGGACATTATCATATAGTCCATGAGATGCATAGTATGTGATTTATGTGATTTAGTCACAGAAGATATAGATCACAAGTTCTTTGTAAACTCATAATTTTGGTTCGTAGTCGGTGATGAAATTGGGCATTTCATCTGCGAAGACTATAACATATCAACTAAGATGATTTGTCTTGATCATGGAAGTGGAGACTTCTAGTTGATATGTTGATATGTTTTAAGAGTTAAGACATATTGAACTGGACCGCTGTGAGATTTATTATTCTCCTAACGACTGTCAAATGAATAATAAATCTCACGACTCCTATTTGCATGAACTCTTAATCCTGAGAGAATAATGGACCTGATCATGAGGTGTAGGTTGCTTTGATATATCAGGAGTGAGATCTAAAGGCACGATCAAAACCTCAGTATGTTGGGCAACCACATTTAGTGTTGATGGAACATATATTCTCAAGATGGAATTCATAGTCTCTTAACGGAGATATAAAATATTCCCTTGAGATAAGTTTAATGGTTTTGGTTATTCAGAGAGTTAGGCCTAACCACTTTAGTAAGAAATTACTAAAGCATATATTTATGAAATTGGATTTCATAAATATATGATGAATAACTTAAAAGGATTAAACCGGGTACTCAAGGATTAAGATGTAGTAATTTTCAAAGTGGCAGTCTACATTCATGACTTTGTATTACTACGAATATTTTATGAAGGGGTTGCGTGTATAATAAAGTCTTGGGATATAATTTATAAATAAGACCTAGAGTGCAATTATATTTATATAGTGGTATTAAATATAATTAATGGTAACTTTGGACTTGTCAAGAGTTGACAGAAAAGCCCAAGGCCCATTGGAGCTAGTGTCTTATTGGTCCCTTTTGATCCCACTCCAAGCCACACACTAAAGACCAATTGGAAAGGCCCAATAAGCCGGCCCAATTAGATAATCAGTTAGTTATAAAAGGGAGAAACATACAGAAATTTATTTTAAGAGAATCATAATTGTGAAGTGGTGTGTATGTGCAAGTGAAACCACTCGATTATTCTCCCTTAGAAACTGATTGAGAGACCACACTTCTTGGGCGAAAAGTGGAATTGGAGTGAAGATTAAAAGTGTTCCCAAGAACTTCTAATCTTTTGTTTTGAATTTCACCGCACCAAGGTACGCTATCTTGTTCTCAAATTCTCAAAATCACATAGTGCATGTTATCAATCATGAATGAAATAGATCCATGAATGTCACTTCCGCTGTGAGTTTTGTATGGGATACAAAACCAGATTTTCCTTCAATTGGTATCAGAGCCAGGTTTTCATATCATGATTGTATAGCATGTGATTGGATTTTAGAATAAAAGAAAAATGGTTTCTTGATGATATCGGGTTCCCACCAAGAATGCCTATTCTCTTGGTTTGTTCAAAGTGGCCTACGATTATAAAGTAATGGTGCCGTGTCTTTATATGTTATTGTCGGCCATTAAAAGGTGATAGTTATTGTCCGTTGACAATAACTACCCTTGAAGGTAGTTATTGTCCGTTAACAATAACTACCCTTGAAGGTAGTTATTGTCAATGAACAATAACTACCATCAAAGGTAGTTATTGTCAATGAACAATAACTACCATTGAAGGTAGTTATTGCCTTGATGGCCATTTCACATGCATTCGTAATGTTGATTCGCATGCATGTAGATTCGTAATATTCATTCACATGCATATTGATTCTCATGCTAAGTTGATTCTCATATATTATATATAATGTAATGTAATAAATATATATAATGTAATAATCATATATTACCTATAATAATCCATATATTATATTAGTTATAATGTAATATGGATTTGTAATATAATATGGGTTTATATTACATTATATATATATATATATATTAATGCTAGGGTTATGAAATTTATTCCTAATGAGATTAAGATTATGTTTTCAAGGTTTCTAGCATTAATATGGTTCTTGATCATAAAAACCTTTAATTTAAAATATCTAGTGGGAGAGAGATACAAGGGTTGGATCTCACGGCCTCCATTATCAAATTCATAGTAGTGTGGGGTAAGCACCTCGTCTTGGCGTATATGCCTTGCGATCCCAAAGGAGGGTGTTAACTTCATAGTACTACAAGATTGAATGAACCTGTTTAAAGTAGTGTGGAAAAGCACCTCGTCTTGGCGTATATGCCTCGCGATCCCAAAGGAGGGTGTTTTGTTCCATGGTACTACAAGTTTAAACATTATAAGGGAGATGAAATGTGGCTACACATGATTCTAGATAATGGTGTACACTAGACTAAGTGTAATGTTAACCTCCCAAAGGAGCTATGTCATTATTACTTAGAGGCTAAAGGTAATACGGCATATTATTAGTGTATGATAAGAGTTATCATGATAGCACTAGTAATGAGAATAGTTCTCAATCAATTAATGTGTTTATAATAAACTTGCTACCAAGGAATTATAGACATGGATTGGTTTGTCGTTGCATATATTATTTTATGGTTTTATGAGGTTCCATATTATATACTTATATGCTAAATTGATAATGTCCAGTTTACTTATTATATTCATGTTTGTTATTTTCAGATTTAATATCATGGCATCATTTAGCCCACTTGTTGCTATTCTTAATCAAAACAAACTGACTGGATCCAATTATGTCGACTGGAAAAGAAATTTGGATATTGTTCTTACTGCTGAAGAGCACAAATATGTGCTTACTCAACCATGTCCTAGCTTTCCATCATTAGATGCTCCTCTTGAGGAAAAACAGCGATATGATCGTTGGCAGAAATCTAATGAGATGGCCAAGTGCTACATCCTAGCATCCATTTCAAATGTTCTACAGCATCAAATGCAGGATGTAGAACTAGCTTCGGACATTATGCTAAGTCTGAAGGAGATGTTTGGTGAGCAAGGCCGTTCTGCAAGGCAAGAAACTATGAGGTAGATTTATAATACCAAAATGGCTGAAGGTACTTCAGTGAGGGAGCATTGTCTTCGGATGATCTCTAATCTGAATACATTGGAAGTTTTAGGTGCCGATATTGATGGAGAATCCCAAGTGGATATGATACTCCAGTCACTACCAGAATCATTCAAGGAATTCAGACTTAACTATAATATGAACAAAAAGATTTATTCTTTGTCTGAATTAATGAATGAGTTGGTAGCGGCGGAAGGCATCCTTGGTACTTCTAGTGTTGATGCCTACATGGCGGAAGCTTCTACTTCTCAACCTAAGTCGAAAGGCAAGGGTAAGAAGAAGAAGAAAAAGAACTTCGCCAAGCAAGGTGGTAAACAAGTTGCCTTAGGAGTTGCCAACAAAGGAAAGAAAACCAAAGGAAAGTGTTTCCATTGTGGTGAGAAAGGACATTGGAAGAGGAATTGTCCAATATTTAAGGCTGCCAAGAATAAAGGTATGAAAAGTACATTCCTTCTTGAAACATGTTTAGTACAGAATCCCACAGATTCCTGGTGTGTGGATTCAGGTTGTACTAATCATATCTGCAATTCTTTGCAGGGGTTTCAGGAGACCAGAAAGCTGAATGAAGGAGAAATGTTTCTTACCTTGGCTGATGGGAGCAGGATTCCAGTTGTAGCTATTGGAGTGTGTAATTTATGTTTTGAATCTAGAGTTTTAATATTGGAAGACTGTTTGTATGTACCTAATGTTCGTAGGAATTTAATTTCTGCAACTTATTTAGGTAAACATGGATATTATGTTATCCTAAAAGACAATGTTGTAATAAAGAAGGATAAAGTGTTTATCTGTTCTGGCAATATTGTGGATGGTCTTTATATTTTAACTCCTGATAAGCATGAATTATATAATTCTGAATTAGATCATAACACTCATGTAAAATCATTAAAGAGAAAGTTTCCTTCTACTAATGAAGCATATCTTTGGCACTTGCGTTTGGGTCATATTAATCCAAACAGAATTCAAAGACTGATCAAAGATGGACTCTTAGAGCCATTGAACTTTGATGAATTTCCAGTTTGTGAATCTTGTTTGGAAGGTAAAATGACCAAACGACCTTTTAATGCAAAACGTAGAAGAGCCCAAGAATTGCTTGAATTAGTTCATACGGATGTATGTGGTCCTATGTCAACCCAAGCGAAAGGAGGTTATGAGTACTTCATCACTTTTACCGATGATTACTTAAGATATGGTTATGTGTACCTAATGAGACGGAAGTCCGAAGCCTTTGAAAAGTTCAAAGAGTTTAGGGCTGAAGTCGAGAATCAATTAGGTAAACGCATAAAGGCCATTCGATCTGACCGTGGTGGCGAATACCTTCTTGGGGATTTCAAGGATTACTTAACTCAAAATGGGATTGTATCCCAATTGACTGCACCTGGAACTCCCCAACAAAATGGTGTAGCAGAAAGAAGGAATAGGACTCTTTTGGAAATGGTTAGGTCCATGATGAGTTACTCAACTTTACCAGTTTCTTTTTGGGGATATGCACTAAAAACTGCAATGCATATTTTGAATTTAGTTCCATCAAAATCTGTTCCCAACACACCTAAGGAATTGTGGAGTGGGCGCAAGCCTAGTATGAGATACCTCCACATTTGGGGATGTCCGGCACATGTGTTGAAAAGGAAGTCTGATAAGTTGGAAGCTAAAACCGAAGTATGCATGTTTTTAGGGTATTCAAAGGAAACAAAGGGTTATTTATTCTATAATCATAAAGATAACAAAGTGTTTGTTAGCACACATGCCAAATTTTTGGAGGATGATTATGTGAATAATTTTGATCCTAGAAATAAAGTTGTTTTGGCTGAAATGAATGAACCTGTAAATGAACAACCAATGGATGAAACTAGGGATGATGTGGCTATATTAGATACACCACAAGATATTACTCATGAGATGACTAGTACACAGGTGCCTCGTCGTAGTGGGAGAATTGTTCGGCCTCCTATAAGATTTATAGGTTTGGGAGAAACTTATGAAGCTATCCCAGAAGAGGCTGAATCAGATCCCTACATTTATGAGGAGGCAATGAATGATATAGATGCACATCATTGGATCAAAGCTATGAAATCTGAATTAGATTCTATGTATTCCAATCAAGTTTGGGATCTTGTAAAGGCGCCTAATGGCATTAAACCTGTTGGTTGCAAATGGGTTTACAAAAGGAAGAGAGGGGTAGATGGAAAGGTTGAAACCTTTAAAGCAAGGCTAGTGGCGAAAGGGTATACACAAAAAGAAGGCATTGACTATGATGAAACTTTTTCGCCAGTAGCCATGCTTAAATCTATCAGAATTCTCTTATCCATTGCCGCTTATTTTGATTATGAGATTTGGCAAATGGATGTCAAGACTGCATTTCTTAATGGCAATCTTGAAGAAGAAATCTATATGTTGCAACCGGAAGGTTTCATAGCAAAGAACCAAGAGCATATGGTATGCAAGTTGAAAAGGTCCATTTATGGACTTAAGCAAGCATCTAGGTCATGGAACATCAGATTTGATCAAGCAATCAAGTCATATGGCTTTGAACAAAATCTTGATGAACCATGTGTGTACAAAAGACATCAAGATAAAGTAGTAATGTTCCTAGTGCTTTATGTTGATGATATTCTACTCATTGGAAATGATGTAGGGGTAATGTCATCAGTAAAGGTTTGGTTGTCAAGCCAATTTGATATGAAGGACTTGGGTGAGGCTAATTTTATTCTAGGGATCAAGCTTTGGCGAGATCGCAAGAATAAGATGTTAGGCTTATCACAAGCTGGATATATAGATAAGGTTCTAGAACGGTTTAGCATGCAAAACTCCAAGAAAGGTTTACTTCCTTTCAGACATGGAGTTCCTCTGTCTGATGACCAAAGGCCTAAGACTCAAGAGGAAGTAGATACGATGAGACAAGTTCCTTATGCTTCTGCAGTGGGAAGTCTCATGTATGCCACGCTTTGTACTAGACAAGATATTTGTTATTCAGTTGGCATGGTCAGCCGATATCAATCAAATCCAGGACCAAAACATTGGCAAGCTGTAAAGCATATTCTCAAGTATCTTCGGAGAACGAGAGATTATATGCTTGTTTACCGGTGTGAGGATTTGATTCCCATTGGTTATACAGATTCAGATTTTCAATCAGATCTAGATTTCAGAAAGTCCACATCAGGATGTGTTTTCACCTTGGGAGGTGGAGCCATAACATGGAGGAGTGTCAAGCAATCTTGTATTGCGGACTCCACCATGGAAGCAGAATATGTTGCTGCTTGCGAAGCAGCAAAAGAAGCTGTATGGCTCAAGAAATTCCTTTCTGACCTTGGCGTAGTGAGAATTGAGCAAGTTCCCATTACTTTGTTTTGTGACAATAGTGGAGCAGTTGCACAATCAAAAGATCCAAGGAATCACAAGAAAGGAAAGCACATTGAGAGAAAGTATCACATCATTAGAGATATTATTGCTCGTGGAGATGTGGTGGTAGCAAAGATTGAAAGTGCAAATAATCTAGCAGATCCCTTTACCAAAGCCTTGCCTCAAAGGACCTTCGAGTCACATTTGGAGGGAATGGGAGTTAGATTAGTACACAATAGTCTTTAGGGCAAGTGGGAGATTGTTAGGATTAGTGCCCTTAAATCCTATTGTATGATGCTATGTATGTTATTATGTATGACATTATGTATGACTTAATGTTGTGATTAATAAAGTTTCTTTATTATTATTATCTAAAATAATGGTAACATGAATATTTGGACATTATCATATAGTCCATGAGATGCATAGTATGTGATTTATGTGATTTAGTCACAGAAGATATAGATCACAAGTTCTTTGTAAACTCATAATTTTGGTTCGTAGTCGGTGATGAAATTGGGCATTTCATCTGCGAAGACTATAACATATCAACTAAGATGATTTGTCTTGATCATGGAAGTGGAGACTTCTAGTTGATATGTTGATATGTTTTAAGAGTTAAGACATATTGAACTGGACCGCTGTGAGATTTATTATTCTCCTAACGACTGTCAAATGAATAATAAATCTCACGACTCCTATTTGCATGAACTCTTAATCCTGAGAGAATAATGGACCTGATCATGAGGTGTAGGTTGGGAGTGAGATCTAAAGGCACGATCAAAACCTCAGTATGTTGGGCAACCACATTTAGTGTTGATGGAACATATATTCTCAAGATGGAATTCATAGTCTCTTAACGGAGATATAAAATATTCCCTTGAGATAAGTTTAATGGTTTTGGTTATTCAGAGAGTTAGGCCTAACCACTTTAGTAAGAAATTACTAAAGCATATATTTATGAAATTGGATTTCATAAATATATGATGAATAACTTAAAAGGATTAAACCGGGTACTCAAGGATTAAGATGTAGTAATTTTCAAAGTGGCAGTCTACATTCATGACTTTGTATTACTACGAATATTTTATGAAGGGGTTGCGTGTATAATAAAGTCTTGGGATATAATTTATAAATAAGACCTAGAGTGCAATTATATTTATATAGTGGTATTAAATATAATTAATGGTAACTTTGGACTTGTCAAGAGTTGACAGAAAAGCCCAAGGCCCATTGGAGCTAGTGTCTTATTGGTCCCTTTTGATCCCATTCCAAGCCACACACTAAAGCCCAATTGGAAAGGCCCAATAAGCCGACCCAATTAGATAATCAGTTAGTTATAAAAGGGAGAAACATACAGAAATTTATTTTAAGAGAATCATAATTGTGAAGTGGTGTGTATGTGCAAGTGAAACCACTCGATTATTCTCCCTTAGAAACTGATTGAGAGACCACACTTCTTGGGCGAAAAGTGGAATTGGAGTGAAGATTAAAAGTGTTCCCAAGAACTTCTAATCTTTTGTTTTGAATTTCACCGCACCAAGGTACGCTATCTTGTTCTCAAATTCTCAAAATCACACAGTGCATGTTATCAATCATGAATGAAATAGATCCATGAATGTCGCTTCCGCTGTGAGTTTTGTATGGGATACAAAACCAGATTTTCCTTCAGAGAGAAGGATTTTTTTGGCCTTCATTTTCACTAAAACCCTATTTTCTCTTTTGAAAACCCTAAGGCAGCCCCTTAGCACACTTTGGAAAAAATAAAAACCTCTCTTTAGTTAGTTCTAAGGTAGCAAACTATTTTCTAATCTCTTTTGAAACCTTTTTCAAACAATCTTTTCAATAATATCATTTTATTTTGAGTTGTGATGACTAATGAACTATTGATATATTTGATTCCTTTGATTATCATTCTTTTTTTTTTTTTTTTTTGGGCACTAAGGGACAATATCAATCAAGTTGTGTTTTCCATAGGCAAGGTGAGTCTCTCTACATGACTCTTCCTTAATTTGGTTTTTTACAACTTGTGTTCTTGTTGTCTTTATTTGATTTATTTGTTATACATGCTTAAAAATATGTTTTGCTTTGTGTAATTTTGTTTTGTTGTGTCTCATCATGTTTTTATTGGAGAGATGAATGATTTGATATATTGATGAATATGTTTTGATGTGTTAAGTTTTGCTCTTGTTTGTTAGATCAAATGCATGTTTAGGAATAGATTTTGTTTTGTTTATCTTTGATATCTTTGTTGTTAGTTTATGTTGTTTAGTTTTATATTAGAAGCATGTTAGGTTTGGTTTGATTGTTGTTTTGTTGCTTGCTTTAAAACTGTGTTTTTGGGCGTGTGCATACTTGTGCCTCGGAATGCAGATTTAGGGTTCTTGCAATTTTGATTATTTTGCTTAGTTTTAATCCTCTATTTAAGACTTGTTGAGCCTAGTCTTCACAAGTTTAGGTCTAGGGTTAGTAGAATAACATGTTTCACATGCTTGGTTAGTAGAATAACACTACAATGATTGCAAGATCAAAGACAAAGAGATTAACCTTGCCAAGATCTCCAAATTCTTGAAGCATCTCTCTCCTTTAAATGTTTAATGGGTTGTGGGATGGTGGTGCATCAAGGCCATGTTTAGATGTGGTTTCAAGGAGAACTGTGTTCCTTTGGTTGGGCTTTGTTATTGCTCTTACTATCCCATGTGTCACATTTCAAGGCAATTCAGTGACTATCAAGGGGTTCCTTGTGGCAATGGTTCTTTCCATTTCGTGGCATTTACTAAGAGGATCATGGGTAGAATCTATGAGACTTGATCATAGAGGGTGATGAATAGGGACATCCACTTTCCTCAGTTCTTAATCCAACTTCTGGATACAAGGATTGGTTAGCTACTGACATGAAAGTGGTCCAAAGGGAAGAGAAATATCACAAGAAGTCGAACAAAAGGAAGAGGATTGAGTGACTACCTTGATATGCCCCAAATTTTACTTTTTTGCACTTTATGGTTCCATGTCTTTTATTTGAGTTAATAAAGGATTGGAATGTTCAAAATCCCCTATGAAAACAATTTATCATCTTTTAATTTGAGCAATAAGAGAATCAACCGTTTTATTATCTTTCCTTATTGTCTTTTTTTGGAGGGGGGGGGGGGGGGGCTTGTAATTTTTGCCCATGACGTCCTTTTGGAAATTTTCGCCATACCCATGATCTTTTCCGCTATCTTTTTCCTAGATCTCCCCTTTGGATTTTTAACCTAGTAGGGTTTCTTTGCCTTAACTTTTGCCCAAGCTGCCCTTTCGGGTTTTCAACCTAGTAGGCTTTTTTCTTTTTCAAGTGTTGTACTTTTGAAGCCAATCCATGTTGATTGGGCAAATTATCTCTTCTCTATCCAAATCTATAATTATTGTAGTGCCTCTTGACAAAATTGATAATAAAAGGTCCAGACCATCTTGGTTTCATCTTTCCTCTTGGATTGAAAGTTTCATCTCTAAGCACCTTTAGGACTAGATCTCCTTCCTTACTGTTTCTAGGCTTCACTTTCTTGTTAAATGCTCTGGCAATCCTCTTTTGGTAACCTTATGCATGATACTGAGCTTTAATCCTCTTCTCATCTATCAAGGCCAACTATTCATATCTTTCTCTCATCTAATCCTTTTCTAGGACCTTGGTTTCTACCAACACTCTCAAAGATTGCATCTCCACCTTAATGGGAAGCACCACTTAACTCCCATAGACTAAAGAGTAGGGGGTTGCCCTAATCGATGAACAGATAGAAGTTTTATAACACCATAAGGCAAATGGAAGCTTCTCAGCCCAATCTTTGTATGTCACTACCATCTTGGCTAGGATATTTTTAATATACTTGTTGGCTACTTCTACGGCCTCATTAGTCTGTGGTCGGTATGGTGAAAACTTGTGATGCTCAATGTTGTACAATTCCATTATCCTTTGGACTTCTCCCTTGAAATGGGAACCATTGTTGGAGATGTTCTCTTATAGTACTCCAAACTGGCAAATGATGTTGTTCTTTGTGAATTAGGCCATATGTTGGGCTTTTAGTATAGAGTAGGAGACTGCCTCTACTCATGTCCGTTTAAGGCCTTAGGGGCTATTCTCCAAATCACATCTATGCCCCAAACTAAGACAGACCAAGGAGAGGTCATACTATATAGCTTGCTTAGTTGTACATGGTTCTAGTTTGTATGTGTTTGGCGATCATGGCAACTTTTTACGAAGTCTATATAATTGGCCTCTATTATACAAATAGTATCACATCCTTAGGATCTTCTTTGATGACATTCTTCCATTCATGTGAGCACCACAAATCCCTTGATGAACTTCTTCTATGACTCTTTCGACTTTTTCTTTCTTTAGACAACGAAGGTGTATACCATCATAGGACCTCCTATAGAGCTGAGCTCCACATAGGATGTATTGTATTGCCATCATCCTAACTGAACGACATTCTTTCTTATCGGCATTATCAGGGTAAATTCCCAATTCTAGGAACTTCATGATATTGTAATACCAAGGAACTCATTCTTCTTCAACAGCCAAGATTGACAACTCTTTTTTCTCTCCGTGTCCCAACTGATAACTTAGTTTGATTTCTAAGGGTCAGGTCCATACTCCTTCAGGTATTTCATCCATGGTGGCTAAAGTAGCCAAAGAATCTGCGAATTGATTCTAAGCCCTACGGATGATAGTGTACTCAATCTTGTCAAAGGTCTTTGTTTAACTCCTTTAAGTATTATTGGTAAGGATTTAGGTGTTCTTCTTTCACCTGCCACAACTTTTGTACTTAGATTATGACCAAGGTTGAATCTCCAAAGACTTCGGGCTCCTTTACCCCTAGCTTGGAGAGCTTCCATTTCGGTGATACAAGCCTCATATTTTACCATGTTGTTAGTTGAGTCAAAGTTCAACTTGACAACCAAAGGCACGTGAGAACCATCAAGGGTGATCAATAGTATATCCCATTTCCATATTGGTTCATAACTCCATTGAAGTACATCTTTCATGCCCTTAATTCGATGTCTAAAATATCTTTAACTGAGAAATCTTCTTTACCATTTTCTCTTTATATGGGGTTCTTAGCACAAAAATCTAACATTACACTTCCCTTGATGGTCTTTTTAGCCATATACTTTAAGATGAATTCTTCCAATAGGATCAACCATCTCAATGACCTTCCACTTAGTGCAGGCTTCTTAAACAAATACTTCAATAGGTCCAGCCCAGTAACTATCCATATTTGGAAGGGTAGGATAATATGCCTTATCTTCTGTACGACCTATACGAGAGCAAAGCATGACTTTTCTATGGGTGTGTACCTAGTTTCGTAATCATGGAACCTCTTGCTCGAATAGTACACGACTATCTCATTCTTGTCATCTTCTTCTTGTGCTAACATGCTTCCTACTACATCCCTTATGATCGAGATGTAGAGGAGTATTGGTTTCCCAATCTTTGGAGGTACCAAGTTGGGTGGATGGAGAAGGCACTCCTTGACAAGTTCAAAGGCTTCCTAACATTTATTTTTCCATGTATGGGGTTCATTCTTCCTTAGAAGCTTGAATATGGGCTCACAAGTGGAAGTGAGTTTGACAATGAATTGGCTAACGTACTATAAATGGCCTAAGAATTCTCTTATCTCCTTCTCATTGGGCGGAGGCATGTTCAATATGGCTTTGATCTTTAATGGGTCAACCTCTATCCCTCTATTACTCGCTAGGAAGCCTAGTAATTTTCCTGCAGTCACTTCGAAGGTACACTTTTGTGTATTTAGTCTCAATTTATACTTCTTGATCCTTTCAAAGAATTTTCTCAAATTGGCTACATGACCTTCTCTATCTTTGGACTTCATGTTCATGTCATCAACTTATTCTTCTACTTCATTGTGCATCATGTCATATAATAGAGTTGTAACCATTCTTTGATAGGTTGCACCCGCATTCTTAAGCCCAAATGACATTACTATGTAACAATAGATCCCTCATTTAGTGGTGAAGGTAGAATTTTAATTAAGCCTGAATTCTGATCATTGCATAGATTAAGTGTTTCAAAAATTGGTTCCATAGGTTCAAATTTCTTTTTCAATTGTTTATTAATTTCATTTTCAAATTCATTGGAATCATTTAAATGCAAACTTTCAATATTATGGGACACATCAAAATAAGACAAATCAGAATTCATATTATTAAAAATGTTAGAAAGTACATTGCAACTTACATTACAAGATATCTTTCCCATGCTTTTAGAAAACCCAACCAGTGTCCAATTGCTAAGTTGCCCGTCAATAGGCATAATGAATGCAGATGGATCAATTGGTTCCTCAGTGGTGATGGAGAGCACATCCCCCTTCATTTTCAACATAGCTCCATTGCTTCAGCGTCCATGTAGTCCATCCAGTTGGCCTCTTCTTAAATTTCCTTGGTTATCATTGTAGGTTTCTCCCTGAAAGTGAGTTTTTCCTTAAAGGATATCTCACAGTTGGGATTCACTTTTCCATCCTTATCTACCTAAAGCTCAAGAAAGATGCTGAAAGGAAAGTCTCCACCTTCTTTCACAAAGATCTTATTGAGAGTACCAATGTTTGTCATGATTCCATCACAACCTTCAAAGAATCCCAAACCTCCTTTGGTCAGTTGAGTCTTGAAATTGGGAAATTCAACCACCCCTCTTCCTCCTTTTCCAAGACCCATACCAGGCAGTAAGTTCGTAGTGTACCTCTCATCCTCTAAACCATATTCAGTCATGTTCATAAATTCAAAGCTACTCATTTGAAGCTCATTCTCCCTCTCTTTGTGTCCACAAATAGGCTCAAGGATCTCACCATCGCCAAGCAATACAAGAAATCCCTCTTTTCCATGGGATCTTCATCTTTTGGTATAAAGTGGAAGGAATAACTCCAATAATATAAGCTTTGTTAATTATTTCATGTTATTAATATATATAATGTTCTTACAATGCTATCTGCCATCTGGGCATAGCTTTGGGTTCCCAACGTATGTAGCTCTGTCTACTTCCCATGCTGGTCTTTGTTATCTTTACACAAGTCCTACAAACATTTCAACAAAGTCACTACCAGTTACAGTAACAAGCTAATATGTAATACTCTTGAGCATGGAACCTATAAAAGCAAAACACATATACTACTGTAAATAATACTACCATGCCTTTTTTAGAATACCAATACTCCACCAAGGCATGAAATTGATTGCCATCAACCTCTGGTGGTGATGCAAGTAAAGCTTCCTTAGGAATTCCCAGCTTGCAATACTTCGTCTTTAAGGATGCATTGTAGCCCCTCCACAACTTCCCAATCCGTGACAGTACCCATTTCCTTTGCTTGGCAGGTTTGATGCAGTTTGTAGGAATTATCAATTGTGCCTACCGTGTGTAAAGTTGTATTAACAGATGTCACATTTTCAACATTATCACAAACTTGATAAAGTGTTAAACAAGTAATAAAGAAACCCCTTTTACCGTTGCTTTTTGCCTAATACCTAAATGGCTTCCCAGCACCAATTCTTAAATTGTTGTGGCACTGAAGGCCAACAAACATAATTGATTGGCCCGCTTTATTTAATTGCAAGAATAGTTTTTTCCCCAGTGGCATATTCCAAATGGCATCAAACTAGTTAGGCCCACGTTTATTGGGTATAGTGTCGGCTCTAGCTGCAGATACGTTCTCAAGATCTATTAAACCACCAACAAGTTGCATCAAATTACAATGAAACACAAAAGAATGAAATGTCAAGAAACTAACCACTTAGATACTTGGATATTCCAAAAAACATATAAGTAAATTTATATTGTATCCTTATTAGTATAAGGATATTAAATGAAAATATTAATACATATTAAGTCATAATCCTCAAAATGTATGACAAGTGATGATATATACATAAAGAAGGTACAAAAAAATTAATAAATTAAATAATAGTTAAAACTATCTTTTTTTTTTTTTTTTTAGATTGTTGTAATTATAATATTATAAGAAATACTTTTCTACACAATGAATAAGAACCTACATAAATATATTTTTTCAAGAGAGCCAAACAAATTATGTTAGAATATTTATTACATGATTAAATAATATACTTTATTATCGATCTAACTTTTTAATAGATTCTAAAAATAATATTATAAGTAGCGATAAGTAATATTTTTGTTATAAGAATGTCATCTTAAGTTCGAATCAAACTATGTTTTGACAATTACACCTCCCGACTATGTTCCTGGAATAGGTGCTTAAGGGACCCAACTATTCTTGCTTTCTAGTTATGACATGAAAAGAGCTTCATTTTCTACCTACACTTTTATTCCAGCTTTTTCTTCACTCTTCCCTAATTACAACCATATGTGATGCTTTTATACTCCTGTTGGTTATCACTTGTCAGTGTATGCTGGTATAATTTTTCCTAATAAAATCCGAATCTTGTTGATAAGATATGCCAATTTGAACTACTAGGATTTTGATATTACTTCTCATTAATGATTACTATTATTATATATAGAAAAGTTACAATTTTGAATCATTGATGCCAAAAGTTGCCTCTAGTTTATTAGATAATGTATCAATAAGTTTCAAATTGTCAATAATCAAAGATTTTAAACCATGCTTGGAAGTTGGGAGTTGGAGAAGCAACATGTTCGTTAATGCTTGATTTTTGTTATGAGTTTTAATTTCAGTAAAGCATGCCTAGGTTAGTTTTAAAACTTTTCAGCATTATCAATTTTATTCTATTCCCACTGTGATTTTAAAAGTTATGATAACCCTACACAAAAGTACAAGACTGTTAATGAAGTGGCTATTGCATTAGAGTGAAATATTGGAACTTTTTTCAATCGATTATTTGACTAGGTTACTCAGTCCTTACAGCCTTTTTCTACTCACGTTAGCTGCAGCGTAGAACCATCTCTGATCAGTGCCCATGACTCAACCACCATGCTAGTGGAATATCGTACTGTCCACTGTCCCAGTGGTGTAGGGCATGCAGAACAATGACTTTTCTTAGAGAGTGAAGGTGAGGGCAATAACATATACCTACCATTCTTCCTAAGGAAAATTGACTGATCTTTCCTGCGGAGGATAACTTATAGATAGAGCTTAATCTAGAGGTCGTAGCTTGACAACAGCTCTTAGGTGTAAAATTCAATGCTCAGCCATGAATCTAGTAGATATAAACTGAACCAAGAATGGCTAGAGTGTGCTATGAGGGTGGTGTGTGGAGGAGAGAAATAAAGAAAATAGAACTTCAATTTGTATACATTGGCAAACCATGATCAAAACATTTAGTCTAGGTTTTGACTTGCTCAAAGTTTGGTTTAAATTAAGTTTGGAATCGAGTAATTGTAAAAAATTATTATTCGATTTCTACAAGGCTCGATTGATCGAAAATTAGATTCAATCAATTGAAAGTCGCAGATCAGCAAAAATCAGCAAACATAAAAGACCTTAACTAATCTGTTTGAAGCCCAAATCATGATCCTTTTTTTCTAGTATTTAAAAGACATCATAAGCTAACCCTAGGCAGGATTTTCAAAGTTTTTTTGAGAGTTAGAGGGCATCTTGTGCCTCTTTTGTAGATCTAGGGTTCTATACCCAAAAGCTCTCTTATGTATTCTACCGGTGTTATTCCCTGAAGAATCTCAAGATCCAGTGTTGTAGAAGTTGTTGCCTTCTCTAGTCATCAAAGGTGCCGATAATCTAAACCTACAAGGTCTTGGAGTCACAAACAGGAGAGTTTGTGTTTTTTATCACAAGTGTGGGTGCTTGTGTTGCAAAGGCCTAATAGAGAAGGAATCCGTGAATCCAGAGTTTGCATGTGGTCGTGTCAATAAGCTCTACATGCGGTAGCAATAGGATGTTAGTGGTCTAAGTCTTACTGTAAACTTCGATTCTTTAGAGTGGATTTTCTTTTTACCTTGAGAATAGTTAGGTTAAATCCTCCCCAGGTTTTTTATCGATTTGGTTTTCCTGGGTTATCATGTCATTGTGTTATTTATATTTTCCATTGCTTTGCATGATATGATTATTTTGTTTTGACTTAGATCTGAATAATAACTCTAAGTATTCATTTGGTTAATTAATTAGGTTAAACAATCTAGATTACATGGATCTAAAAACGTACTAAAGCCAAACAAGACTGATACAAAAAAGGAACTAAGACTAAGCTCCAAGCATTGTGATTTGTGCCAAGTTAGAAAGAGTTCAATCTTCAATGTGACACTACAACTTATCTTTCCCAAATGGGGATGCTTAGGTCAATGGGATGAAGATGAACACGCCCACCTTAATGCTAGGATTAACCTACTTAAGTCTAAATCTTAGGAACTTAATTTCGCTATATCTAATGACAAATGTCACCGGATTCTAAGGGTCATGTTTCACATGGCATATTGATCATTCTATCAAGGTATAGGTCATTTTACTAAGGGCTTTCCTTGTGCACATATATTTTGCCTTCATAATCCCTCCAAATAGCTATCCTCATGTCATTCCCATTGTTGGAAAATTTGGATTTGTATCTCATACGAAACACATAGCATAAGCAATAAACATGGATCTATTTCATTCATGATTGATAACATGCATTATGTAAGTTTTAGAATTTAAGAATAAGATAGCATACCTTGGTGCAGTGAAATTCAAAACAAAATGATAGAAGTACTTGGGAACACTTTTAATCTTCACTCCAATTCCACTTTACGGCCAAGAAGTATGGTCTCTTAATCAGTTTCCAAGGGAGAATAATCAAGTGGCTTCACTCACACATACACACCATTTCACAATGATGTTTCTCTTAAATAAAATTATGTATGTTTCTCCCTTTATAACTAACTGATTATCTAATTGAGCTGGCCTATTGGGCCTTTCCAATTGGGCTTTATTGTGTGGCTTGGAGTAGGACCAAAAGGGACCAATAAGACACTAGCTCCAATGGTACTTGGGCTTTTCTGTCAACTCTTGACAAGCCCAAAGTTACCATTAACTATATTTAATACCACTATATAAATATAGTTGCACTCTAGGCCTTATATATAAATTATATCCCAAGACTTTATTGTACATACAACCCCTTCATAAAATATTCATAGTAATACAAAGTCATGAATGTAGACTGCCACTTCAAAGATTACTACATCTTAATCCTTGAGTACCCAGTTTAATCCTTTAAGTTATTCGTCATATATTTATGAAATCCAATTTCATAAATATATACTTTAGTAACTCCTTACTAAAGTGGTTGGGCCCAACTTTCTGAATAACCAAACCTATTAAACTTATCTCAAAGGAATATTTTGTATCTCCATTAAGAGATCATGAATTCCATCTTGAGAATATATGTTCCATCAACACTAAATGTGGCTGCCCAATATACTGAGGTTTTGATAGTGACTTATAGATCTCACTCCTGATATATTAAAGCAACCTACACCTCATGATCAAGTCCATTATTCTCTCAGGATTAAGAGTTCATGCAAATAGAAGTCGTGAGATTTATTATTCATTTGACAGTAGTTAGGAGAATAATAAATCTCACCACGGTCCAGTTCAATATGTCTTAACTCTTAAAACAAATCAACATATCAACTAGAAGTCTCCACTTCCATGATTAAGATAAATCATCATAGTTGATATGTTATAGTCTTCACAGATGAAATGTCCAATTTCATTACCGACTATGAACTAAAATTCTGAGTTTACAAAGAACTTGTGATTTATATCTTCTGTGACTTTTCACATAAATCACATACTATGCATCTCATGGACTAAGATAATGTCTCATTAGTTCATTTATGGATAGTCTCATATAATTAAACAATTTAATTATTTATGTCATGCCAATAAATTGGATTTTAGGGCATAAACCCCAATAAATTACCATAGTCACTCTATGAACCCAATTAAATGCCCTCAAAGACAATTTACCATATATCTGACACTTATCTCCCTTTAGAGTCATTCATAGTCACTCTAAGGTAAGGTTTGGAAACAAGTTTTAGCTAGATTTATTGCATAAATTATCTTTTCTACTGCTACTTTTCACGTACTCATATCTGTCTAATGAGATTATACTTATGCTTAATGTGTATCTTCACCACCTAGGTTGAACACATATCTTGAAGTCCAACTTCATGAATCACAATCAAACTACAAGTTAGTATTTGTACATTTAGTAAACATCAAAATTTCAATTTTGTGGACAAGCATATAATCCCTCATTCTCCTATGATATTTGAGTGCATGCTTTACTCCCACTAAATTAAATGATCTTAGATTCGATTGATATTTTCTTACCATGCCCACCGCAAAATAGATAGTTAGCCTAGCATATAGTATAGCATAAAGACTTCCTATTGATATTGCATAAGGAACCATCTTAATATGCTCTTCCTTTTATATGTCTTAGGACTATAGTCTTCTATAAAGGAACTTCAAACATAAAAGGAAAGAGTCCTTTCTTGAAGTATTACATGCTATACTTGGCTAGAATCTAATCTATTTAAGTAGTTTGAGATAAACCCAACATCCTAATTTCTGAATTTTAACCAAAGTTTAATTCTTAGGATGTGATCAGTTTTTCCCAAGTACTTTATTTCAAACTGGATTAGACAACAAGAACTCTATTGATAACAATAACTCTACATCATTCTAAATTATTAGAATGTCATCACCATACATTAAGAAATTTATTATTCTATATATAGCATTACACACATAAGGCCTTTTAATACTTGATCAAAATTGATAAGTGTAATTTTTACATGATTTTTATTATCCTCTTATTTATTAAAACTATTAGTTTTCCTTTATTTCTTTTGATTTGATTTGACTTTTATTTATACTAGTGTTTAACCCATGCAATGCGCGGGATCATTTTTCGTATTAGAAGACAATCAAAACTTATACTGTTAGCTCAATATACTTCACCTACTTCTTTTTGGAAAATGTCATCCAATAATTTAACATGACAATATTTATAAATTGCAAATGTAAAGTCAACCAATAAATAATTACATATTAAAAAAATTAGTACCTTCGAAAATAAATATATTCAAATATTTTAGGGTAAATATTTGAAGTGAATATTATATCTTAAAAGTATTAGTTTAATGAATTAAATTAAATAAGTATGTTGCTAATGTATTAGAAATTATAAAATTTTAAATTAAAGATTTTAAAATAGAACTCAAAATATCAAAACCAAAATTAGAATTTAAAAATAATTTATAATCGTGGGTTTAGTATTTCTCAAATTTTAAGATTTATCTCTCTTTATCTCTCTTATATGTATTATCTTTGTATTTTTTTTTTCCGAAAAAGGTAGTAATATTTTTGTATCTAAAAAATTTTGGAATTTTATCAGAATGTACGTAAGGAAATTAGTTAAAAAGTTTAAAGTTGAAAGTTAAAAGCTAATCCAAATGGTTATCATGGTATATAAAAATTTGGTTTGTCAAGTAATATAATTAAAAATTTAAAAGATATTTCTTCAGTAATTTAAAAATATAATTAGTTAAAAAAAACAGGTTACAATATTTGGTTGCTAAGAGAATTAATCATAAATTAAACTATAATTAATCATAACTTCTTTTTTAGAAAGTTCATGATTCCATAACTTGTAATGATCAAATAAGCAAAATATACAAAAAAAAAAAAAAAATGCAATATGACATTTCTACTATATTTTAAAAAAATTAAAAATAAATAAATAAATATTTTGCATTTATGCTCCACATGTTTCGCTTCATAGAACCCTTTACGAATGTTTTTGCAAAATTAAATATAAATAAGTATCAATAAAATAAATGATGAGCAAAATGAATAAAAAAATAGTTGGTACTAAATCATATGTGTGTGTGTATTCATATGTGTGCATATATATATATATATGAATTTCATGAAATAAACAAAAATACCTAATCAACATGACAATAATTCTGATTGTTATTGATTAGAATTTTAATTTTATTAGGGGTTATCATGAAACACCATACCTTTATGTTTAGCATGAATCTACCTAAATTTTCTAAAAAGAAATGGCAATGCAATAAGACATGCAAATCTAAATATTAGAAACTAAAACAAAGTGATTTTTGTATGGTGAAAATTAAAGATAGAGATGAAGGTTAATTAACTTGATTGGCACATCCAAGACCAAAATGAAGAAGCAAACTATGAACAATAAGAATCCAAACTCTTTAAGCAAAATCGTTGATAAATGCACTAAGTATTTTGAACCTGTATCTAACTGATTACTGTAAAAGATATTTCTTCAACAGTTTAAAAATACAAATATTAAAAAAGAAAAAGGTTGCAATATTTAGTTGCAATATGGATACAAAGGTTCATATATGTCAAAAGAATGGCTAAAACAACCTACCTTTGTTTAGTCCTTTAATCCAGTTGACTTTATTGTTGGCAAGCAGATCAACTTCAATAATTTGTTGTTTAACATGACAAATAAACTAGAAAATATTTAACTTCTTTTGTTCTTTGTTCTCATCCTGAAAATCCAATTGACTTTGTTCTTGGCAAACAGATCAACTTCAATAATTTGTTATTTGACATTACAAATAAGCTGAAAAATATTTAACTTGTAAACGCGAATCATGTTGCTAGCCATATGTGTATGGCAGGTATTATAGTAGAAATGTTAGGGTGAAAAAAAATTTAATTAGGTGAGGCTAGCCATTGCACTTTTTCACTATTTCCTTCCCAATTAGTTCCAAGGAAGGATCCATTAGCCCCAGATTTGAGTGGGGTTCGTAAGACCTCCCAATCCAAGTAAAAGCACATCAAACTCTTGTGAAACACAAACTCATGCTCTGACATCAAGATGCTCTACCACCAACTTCTTGTTATATAGAAGTTGAGCAAGTGTGGTCTTCCCTACTCCACCCATGCCCACTATAGGAATCACACTTGTGTTATTACCACTGCCATCATCTGCTAGCAACAATTCAATTATGGCCACTGTATCTCCATCCTTACCGTATACACCAGATTTTACTACCAAAGACGTCTTCGGCCTTTTTGGTGAAGGTTTCTCACCACCACTACTTTCTTTAAGACCATTGCTTTGCAAGCAATTTTAGTCTGCCTAAAATCTCTTCTAACTTAAGATTTATTTCCTTGTAAAAAGAACTATGAGAAGTCAAGTTGAATTTTATAAAATCATATTTTAGGTGAATTTTGTTCCATATCATCTATTAGTTCCAAAACTATACCTCTAACTGCTCTAATTGTGTTCTTGATTGAATAAATGTTTTGTACAGACATACTATAATATTACTTCAGATAGTTATCTTGATTTCATTAAGAACTATCTAGTTGGGATTGGACCTTGGAAGGATACAATTGTTACTACAAAAACAATTATTTGAAAGAAATTACAGATTTTGTTGCCAAAGCACATTCTCATGACCTATAGGTGTACAGATTCAGCTTTGTGGTCATGCCACATTGGCTGCTGCACACACAACCTTCGAATGTATTCTATAGTGTGAAACTCAAACAAAATCTAATAGCAATCACATTCTATTAAATTAAATGAATTACATACAATTTCTGTAAATTTAATAGCAATCACATTAATTGTTTTATAAATGAAAACTCACCTACCAACAACCATAAAGTTACAATAACAAAAATACATTACACTTTCATATTTCAATGTTTTTCAATTTCAATCACTCTTCAAAAATAGTAGATCAAGTAGGATGGAAAACAGTTTCAAATAGTGATAATGCTTTCTCTTTTTTAGCGCTCTGCCTTCCCTTGAATAGTAAACGGTCGGTAAGTCTTTGGTTTCAATCCAATAATAAGTAAAACAGGCTGAAACCCTGTTTTTACTAACATGACAGCAAGTACAAATTGGCAGCAAGGAGTCAACTAAATGACCAAAACATCGGTATTGTACTTCATTGCGATATGAATCTACAATATTAGAACATTTTAAACATTAGTAAAGATTATATACAACAATGGAGAAAAACAAACTGTTAATAGTATAAGTGACAATCTAGTTTACATTATAAACAATTAGAAATAATTTTAACATATAGTATGTGTTACCTTTAGGCAAATTATCGAATATTTCTTTGTAGACAATATTTTTTATATGAAAACGATCACCATATTCATTTTCTACAATAAGTATCCTAAGGCCATCTTTACTTGTAACTCTGGAAATGGCAACATATAACTGTCCATGACTGAAAACTCGTCTATCTAAATAAAGCCCAACACGTTGCAAAGATTGGCCTTGGCTCTTATTAATTGTCATAGCAAAGCAAACTGATACTGGAAACTGCCTTCTTTTTAGTACAAAGGGCCATTTGGAATTAGAAGGGGATAAGACTATTCTTGATATAAACACTTTTTCTCCAATATGGGTCCTTGATATTATTTGAGCCTCCAAAACCCATTTTGATAATTGAGTAACCAAAAGTCTAGTACCATTACAAAGTCCATTACTTTGGTTTAAATTTCGAAGTAACATTATTGGCAGACCTACTTTCAATCTGAGTTTATGGTTTGGAATACCTGGGAACTTCAATGAATTAAGAAACTCTATTGGATATATGACATCTTGATCTAGAATGTTGCTTGAAGCTTTACATAATGAATCTGCACTAAGATATGTCTCTTCATCAACATTAATAAGATCAATCATGTAACCATTTATGTCTTCAACTACTTCATTTGTTGGAGCTAAAATTGCTCTCTCTTCTAAATACTTGACATTGCTAAATTTTGTATCAAAGTCAGGATAGGTAGCTTTTACAATATCGTTGAAAGGATGAGGACCAGGCTGAATTAGTAAATCATGTGGTATTTCAATCAATGCTTCCCCTTCACTATTACAAAGTTCACCATCATCAATTTTCAATATCCATTCAGCAAATTCCCTTGTTGCAATATCACCTAGGTTTTGTGTCAACCTCATATTTATTGTCAGAATGAAAACTTTGCAACTATTCCATAATGATGACTTGTTAATTGGTGCTTCAACTATTTGTTCTCTTCGTCCTTTAGATACCACTAGTAATATTTGTCTGAAATCACCACCAAGAACAATAGTTTTTCCTCCAAAAGGTGTCTCCCCACTATTTGAGTTAGAAAAATGCAGTATATCTCTTAATGACCGATCAACAGCTTCAAAACAATTTCGGTGTGCCATAGGAGCTTCATCCCAAATTATAGGACTTGCTTTTGTCATAAGTTCTGCAATTTGTGAACCTTGTTTAATACCGCAAGTTGAATTGTCTGTTACATTTATTGGTATTTGAAATCTTGAATGAGCTATTCTCCCTCCAGGCAACAATAATGCAGCAATTCCAGATGATGTAATTGCAATGACAATCTTCCCTTCTGAACACAATTAGCATATAATGGTTTTCTAGAGATAAGTCTTTCCAGTTCCTCCATGCCCATAAACAAAAAAGAAGCCACCTTTATTCTCTGAAACAAAATTTATTACTTCATCATATATATTTCTTTGATCAATATTAAGACCAATAAGAAGTTTAATATGTTCTATTGCCAAGGAGTTTCTATCATAATCCAATTCTTCTTGTAATACTCTGTTGTTACTTTGCCTGAGAAGTAATGTATTTGGATATGGTATTGACTCAAACTCATGCAAAGACCTACCACACATTATCAAAATCTATTCAATTTCACATAGTGCATAGTTTTGTAATTGAGAGTCATCAAGATGGAGGTTGTCATATCGTAAAATTGTTCTTTGACGATGCAGAATGTCCTTAGATAACAGCTGCCAATTTGAAATCCATAATTTGTATGGGTCTGCAACCTCACAAAAAATTAACATTATAACAAAAAGTTCTCATAGTTGTTTCCCCGAAGCCCAGTATGATGCATGATTCAAAACTTCATGCCACTCTTTATCATCATCAAGCAAACCAAGTGCATAACATGTTGATCTAAAAGTTGGATACACAACATTATTTATAGTTTTCATTTCCTCAAATGATCTAGCTCCTTTAATAACATTAAGTAGCACTCGCAAATAAAATTGTTCTCCACTTGCAGGATGAGCATAATATATACGCCCAATACATCTTCCAGATTTTCTCAATTTCCATTCTTTGTCTCTATTATGCCAAACCCATGTACTAGGGAATTCAGAATAAGTCAATTCCCTTGCTTCTTCATACAATGCATTCACTTTCATCCACTCTGTAAATTTGCTTTTTCTGATACCTGGCTTGTCCACAACATTATTTAAATAATCAGTATCTTCAAAAACAACTGGTTGTTCACCTTCATTGTCAAAGCTGAGTCTTTGAACAGCAGGTTCTCGATGGTGAATTGCAAACTCGAATATCCTCCAACATGCCTCAATGGTAGACACATATCTACAATTTAAATATGTCTTAACTTCATTAATATCTGTCATATGTTGCACTCCAGTTGAAGAATCAACATGTAAATTTTCTTCAAGAATCAAAGTTGCACGATCAGGTCCTTTTGTTATATACTTAAATAAGTACTTGATAGATCTTGAACGATTACACCACTCAACATTAATGTGTGCTTGAAATTTCACCAATAACTCAATATTGTATGGAACTATAAATTGATTATCAAGTTTGACTTCATTTCTTTCAACAAATCTTCCATTATTCCTTCTTCTATATATTGGGAAGCCATCTTCATCAACGGTGGTTTGCGAACAAAATTTTTTAGGGAAGTGCTTTGTACATTTGTTTTCAATCATACAACCTGCCCTTGAATTAATAGAGCCGTAAGGACCATAGTGTAGGAAAATCTGGTTTCGTATCCCATACAAAATACACAGCGGAAGCAACAAACATGGATCTATTTCATTCATGATTGATAACATGCACAATGTGATTTTGAGAATTTGAGAACAAGATAGCGTACCTTGGTGCGGTGAAATTCAAAACAAAAGATTAGAAATTCTTGGGAATACTTTTAATCTTCACTCCAATTCCACTTTGCGCCCAAGAAGTGTGGTCTCTCAATCAGTTTCTAAGGGAGAATTATCTAGTGGTTTCACTCGCACATACACACCACTTCACAACAATGATTCTCTTAAAAAAATTTCTGTATGTTTCTCCCTTTTATAACTAACTGATTATCTAATTGGGCTGGCCTATTGGGCCTTTCCAATTGGGCTTTAATGTGTGGCTTGAAGTGGGACCAAAAGGGATCAATAAGACACTAGCTCTAATGGGCCTTGGGTTTTTCTATCAACTCTTGACAAGTCCAAAGTTACCATTAATTATATTTAATACTACTATATAAATATAATTGCACTCTAGGTCTTATTAATAAATTATATCCCAAGACTTTACTATACATGCAACCCCTTCATAAAATATTCGTAGTAATACAAAGTCATGAATGTAGACTGCCACTTTGAAGATTACTACATCTTAATCCTTGAGTACCTGATTTAATCTTTTAAGTTATTCATCATATATTTATGAAATCTAATTTCATAAATATATACTTTAGTAATTTCTTACTAAAGTGGTTAGGCCTAACTCTCTAAATAACCAAACTCATTAAACTTATCTCAAAGGAATATTTTATATCTCCATTAAGAGACTATGAATTCCATCTTGAGAATATATGTTCCATCAACACTAAATGTGGTTGCCCAACATACCGAGGTCCAGTTCAATATGTCTTAACTCTTAAAACATATCAACATATCAACTAGAAGTCTCCACTTCCATGATCAAGACAAATCATCTAAGTTGATATGTTATAGTCTTCGCAGATGAAATGCCTAATTTCATCACCGACTACGAACCAAAATTATAAGTTTACAAAGAACTTGTGATCTATATCTTCTGTGACTAAATCACATAAATCACATACTATGCATCTCATGGACTATATGATAATGTCCAAATATTCATGTTACTATTATTTTAGATAAGAATAATAAAGAAACTTTATTAATCACAACACTAAGTCTTACATAATGTCATACATAATAACATACATAGCATCATACAATAGGATTTAAGGGCACTAATCTTAACAATCTCCCACTTGCCCTAAAGACTATTGTGTACTAATCTAACTCCCATTCCCTCCAAATGTGACTCGAAGGTCCTTTGAGGCAAGGCTTTGGTAAAGGGATCTGCTAGATTATTTGCACTTTCAATCTTTGCTACCACCACATCTCCACGAGTAATAATATCTCTATGATGTGATACTTTCTCTCAATGTGCTTTCCTTTCTTGTGATTCCTTGGATCTTTTGATTGTGCAACTGCTCCACTATTGTCACAAAACAAAGTAATGGGAACTTGCTTAATTCTCACTACACCAAGGTCAGAAAGGAATTTCTTGAGCCGTACAACTTCTTTTGCTGCTTTGCAAGCAGCAACATATTCTACTTCCATGGTGGAGTCTGCAATACAAGATTGCTTGACACTCCTCCATGTTATGGCTCCACCTCCCAAGGTGAAAACACATCCTGATGTGGACTTTATGAAATCTAGATTTGATTGAAAATCTGAATCTGTATAGCCAATGGGAATTAAATCCTCATACCGGTAAACAAGCATATAATCTCTCGTTCTCTAAAGATACTTGAGAATATGCTTTACAGCTTGCCAATGTTTTGGTCCTGGATTTGATTGATATCAGCTGACCACGCCAACTAAAAAACAAATATCTGTCTAGTACAAAGCATGGCATACATGAGACTTCCCACTACAGAAGCATAAGGAACTTGTCTCATCATATCTACTTCCTCTTGAGTCTTAGGCCTTTGGTCATCAGACAGAGGAACTCCATGTCTGAAAGGAAGTAAACCTTTCTTGGAGTTTTGCATGCTAAACCATTCTAGAACCTTATCTATATATCCAGCTTGTGATAAGCCTAACATCTTATTCTTGCGATCTCGCCAAAGCTTGATCCCTAGAATAAAATTAGCTTCACCCAAGTCCTTCATATCAAATTGGCTTGACAACCAAACCTTTACTGATGACATTACCCCTACATCATTTCCAATGAGTAGAATATCATCAACATAAAGCACAAGGAATATTACTACTTTATCTTGATGTCTTTTGTACACACATCGTTCATCAAGATTTTGTTCAAAACCATATGACTTGATTGCTTGATCAAATCTGATGTTCCATGACCTAGATGCTTGCTTAAGTCCAAAAATGGACCTTTTCAACTTGTATACCATATGCTTTTGGTTCATTGCTATGAAACCTTCCGGTTGCAACATATAGATTTCTTATTCAAGATTGCCATTAAGAAATGCAGTCTTGACATGCATTTGCGAAATCTCATAATCATAATAAGCAGCAATGGATAAGAGAATTCTGATAGATTTAAGCATGGCTACTGGCAAAAAAGTTTCATCATGGTCAATGCCTTCTTTTTGTGTATACTCTTTTGCCACTAGCCTTGCTTTAAAGGTTTCAACCTTTCCATCTACCCCTCTTTTCCTCTTGTAAACCCATTTGCAACCAACAGGTTTAATCCCGTTAGGCGCCTTTACAAGATCTCAAACTTGATTGGAATACATGGAATCTAATTCAGATTTCATATCTTTGATCCAATGATGTGTATCTATATCATTCATCGCCTCTTCATAAGTGTAGGGATCTGATTTAGCCCTTCTGGGAGAGCTTCATAAGTTTCTCCCAAACCTATAAATCTTATAGGAGGCCGAACAATTCTCCCACTATGACGAGGCACCTGTGTACTAGTCATCTCATGAGTAATATCTTGTGGTGTATCTAATACAGCCACATCATCCCTAATTTCATCCATTGGTTATTCATTTATAGGTTCATTCATTTCAGCCAAAACAACTTTATTTCTAGGATTAAAATTATTCACATAATCATCCTCCAAAAACTTGGCATGTGTGCTAACAAACACTTTGTTATCTTTATGATTATAGAATAAATAACCCTTTGTTCCCTTTGAATACCCTAAAAACATGCATACTTCGGTTTTAGCTTCCAACTTATCAGACTTCCTTTTCAACACAGGTGCCGGACATCCCGAAATGTGGAGGTATCTCATACTAGGCTTGCACCCACTCCACAATTCCTTAAGTGTGTTGGGAACAGATTTTGATGGAACTAAATTCAAAATATGCATTGCAGTTTTTAATGCATATCCCCAAAATGAAACTGGTAAAGTTGAGTAACTCATCATGGACCTAACCATTTCCAAAAGAGTCCTATTCCTTCTTTCTACTACACCATTTTGTTGGGGAGTTCCAGGTGCAGTCAATTGGGATACAATCCCATTTTGAGTTAAGTAATCCTTGAAATCCCCAAGAAGGTATTCGCCACCACGATCAGATCGAATGGCCTTTATGCATTTACCTAATTGATTCTCAACTTCAGCCCTAAACTCTTTGAACTTTTCAAAGGTTTTGGACTTCCGTCTCATTAGGTACACATAATCATATCTTGAGTAATCATCGGTAAAAGTGATGAAGTACTCATAACCTCCTTTTGCTTGGGTTGACGTAGGACCACATACATTTGTATGAACTAATTCAAGCAATTCTTGGGCTCTTCTACCTTTGCATTAAAAGGTCGTTTGGTCATTTTACCTTCCAAACAAGATTCACAAACTGGAAATTCATCAAAGTCTAATGGCTCTAAGAGTCCATCTTTGATCAATCTTTGAATTCTGTTTGAATCAATATGACCCAAACGCAAGTGCCAAAGATATGCTTCATTAGTAGAAGGAAACTTTCTCTTTAATGATTTTACATGAGAGTTATGATCTAATTCAAAATTATATTATTCATGTTTATCAGGAGTTAAAATATAAAGACCATCCACAATATTGCCAGAACAGATAAACACTTTATCCTTCTTTATTACAACATTGTCTTTTAGGATAACATAATATCCATGTTTACCTAAATAAGTTGCAGAAATTAGATTCCTACGAACATTAGGTACATACAAACAGTCTTCCAATATTAAAACTCTAGATTCAAAACATAAATTACACACTCCAATAGCTACAACTGGAATCCTGCTCCCATCAGCCAAGGTAAGAAACATTTCTCCTTTATTCAACTTTCTGGTCTCTTGAAACCCCTGCAAAGAATTGCAGATATGATTAGTACAACCTGAATCCACACATCAGGATCTGTGGGATTCTATACTAAACATGTTTCAAGAAGGAATGTACTTTTCATACCTTTATTCTTGGCAGCCTTAAATATTGGACAATTCCTCTTCCAATGTCCTTTCTCACCACAATGGAAACATTTTCCTTTGGTTTTCTTTCCTTTGTTGGCAACTCCTAAGGCAATTTGTTTACCATCTTGCTTAGTGAAGTCTTTCTTCTTCTTCTTCTTCTTCCTTTTACCCTTGCCTTTCGACTTAGGTTGAGAAGTAGAAGCTTCTGCCATGTTGGCATCAACACTAGAAGTACCAAGGATGCCTTTCGTCGCTACCAACTCATTCATTAATTCAGACAAAGAATAAATCTTTTTGTTCATATTATAGTTAAGTCTGAATTCCTTGAATGATTCTGGTAGTGACTGGAGTATCATATCCACTTGGGATTCTCCATAAATATCGGCACCTAAAACTTCCAATGTATTCAGATTAGAGATCATCCGAAGACAATGCTCCCTCACTGAAGTACCTTCAGCCATTTTGGTATTATAAATCTGCCTCATAGTTTCTTGCCTTGTAGAACGGCCTTGCTCACCAGACATCTCCTTCAGACTTAGCATAATGTCTGAAGCTAATTCTACATCTTGCATTTGATGCTGTAGAAAATTTGAAATAGATGCTAGGATGTAGCACTTGGCCTTCTCATTAGATTTCTGCCAACGATCATATCGCTGTTTTTCCTCAAGAGGAGCATCTAATGATGGAAAACTAGGACATGGTTGAGTAAGCACATATTTGTGCTCTTCAGCAGTAAGAACAATATCCAAATTTCTTTTCCAGTCAACATAATTGGATCCAGTCAGTTTGTTTTGATTAAGAATAGCAACAAGTGGGCTAAATGATGCCATGATTTTAAATCTGAAAATAAAAAACATGAATATAATAAGTAAACTGGACATTATCAATTTAGCATATAAGTATATAATATGGAACCTCATAAAACCATAAAATAATATATGCAACGACAAACCAATCCATGTCTATAATTCCTTGGTAGCAAGTTTATTATAAACACATTAATTGATTGAGAACTATTCTCATTATTAGTGCTATCATGATAACTCTTATCATACACTAATAATATGTCGTATTACCGCTAGCCTCTAAGTAATAATGACATAGCTCCTTTGGGAGGTTAACATTATACTTAGTCTAGTGTACACCATTATCTAGAATCATGTGTAGCCACATTTCATCTCCCTTATAATGTTTAAACTTGTAGTACCATGGAACAGAACACCCTCCTTTGGGATCGCGAGGCATATACGCCAAGACGAAGTGCTTGTCCACGCTACTTTAAACAAGTTAGTTCAATCTTGTAGTACTTTGAAGTTAACACCCTCCTTTGCGATCGCAAGGCATATACGCCAAGACGAGGTGCTTACCCCACACTACTATGAATCGATAATGGAGGCCGTGAAATCCAACCCTTGTATCTCTCTCCCACTAGATATTTTAAATTAAAGGTTTTCCTGATCAAGAACCATATTAATGCTAGAAACCCTTGAAAACATAATCCTAATCTCATTAGGAATAAATTTCATTAAATGAATACTTTAATCCTAGCATTAATGTATATAAATATATATAAACCAAGGGAAGCAACAATATGATGAATCCTTTGTAAAAAATTTGCATATAAACCCATATATATATATATATATCAAATAATATACGGATTCAATGTAAATTGTATATGAAGCATTCAATACTTCCAAGGCACATATTACATGCTTAAAAAAAAAAAAAATTGTATTGCTTCCTTATATCAATAATCCGAATGCACATGAACCCATATAAATATATATGTTAAGCCAATTATCACACCATATATATATAATATACGGATTCAATACTTCCAAGAGAAGTAGTTTTCATGCAAATAATATATGACAATTACACCAATATATGACAACTACACCAAATTGTTAATTGCCTTGTTATAACCAAGTGGTGCAACACAAAGTCCAAGTGGTGCAATAACTTGGTTCACGCACATGGTAGTTACAAAACAGTTACTTCAACAATCAATAACTACCATAAAGCAATGCAATCAGTGCTAAATTCATATATTTACCAATGCATCAAGGCAATCCATCATGAACGGTTATCTCACAACTTCATCTAGAAGTCTACAGAACTTCAATCTATATAACCGAAAACAACTGTGAGCCACAAAGAAACCGTTTTTCTTTAATTCCAAAATTCAATCACATGTTATACAATCATGATATGAAAACTTGGCTCTGATACCAATTGAAGGAAAATCTGGTTTTGTATCCTATACAAAACACATAGCCGAAGCAACAAACATAGATCTATTTCATTCATGATTGATAACATGCACAATGTGATTTTGATAATTTGAGAACAAGATAGCGTACCTTGGTGCGGTGAAATTCAAAACAAAAGATTAGAAGTTCTTAGGAACACTTTTAATCTTCACTCGAATTCTACTTTGCGCCCAAGAAGTGTGGTCTCTCAATCAGTTTCTAAGGGAGAATTATCTAGTGGTTTCACTCGCACATACACACCATTTCACAACAATGATTCTCTTAAAAAAATTTCAGTATGTTTCTCCCTTTTATAACTAACTGATTATCTAATTGGGCCGGCCTATTGGGCCTTTCCAATTAGGCTTTAATGTGTGGCTTGGAGTGGGACCAAAAGGGACCAATAAGACACTAACTCCAATGGACCTTGGGCTTTTCTATCAACTCTTGACAAGTCCAAAGTTACCATTAATTATATTTAATACCACTATATAAATATAATTGCACTCTAGGCCTTATTAATAAATTATATCCCATGACTTTATCATACATGCAACCCCTTCATAAAATATTCGTAGTAATACAAAGTCATGAATGTAGACTGCCACTTTGGAGATTACTACATCTTAATCCTTGAGTACCCGATTTAATCTTTTAAGTTATTCATCATATATTTATGAAATCTAATTTCATAAATATATACTTTAGTAATTTCTTACTAAAGTGGTTAGGCCTAACTCTCTAAATAACCAAACTCATTAAACTTATCTCAAATGAATATTTTATATCTCCATTAAGAGACTATGAATTCCATCTTGAGAATATATGTTCCATCAACACTAAATGTGGTTGCCCAACATACTGAGGTTTTGATCGTGCCTTTAGATCTCACTCCTGATATATCAAAGCAACCTACACCTCATGATCAGGTCCGTTATTCTCTCAGGATTAAGTGTTCATGCAAATAGGAGTTGTGAGATTTATTATTCATTTGACAGTCGTTAGGAGAATAATAAATCTCACAGCGGTCCAGTTCAATATGTCTTAACTCTTAAAACATATCAACATATCAACTAGAAGTCTCCACTTCCATGATCAAGACAAATCATCTTAGTTGATATGTTATAGTCTTCGCAGATGAAATGCCCAATTTCATCACCGACTACGAACCAAAATTATAAGTTTACAAAGAACTTGTGATCTATATCTTCTGTGACTAAATCACATAAATCACATACTATGCATCTCATGGACTATATAATAATGTCCAACTATTCATGTTACCATTATTTTAGATAAGAATAATAAAGAAACTTTATTAATCACAACATTAAGTCTTACATAATGTCATACATAATAACATACATAGCATCATACAATAGGATTTAAGGGCACTAATCCTAACACATAGACCATATATTGTTTGACAGCTTCATAAGCCAAAGGTTCTTCATTCAAATCTGTAATTTTTGCTGAGATAATTCTATCAATTTCTGCTGCTGTAGGATGCTTGTCATCATGATGTAGAAAAGGTAAAACATGTGCATGAGGTAACCCTCTCTTTTGATATTCAACATTGTAGACAACTGCCAACAAAACAGTAAGATAATTACATTTATTTAGAGTTATTATTAACCCAAGTAAAAAAGAAGGAAAAAATATTTTAAATGTAAATTTATAATACCTGCAATTACTTTCCCAAAGTGTTGATCATGCTTTAAATCATTTAAGAGTTGATCAAGCTTGATCTTGAACATTCTTGCAACCACATCAGGCTGATCTTCTACTTTCTGTCCAGGTTTCTTAGATAGGAAAAGATCAATTTCTGGCCATTTTGTGTTGCAAGTGAAGGTAATAAATAGGTCCGAATATCCTGCCTATCTACAGATTGCCATTGCATCTTGATAGTTTTCGATCATATACCTCGGACTTCCAATGAAACTTGAAGGTAGAACAAATCTTTTGCCTGAAGATGCAGGAGTGGTATCTCTTCTCATAACTGCATCTTTCAGTCCTTTATACAATTCTATCCTTAATTTGTCTTGGTTCTGTTTTACCCACATAAGCCGGATTTCTTCAATACAGGCATCTACATCAAATTGTTGAAACAATCTACCACCGTATACCAAAGTATGTCCCTCATGTTCACGTTCTTGCAATCGATATGCATAGTATTCCCTCATTGTACCAGAATCAGTTGTATCAAATCTAATTCCATCTACATTACTATACAAAATACCGAGCCTAAAACCATCTTCGCCATATGGGAACAAAAGGGGATATTGTAAAGCCATGTATGAAGGATGCAACACATTAATACGTTGTAACCCTCCTTCTTTTAACTCTATAATAATATCACAATGTGAATTTTCAGCACCAATATCACCAACGATAATTGCTGCAATTTTTGAACATGTAGGCATGTTATATTCTCTGCCATCTGTAGTTCGGGAGCCAATAAGGTGTAATCTTAATTGGTGAACATCAGTATCAATGAAACGATCTCTAGACATCCGAAATAATTTCACTAAAATGTTTGATTCATCAAACATTTGAACCAATGCATCAACAATAGATGGATCAAGGTCACTATTAATTTGACCATTGCTAAAAACGTTCATTCTATGTTGAAATTCATTTTCAGTATCGTAGAAATATAATTGTGCAAATTGTGGATCCTCACCATCATTAGGAAGAAGAGTTCCAATTCTATGATGGTTTTGGCCATTAAGTTTGAAAATGTAAGGGTGTCTTCCATCATTGATTCTACTATCTACTTTACCACCCATAGATGTCATTGCGAACATTGCATTATAACTTCTTATTAGAGTTCTAAATGTTTTAGATTTTTGACTACCAAGGGGATCTAAAAGCTCATCAATGAGAGGAGGTGCTTTCCTAAGCAATGGTAACTTAACCTTACCCTGCATAAAACAGAGAGAGAATTTTGGGTTCCTAGCCTCTTAGATTTAAGAGTTCTCTCTTCATACCATAAAATTGAACCGCAATGCATGCATACATGAGAAGGCGAGCCAAAATTCCAAGGTTCAGTAAATTTTCCTAGATGAATTTCAAAATATGAGAACAACAATAATGATGTAAACAGAAATGAATATCATTTTTTTTTTTCCTTATAAATTTAAGTCATTTACTTGAAAATTCTTCACAACCACTCTCATTTTCTGATTCTTGTATTTCTTGAGGTATATCACAATTATTGAATCCATCTTCTACAAACGTATCAACCGTACTTATGTTCAATCTACTTTCTTCATAGGAATGATCCATGTCAACATCAATATCTAATAATCAAATGTGAATTGAAAGTTTTATTTTCCAATTTTAATGAAGCAATGTTTAAAGAATTTATAAATACAAAATGGCAGGAAGAGAAACGAACCTCTTGACGCATAAAAATCCATATTTGTACCAAGTGAATGCAGCATAGAGTAGTCATGAGTTAATGTTGTTCTATCCCTCTTGTTTTTATTCTTCTTTTCAGCAATAACCACTTTCCTGGATTTCTTAGATTGGGCAAGTTTATTATGTAAACTATTTCTCCTTTCATGCCATTTTTTGCTGGATCGCCTTTCAAACATTAGCAGCCGTCTTTTTAATTGCACTTGTCTTTCATTTCCTTGAAAAAACAGAAATAAACTGCTACAAACTGAGATCCTATAAAACATGTGATTGTGTGTTATATAATTATTTTAAATTCAAAAGACATGGCAGGTTTATATAAATGAAATATTACAAATTATGAACCAACACCAAACAAACATTGATGGCAATAAATGCAAGAGACTGCAATACATATATAAACAATGCTATTCTAATTTGCAAGTATGTTTGATCATATCTAAAACAAATTAATAAAATAATAATATACGTTATTGACATATTCAATCTTTATTTGAGAGATTGATTTTCAATTGGTAATCATGATTTGGCTATTACAAACCCTTCATTTAATCAAATATTCCTGCCTCTTGAATTTTTTCTTAACAATTTCATGAAAGCGAAAGCATAAAAAAACAAAAGCACCTAATCATAAGCACTCAATAAGATAGCAAGAATGAAGATTGATTACACTAAAGTTCCTTAAATTTTTTTAGGTTTTGCTTCAAAATTACACAGAAATAGATTAGATTATACACACACATAAGTAATGGAATTCATTAAATTTTTCACCCACTATTATGTAATCTTCTATTCATAAAATAAATAAATAAAATAAAAGCATCTATAAGAACTCAAGCCAAAACACTAAGATACACACAATAAAAACAAATTAATAAACAAAATAAAGAAAGCTAACAACAACAACATTTTAAAAAAACCTGTCAATCAGCTGAACCTAATAGGCTTAGCAGTACGGAAATTAAGAGAAACAAAGTCCAATAAGCATTCTGTAAATCAATGACATATATCAATAAGGAAATAATAGTAAAATTAAATATCAAGAAGAAAAACAATAAACGAGATCAGGAAAAATGCAGTTCAATCTGCAAAAACTCAGTAATTAACATTTAAAAACAATAATTTTACTTACTAAAAAGTACAAAATAATTTTACTCCTCAAACATTCAGAACTTAAACCATCCATTTTACAAATATGACTATTAACAAAACATAGAATACTAATCATTGGTAATTAGGGATAGATGATTAGAGATGGCATCACCAAAATGGCTCTAACAGCCATATATAAAAGAAAAAGCCAATAGGAAATAACAGAAGACTAATCTAAGAGAGAAGAAGTGAAAAAAAGTGGGTGTCAAATTAATTATTGGAAGGAGGGAGAGGTTTTATTTTGCCGTTTTTTCTTTTACCAACTACCTATCCCTATAAATGTAGATAATCTAATGACTTAGATTGTCCCTGATGACAGTAAGTAATAAAAAATTATAATTTGAAGCTAAAACTTTGAAAGAGAGAGAATAAATATCTGGATTTTAATTCAAATTCAAATAACAAAAATAATCAGTATATGTAGAGGTCGATCTAATTTATAGAGATCAAAACCAACAAAACCAAAAAAGAATGAATGATGTAAAGGCCACAAACCAAATATAAAGCTTGGTTTGAAATTGAAATTAATGATTACATAAAACAAATTGAACTAAAACAAAAACCCAAATTGAACTAAAACAAATAAGCCAAATTAATTGCAAAGCCGAGCAAACATAATAATCAAGATCCATGGACTAATATAAAACATTAATCGAAGACAATCAGTGAATTACTGGACCAATAGAAGAACGCAGAATATTGTTGTTCTTTGGTCATTCAAGTGGAACTAAGAATTAAAGATGTTTGCATAATATTTTATTGGCTTATTTTAAGCAATATGTTGGTTATTTAATCAAATTCATTAAACGAAAAAGAAACATAATTTACTGCCAATAAAAATTCATTCATTTAGAGCAGCAACATTGAGAAATTAACCATTATTAAATGGCAAACAAATATATTCAAGGGTTAAACCCCATGACGCCACTCACAAAGAAGCTGGATTATAATAAATCAAGAAGAAAGCATCAAATGCAAGCCACTAAAGGCATAGCATTTTAAAAAAGCCATCACAGTTTTCCACTAAAAAAAGCCATTACAGTCTTACAATTCAGTAAAATACAAAATAAGAATATATTGAATTTTTTTGAAAAAATGAAGAAAAAAGCATATTAAAATAATTCATTCATTATTTAAAACAATTAGACAATTAAACTGAAAACATAACTTTTTAGCACAAACATTAAAGAGGTTTTAGACTTTTTAGTTTTAAATAATAAATGCTCAGAGCGGCAACATTGAGAAATCAACCATTATTAAATGGCAAACATGTTTTTCCCTAAATATATTCAAGGGCTAAACCCCATGACGCCACTCACAAAGAGGTTGGCTTATAATAAATCAAGAAGAAAGCATCAAATGCAGGCCACTATGTGAATATGGTGGAGTTACCAAATGCAAGCTACTAAAAGCATAGCATCTTTACAAAGTCATTACAGTTTTACAATTTAGTAAAATATAGAATAAGAATTCATTTAATTTTAAGAAAAAAGCAAATTAAAACATGCAATTCAGAGCCTAATCAAAACCAAACAGATCAACGGAGAGAATTTAATTCAAGTTATGAGATAAATAGAGAGAAAATTAGGCTATCCAAACCACTTAGTAGAAGCAAACATTGTAATATGGTTTGAGTTGCCAAAAAATAAGAACTTGGCTTCCATTAGCCAAGGATATATAAAATAAATACTTCAAGCAAAATTAACATCAAACAATAATACTTTTTGGAACAAATTTGAACTGGAAAATTTATTTTCGTTTTATACATAAAGATTTTAAACAATCCAATGGTGTCCTTTTTTTCTCAACTTTCTAACTCTCTCAAAGAAGGTTAATCTCATTGCCAAAAAAGACTACAATAACCAAAACCATCAATTTTCCCTTATTCTTTCCCAATGTCAATCATTAAGGCTGGGTGTAAATCTGATTAGGTTTGGCCACAGCCAAGCAGTAGAAACTCAAAAGTTGATCTTGAACAACATTGAACAAACAATTATAATTATGAAAACAAAGAAAGTATTTTAACAATAAATAAATAAAAAGTAGTTGAACAAACAAAACAAAACTAAATGTGAACCGCTTTAATTAAACAAAGAAAGTATTTACACTAACACTAAAGACTCTCAATCATCACAACCCAAGCAGAAAAAAATTTAAAAATGAAAAATGAAAAATTGTAACATTCAATTTCAATTTTCCTAGCAGCAAAACTATGCCTACTCACCAAAAATGACTCAACACAGCATTTTTTACATATACAATAATCTTATGAGCTTATGTAGATAGTCGAACACACATAACTTAAAATAATGGTCAGCTTAGCAAGTAAATCTACTTTGTATTCAAATCTCAACACATCATACTTCTCACTCTATTTATTTTAATCAATTGATCATGCTGTTAAAAATGACAGCAAATCAAGTGTCAAAGTGAAAATATAATAAAATTGTACAATAGAAATACAGCTTGACATTTTGAACTTTGGTGGTATTTACTTAGGAGCCTAACAAATTACATTGAAATAAAACAGAAATGTTACACTTTACACTTTACAACTAACCCAACCCAAAAGCTTATATCAAAACTAACTTATATTTATTAGTTCATAACTGAACCAAAGGGGGAAAAAAAAAATTCTGCAACATTCAATTTCAACTGAAGTAAATGCTGCTTGTGGAGGTAATCCTTGAGATTCTAAAATGGTAAATTACTTTTATACTCAAGTTGAAAACATCTCTTATTAATTTCAACTACTAATTAGTTATTACAGTACGTCGATGGTTATTTCATCACTAAATACAACAGTAATACTTGATTGATGTAGCCTTAATACAATAATAGCTCTTGAACAATGCAGCAATCCAATATGATAGATCTATACACCAGTAGTAGGAACATAGCAGTGGTGCAACTTAAACTTCATGGGGAAAGCATGCATTGTGCCATTAAGCACACACCATTTCAAAAGTAATATAGTGCAGTACATCAATGGCTTCATCTTTCTCCATAATTTAGGACATGCAAATCATGACTGGAGCTCATTGTGAAGGTCATAAATAAAAGCCTAAAAGTATATTAAAAACTATTAGACCTTTGAGTGGTAATTTGAACTCTAATAGAATAACCTACTAATAATTTAATGAAATTGCTTCCAACCAAGATATTAATTATAAAGCAATAAAATTTTATCAATGTTTGCTAAGGACTCAAAGGAGGCAACAAGTTATAATACGGACTTGTTTTAGTTGTCACAGTCACTAAAATAAAAAGAGTAGTTAAAAAGTATTAAATTATTGTAGCAATATATTGGAGTTGCAAACTTCATAGTACTGAAAGTTTTAAGATCATTTACATATTGGAGTTGCGACAAACCACAACAAGCCACATCATTATAGACACTCTATGCCAAAGAAACAAAAGAATTACCTTCTCTAAAGAGCATTTGAAGCACTCAAAAGACTCACTATCTTGTGAACCATAAAAAAACTTTCCAACAATAACATCAGCTAAATTACAGCATTTGATGTCAACTACAGAGGCATCAACACAGTCAACACTATTTTTAGTACTTGAATGAAGCAGCAAAATCAATATCAATATCCATTTTTTTTTGGATAAGTAATATCAACACCCAACTTTGAGGCATAAATGTGAATAAATTAATATGAAAATAAAGAAAACATTTGTACATTATAAAAATTATCTGATGGCTGCAAGTCTTCAACAACAAATTCACAATGGCAAAAAAAAGAATTTTCCATAAACATTACAATAATTACAAAGTTAGAACTCCACTATCCTCTTATTCATCAAGCTTTAGTTTTAGCACTCTAAGAGTATAGAGAAAATTTATTTCATTAGACCAGATTGCTTTATCCAATACCATGTGCATTTAAAGTAGGATGATTAGTTCATCCAACAACCTAGCCTTGAATCTTAGTTCCACAATTTCCAACATTGTCCTAATCATCCTATATATACTTATTAGAGACTCTTGATTATTTTCCTTCACCTATAAGATGAGTCATTGAACTTTGACTTTCTCTTATTTGACACATGAGACATATTTCCATGTGTCTACATAGTTATTTATGTTTTGTGACCAAAGAAAGCTGCTTGTTAGGTTCCAAAGACTTAGGTTTTATGTATTTAGAATCCTAATTTGTATTGTTGGCAAACTATGATCAAAACAATGTATTTAAGTTGTTTTAGAAGTGCTCAAAGTTGGTTCTTTGTTGTAAAGTTGGAATGTAATACTAAGCTATTTAAAAAAATAGATTTAGTACATTTTAATCGATCGAAGCTTAGGCTTGATCAATCAAAAATCGTACCTGAAGTTTTTTAAATAGGTTTTCCAACTCAGCCCTAAAAAGTTTTAATTGGTTTAGGTTTCTAATTTACCCTAGGTATATAAGGAAAACCCTAGCCACGTTTTCGTGTTACTCATATTGCGGTTTATGTGAATCTCTTGTGAGATCTTTAAGGAAGTTTCCTTCACATAAACTTAGGGTTTTCAAGGAGAAGATTTTTTTACACCTTGATGATCATTCCAGTTGCTGCCATTGAAGGTTAAAGAAAACACAAGCGGGTGTGCTTGTATTTGGTGGAGAATCCAAGAAAGAAGGAGTCCATGGATTCGGAGCTTGCACGTGGTTGTGTCAGTAAGTTCTACTAATGGGTAGCAATAAGAAGTCGAGCGTGGGGGCTTGTAAGTCTTATTGTATGAACTTCAATTCTTTCAAGATAGTGGATTCAAGTTTACCCTGAGGATAGCTAGGTTAAATCCTCCCCAGGTTTTTACCAGTTTGGTTTCCTAGGTGATCATATCTTTGTGTTCTTTATATTTCCGTTGCTATACTTGATATGACTATTTAATTGTGTTAACCTAGATTTAATTAATTTGACTAAGTAACAACTTGGCTAAATTCCTAGGTTAATCCAATTGTGTTTTAAGGGGTCTAAAAACCAAAAACTGCTGTATTTAGAAAAGTTTAAACTCATCATGTATAGAGTTGTTCTGTCTACAGCAAGAAGCCTTCTTGAGTTTTGCTGGTCAGCTTAGCAAGTAAACCTACTTTGTATTCAAATCTCAGCACATCATACTTCTCACTCTATTTATTTTAATCATTTGATCATGCTGTTAAAAATGATAGCAAATCAAGTGTCAAAGTGAAAATATAATAAAATTGTACAATGGAAATATAGCTCAATATTTTGAACTTTGGTGGTATTTACTTAGGAGCCTGACAAATTACATTGAAATAAAACAGCCATGCCTTTTCACTATACAACTAACCCAACCCAAAAACTTAAATAAAAACTAACTTATATTTCTTATTTCATAACCAAATCAAAAGAAAAATAACAATCTGCAACATTCAATTTCAACTGAAGTAAATGTTGCTTGTGGAGGTAATAGACTCACCTTTCTTAATCTATGATCAATATATAGCAAGAGCTTTAACATAAATATACACTCACATATCAGAAGCTTGTGTTTGAACCAAAATAAAATACTTAAAAAGCACTAATACAGATTAATATGAAAAAGAAAATTCTCCATCTTTTCATTGTGATCACTAACACCTATCAACATTTGAGGCAAAAATGGAGCCAACTTCAATGACGAATTAAATAAATTTTATCATATTAATATGGAATTGACACCATATGACCTGATATTGCCTCTGTTTACCCTTTGGAAAAAATATTCAATAGATATAAAAACCACTATTTTAGTTCCATTTTTATTTGATTATATGGTGTTCTTATTGTCAAGGAAACCCTACATAATAATGGAATAGGCATGAAGATGTAAGAGTAGCCGGACTAAATATGTTTTAATATTATTATTAAAAGACTTTTCTAAATAAGGTTGAAGAAGATCACTAAACACCATAGCGAAGATGCAAATACTAAATGTAAGAAGAGAACGATTAACTAACAACACCATTTCAATCTCTTTTACCAAAAACAAGTAATCCCAAAAAGAGTCAAATCTAACCCAAATACCCAAAACAAAAACAATTCTAACCCAAAAACCTTAACTAAAACAAAATCTATCCCATATAATCATGAACTGAGGATATAAAAGCATACGAATGATGTCAAGCACATAATTCCATAGATATATCAGAATCATAACAAAGATTCTAGTGCTTCAACTATTACATAATAAAACAAAGAAGTTATATCATATCTCAATAAACCAAGCAATCTCATTAATGGTGTGCATCTACAACCATAGCTTTTAAGAATCAAGTTTGTACCTATATAAAATTATATATATGCCAAACCATAGTATCCAAAAATTGAATGAATATATCACATATATCAATCACAGCACACAGATTTATTGAACAATAGTTTTAAATCAAAATTATGAAGGAAAATTAATGCAGATATTTGAGGAATCAATATTCTAGGGTTCTGGATTCTTGTTCATGCCGTAAGAATCAATTTCCACAACAAAGCACCAAAAGGAGAAGAATGAACACATAAAATTGATGCGTACCTTTTGTCAGAATAGTGCTGATCTCTCTATATCTCAAAACCTTTAGAACGTTTGATCGTATTCAGCTTTGATGGATGCCAATTGTGATGGTCTAAATTTGGCAGGGTATGGCGGTGACTAGCCGTATGGATATTAACTGATTCACAGAGTCTAAAGAAAACAGATCGCTATGGTTTTAATCGCAAAACAGATCTAGGAAATTCCGCAAATTCACGGAAATAGGGGGAACTTATCCTAAAATCACAAAGAAGTTTTAGAACTGAATCAAAACAACAAAATCCCATAGAGAGAAAGAGAGGGAGAGAGAGAAGAACGTACCTGGAAAACTCAAAAGGGAATAGCGATGGTCGGCCAAACGAATTCCGATTGTGATGGTCTAAGTCCGACAGGGTATGGTGGTGGCCGGCCGTATGAAATTTCACGGAACCGCAGAGTCTGAACAAAAGAGATCGCTGGGGTTTTAATCGCAAAACAGATCCAAAATATTCCGCAAATTTACAGAAATAGAGGAAAGTTATCCTGAAATCACAGAGAAATTTCAAAACCAAATCAAAACAATGAAAAATCATAGAGAGAAAGAGAGGGAGAAAGAGAAGAATGTACCTGGAAAACTCAAAAGGGAATAGCGATGGTCCACCAAACAAATCTCTAGTGCAGCGCAATTTTTTTCTTTTTTTTATCCCTCCTTGCAGAGATTGATGTGAAGAGATCGCTGGATTTTTTATTCTCCTACTCTTTCTCTCTATCGTAGTTTCACTAGGGTTTTTTTAGAGAGAGAGAAAATATTAAGAACACTAATGTGAAAAGGCTAGATCTTTTTAGTTCTGATGTTTTTTTTTTTAATCTTATTTTTAACCCCTTTTTTATTTTAAAATATACACTGTTACTATTAGACGGGCTTACTTTTGCAAAACAAATGGGAATAACGGAGAGGCTTTCAAACGCCGTAGGAGGAAAAGTTAAATTTCTTAGAATGCTGAAACAGTGTACCGTGCGAATTTTTAAACTTAAACCTGTATACGTGCCAGTACGGCCTTGATTGTAGGAACCCACTTTCTCTCAGCTTCTGCTATTATATATATATATATATATATATAGATTTATCTATTCATTTGTGCTTTGAAAGAATGAGAAGATTTCAGATTAATTTACAAGGGCTTTACATGCAAAGTGGGGCTAGGCCAATTGAATCAAGTCAACTTACATCCCGCCAAGCATGAATTCAAGAGAAGACCAACCTAATTAAATTCAAGTTCAATTGGAGCAAGGAATCAAAGGAAATTTGCACCAAATCCAAATCCAATTCGGATTAGGATTCCAGCCTGCACATCAGTTAGTATTTTTGCCATAACTTTTGGCTCAAATATGCAATCGAGATGATTCATGTTGGGATAGAAAGTTAACTTGAAGGCTACAACTTTGTGTTTACCAAAATTCTGAATTATGATGTTAAATGGGCCAAAATTATCAGTTAACTGAAGCCTAAAAATCTAGGATTTTCTCCAAACGGAAATAGGACTCCTTGACCTATTTAAAGGCTCTTTAGGGAAAAAAGAGAGAGGAGAAACCTGAGAAGAAAAGGGGGCGCCGCATAGAAGAATTTGCTCGTGGGAGTCTTTCTGAAGAGGAGGATCTGAGGACAAGGGCAAGAGCTTCATGTTGATCAACCAATTCAAATGAAAGAAATAAGTTTTATTTGTTTTCTTTTCAATTTTATTATGAACTAAATTTTATTTTCTATAGCGTTGATGTAGTCTAGCAATGAACACATAATTTATATTCTGAGTTATTTTATTTTTAATATCTCTATGATTGAGTGTATAATTCTTATTCTTAATGCTTACTATTTTTTTTTACAAATTATTGTTTGATCAATTGAATTATAATGAGACCGAAAGATGATTTGTTATTTTATTTCTAGAATTAAACACCATTAGTTGAGCGAAAGTAGAGATGCTTTACCACAATTAGTGTGATTTTTCAGAAAATTTAAAGTACATAATGAGTCTCTAATTAATTAAATTTGCATAGAGATATGGAACTGTTAGTTGAAGACATTTTTGATATTATTCGAGAGAAGATATTAAATACTTGAGGAATTTTTAATCATCAACGGGAGATCATTAATATTTAATAATTAGGAATAATAAATTGTGTGGGATTTGTTAGGTAAAATCAATCACTCTAGATCCTTTCTTATCATATATTGTTTTTTCTTTACACTCTTAGACTTTTATGCTTTGCTATATTTAGCTTTATTAAATAGTTTAATTTAATCTAGATAGTAGAACGTTCCTTTTATTTTCAATTTTCCAAATAGTAATTAATTTAGTGAATTTCAGTATTCGATAACATAGTTAATCTCTGTGGGTTCGACATTCGTTTTCTAAAAACACTTTACTACTTGTTATGATTCTGTGCACTTGCATATTATTTTATACGAACAAAAATTAAACAATTTGATTGCTTGATCAAATATGATATTTTATGATTTAGATGCTTGCTTTAGTCCATAAATGGACTTTAAGCAACTTGCATACTAAACACTACTGGTTCTTTGCTATGAACAAGTCTAGTTACATCATATAGATGTCTTCCTCAAGCTTGCTACTAAAAGAAGCTTTCATGATATTCATTGTCATATTTCATCCAGATAAAATATAATGAATAAGAGAATCTAGATAGAGTCAAACTTGACTATTGGTGAAAAATTATTTTCATAATCGAACCATTTCTTTCTGAATAAATCTTTTCGCCACTAGTCTTGACTTTGAAGGTTTGAACCTTCAAATCTATCAATCTCATTTACTTGTAGACCTATTTGAAAAAAATAGGCTTTATGCCATTATGCACCTCTACAAGTTCTAGACTTTAAATAGAATCTAATTCTATTCACATAACCTTGATCCAGTAATCCATATTCATATCATCTATTGCCTTTGTAGGAAATTAACCCGAATTCCTAAACTGTGAGAAACAAAAATAGAGAAAATACATGCCAAAGAAAAACAATCACATGCATAAGATAATATTTACGTGGTTCGGCAATTTGCCTACATCCACGGAGTTGCAGGAATTTCACTATTATTAGGGAAGAATACAGAGTACAAAATTGCGGCTACAATCTTTTTTCTCTCTCATAAAGAACACAGCAACACCACTAAATAAAACTAGGCTCCACAAAGCCCAACAAATCTCCCAATTGGAGACTAGTTTAATCACCAACATCAAACCACTATTCTCCAAATAACAATCCCTCATCCCTGCAACTCATCCTCCTGTCCTCAAGCTAGAAGACCAATTGAAGCTGTGCACAGCTTCAATTTCTCAATAGTAACACCCTTAGTTAACATGTCTGCCAGGTTCTTAGATCCACAAATCTTCTCAAGTATTACCAGTTTATCTTCAACAAGATAACGGCTTCAACTTTGAATGAAAAGCCGATTTTTTTGGCAAGAAAGATTGCACTCTGACTGTCACTGTGTAGAATGCCCATCTCCTGTGTTAAGAACTTTAATTTGTGTTATGTTGGCAAACCATGATCAAAACATAAAGTCTAGGTTTAGGCTTGCTCAAAGTATTTTTATTTGTAAAATTGGAATCGAGTGATTGTAGAACTTATTGGACTAAATTTGCAAGGCTCGATTGATCGAAAATTAGAATTGATCGATCGAACCACGTACAGATTTATTTTTTTGCAGAGTTCCAGTTCAGCCCAAACTCTACTTAAACGTATTAGGGTTCAAGTAAAACACTCCTATATATAAGGAAAACCCTAAAATGTTTTTATAAGTTTTTAGAGAGAAAAGAGTGTGCCTCCTTTTGTATTTTAGGGTTTTGTACCCAAAAGCTCTCTAAGGACTTAGTTGCTTATATTGCGGTTTATGTGAATCTCTTGTGAGATCTTTGAGGAGCTTTCCTTCACATAAACTTAGGGTTTTTAAAGATAAGAAGTTTTCTACACCTTGATGATCAATCTAGTTGCTGCCATTGAAGCTTAAAGCAACACAAGCGGGTGTGCTTGTATTTGGTGGAGAATCCAAAGAAAGAAGGAGTCTGTGGATTTGGAGTTTGCACGTAGTCGTGTTAGTAAGTTCTACTGGTGGGTAGCAACAAGAAGTCGAGTGTGGGGGCTTGTAAGTCTTATTGTATGAACTTCGATTCTTTCTAGTGGATTCGCTTTCTACCTTAGGGATAGCTAGGTTAAATCCTCTCTAGGTTTTTACCAGTTTGGTTTTCTGGGTGATCATATCTTTGTGTTATTTATCTTTCCGCTGCTTTACATGATATGATTATTTGTTTGTGATAACCTAGATCTGTTTAATTTGACTAAGTAACAACTTGGCTAATTACCTAGGTTAATCCAATTGTAGTTTTAAGAGGTCTAAAAACTAACAAGTGGTATCAGAGTGGGTAGCTCTCTTGTTTTAGATCTTTTGATCTAAGAGCTGATTCTTGACCCTTGTTGTCATGGATAATTTGAAGTGTCTTTTTGATCATATTTCTTCTCATACTTTTGTTGATTTTATTGATGCCTGTGAAACTCTTCGTAAGGAATTATTGAAATTTATGAAAATTGCTAAGAAATTGAAGGAAGAGTTAAAATTGGCTAATTTGAAAAAGAGGAATTAATTGTTAGATTAGATGAATCTAATAAAAAGAATAAATTTTTGAGAAATCAAATTTCCTCTCAAGATGCGAAGATAAAAAGCTTAGAACAAGAGTTAATTGAATCTAAAGCTAAAATTGAAAATTTAACTAGTACCAAGCTTGCTGTTGATAACAGAAGTGTTTTTGTTTCTCTTAAGCCTAAAACTGAGAAAGTTTATATCCCTCTTTTTAAGAGGAATAATAAAGAAAATGCCTATTTTGCTAGGTTAGACAAAGGTAAAAGTTCTGATATAAACTCTTATGTTTCTAAACCTAAGTCTAAACCTACTGTTAGAGAGCATAATAAATCTGCTTTTGTGCCTATTTGTCACCTTTGTGGTGTTGTTGGTCATATTAGACCAAAGTGTTCTTTGTTGAGGCAAAAACCAAAATTTGAGAATAGATTTGCTGTTAGGAATACAGATGTTTCTAAATTTGTTCATGTTTGCCACTTTTGTGGTGTCCATGGTCACATTCGTCCTAATTGTCATAAATTGAAATTTAAAAATTCTGTATTTCAATCTAGGATATGTGATGATATTTCTCCTGCCATAAGTCCATATAAATTGTTTCATATTCTTTTGAAAATTTTGAGCTTGTTGGCTTGTGAAAGGAATTTGCAGGATTTTAGTCTTTCTCAGAAGATTGGTGTAATTCCTCAAATACGCTCTGCTTCTCATGGATTTTCACCTACAAAACCAAAGGCTTACGCTATATGGGTGAGAAAAGATTCTCCAAGGTAAGTATTGCTGACTTGTCCCTAATTTAATTCTTTCAATTGTTTGTGGACATTTCTTGATTCTGTTTTTTGGTTGTTTTGTTTTTTAGGTTGTTTTTTTTATAAAAAAAATCCAAAAACATTAAAAAGTTTCAAAAAGACAAAAATATTTTATTTTGTGTCTAGTTTTATTTTTCTTGAGGATTACATGAATTATGATATCTCTCTCTTGATTTAGAACATGCATGACATTGTGGAGAAACTTGAATAGTATATGTTATATAAGTGCTAAGCTATTTCTAATTTTGTGCGAGTATGTACTAGTTTGTACATGTACTCAAGGGTTAATTAAGAAATTGATATTTCTTATTTGTGTACCCTCTATAGCTTAGTTAAGCATTGTCATGCATTGCATTTGCATTGTTCATTTAGCATACTGTGTGCTTTTTGTTTTTGGTCATAAATTTTTTAAATCAAAAAGATTTTTGTATTTTGTATTTCACATCTTGGATTTATAATCAAGGATTAGCCATATTATCTTTACTTAACAAGTTTATGTACCTTGTTTAGTGTTGATGATGTAGTGCATGTTGTGTGGGAAATATGTTTATAGTTTTGCTCACTTTGTCTAGATCTTGAAGTCACATGTTATTTGATTGTCAGACTTGATCCTTTTGAGAAAGGCATAAATAATCATCTCATCACTGTTCACTAGCCAATCATGAACACCTTAGTGCATATCATAAGATTTTGTGCTCGAGAAAGTGTAGCACATGCACAAAAAGAACATACGGTGAAGCCTCGGTTTAATTGCTAAATGCTTAAAATTGGTATGTACTATTAGGCTTGATGCCAAATCACATAATTAAAATTGGTGTGTATATTATGAGGCAAACTTCAAGAAACTTACATGATTGCAAGCTTATGTTCTAGGAGATGTGGGAGTTATATGATGTAACTCTTTAGGTGATAGTCTCTTTTAAATTCTATGTGATGAATTTTGTAGACTTTGTGATTGATTGCTATTCACATATCACCTCACATGTATCTCAAGCTTTTGCTAGTTGCACACACTATACAAGTTACTCTTTGCTAAACTTGGTACATTATATTGTGTGTGATTTTGTTATGGCCATCCAAGATTATATGCTCCTTGATTTTGATGCAAAATGAGTTTAATGTTTGAGTTTTAAGAACAAATTAATTAAATTTTTTTTTCATGCATCATTTGTGTTTCAAATTCACATGCATTGCATTGTTTTTGTATCTATCTTACAGTTTTGCAGTCATATCTCTCATTATTTTCACATATAACATGCATATACTTTGCTACATTGGGTACTCAACATGATTAAAAAATTGATTGATTAATTTTTGAGTTATGTACTTTCTAATATATGCCTTTTTTATGTGTGAACTGTAGAAAATATTTTTCTTAAGAGATATGATGGATAATCAATATGCAAATATTTTCTCTACTCATGCAACTGTTTATGGGTCACATAGTGCTATGTTTGCATTTTATTGAAAGAGAGAATATTTTTTCTTCATGTGTATCCTCAACTTAGTTTTTTTTTTTTTTTTTTAAAGAAACTTGGTTTGTGTCTTTTTATTTATCCCCACCCCCTTTATTTTTCCCCAAAATTGTTTTTCCCAAAACTTGTTTTGTTTTTCCTATCTAATACAATATATAAAAGCAGAAGCTTTTAACAAGGCACTGCCATGTTAGGAAAAAAGGCCACTTAAAAAACAACCACGTTTACAATTTAAAAAGCGATACATTACAATATATCACTATGTTAAAACACTGTTTGAAGCCTTTGGGTATAAAAAGAAACTAACCGTTTAAATCAAAATAAAAAAAAAAGAAAGAGAGAGTGGTTCACGGAGAAAGGAGAGAGAGATGAGGCATGCCGAAGACCCTAACACACAGAGAGACTGAGACCGAGACCGAGAGATTCCAACAATGGCGACACATTTCAAGGAGAAAGGAGAGAAACCCGTAACTCCTCTCTCTTCTTAGAAACCCAAAAATCAAAACCATATCCTTCCCCCAAAATCAAAATCCAAAACTTAGATGAGAAAGAAGTAAGCAGTCACTCAATCTCCGATTCTCTCACACAATGGCCACCGATTCATCTGACCAACTCAACTTCGACCCTACTACTGCTACAGAAGAAAGCACTAAACAAACCCTAGACGGTGACACTACTACTACTGCTATCATGCCCACCAGATCGCCTTGAAGAAGAAGAAGAGGAAGAACCAACCGATGAGGCTTCCGATCAGCCTTCTGTAACCATCGTCGATTCCGACATAAAGTACGGCGAGGATTCGAAGAGCATGGTAGCCGCTGCTTGTAGGGGATGTTGTTGATGTGGATCCCCAGCTTTCAATATTCGGAAGAAGATCCGCCGTGTCGAGTGATTCAGCGTTTCTTTGCAACTGACCGAGGAGAAAAAGCGTAATTCACAAAAAGAGGTGTTTTTCTATTTGTGTTTTCTTTTTAATTATTGAATTGGTGTTTAATTTCTGTAAATCTACATTTTTTTTAGTTTCTTTTAATTTTTCATAAATAATTTTTTAAAATACTAATTTTATGATATTTACCCATTTAGGATTATTGAATAATTTTCGTTGTTCATGTTTGTTAACTATCCTGCAAATTTTCTGGGTTTTTCTCTTAAAAGACCATAATTTGCCAATATGAATTTTTAGGTTTTAGGATCAATTAGTTCAAGTTGGTTTCTTTTTATATCTGTATACAGTTCTTATATATGTTTGTATATATTATATTAATACTCTTCTTGCTGGCAAGGTTATGGGATTTTGATTCTATAAGAGCCTATATGGGTCATATACTTATATATGATTTTTTTTGGATTTTAGGATACTTAATTAAATTGGTTTTTTCCTTTTTTTTTCTTTCCCTGTGTATTTGAAGTTTTGAACTCAATTTGATTTTGTGAGTTTTTCCTCACATATACATTATGATTGTTGATTTACGATTGTGGTCTCTATAGCATTTATTCTTTTTTGGTGATTGTGGGTTTTGGTATTTTAGATTTCATGGAAGAATAGCTCCAGTACTCTGCTATTTGCTGATGTTTAGAATGTTCAAATATTACAGATTCAAATCACAATGGATTACAAAACTTTGAAGTAGATATCAGTGAATGTGGGATTCAGTTAACATAGCAAACAACCATGAACTGATCAATATTGCTTAAAAAGGGTACTTTTTACATCTCTGATTCCTATGTTTTTTTAGTTATTTTTATTTTTCAACTGAGTCTGTATTGCGTATTTAATTGTATTGTGACTGTTTAGATCAGTTATATATTTGCCTGAATGCATCAAAATTTTCCTTATAATGTCTATTGAATTTTGCATAAGATTTTGTATCATGACTATAATGTAATTTCCTTCTTTCCTTTTTTTTTTTTTTTTTTCAATTTCTTGAGTTCTGTTTTCTTGAACTGATTATGTTTTATCGATGAGTGCATGCTAAATACTTGGCTACCCAATATCAAAACATAAGTTGGCCTAAAAATTTTAAGGAATATGTTTTTATGTTGTCATTGCTTTCACTGCCATCTTTCTAACTTTTGTTTGTGCTGATGTTGGTAGCATGTACAGTTGTGCTCTTTTTTCTTTTATCAAAGAAAATCTTATTATTCCATTGTTGTCCCATAAAATTGTTGGAAATTTGGAATTACTTTAGTTTTTTTACCATTTTTGCAGCAACCTAATAGAAGGTTGGAATTCTCCACAAATTTTTTTCACTACAATTTAGACTAGCTCAGTGATGACATTGCTTTAGTTTTTGTTATTTCCTATTGGCTTTTCTTTTATATATGGCTGTTAGAGACAATTTTGTGATGCCATCTCTAATCACCTATGTTTTGTATTCTATGTTTTGTTAATAGCCATATTTGTAAGATGGATGGTTTAAAATCTTGAATGTTTGGGGAGTACAGTTATTTTGTAATTTTTGTAAGTAAAATTATTAGTTTTTTATGTTAATTACTGAGCTTTTGGTTCTCTTTAGAATAGCGTTTTGTTATTTTCTGTTGGCTCTTCTTTCATATATGGCTGTTAGAGACAATTTTGTGATGCCATCTCTAATCACCCATCCTCTAATCTCCAATATCACTTATTTTTTGTATTCTATGTTTTGTTAATAGCCATATTTGTAAGATGGACGGTTTAAAATGTGAATGTTTGGGGAGTACAGTTATTTTGTAATTTTTTGTAAGTAAAATTATTGGATTTTTATGTTAATTATTGAGTTTTTGCAGATTGAACTGCATTTTCTCTGATTGCCTTTGTTGTTTTACTTCTTGATATTTAATTTTACTATTATTTCTCTATTGATATATGTCTCTGATTTACTAGAATGCTTATTTTGTTTTTTTTGGGAGCATCTTACGCTTTCCTTTTGCATTAAGAATAATTCCTCATATATTTCAAAATTGTTCTATTAGACTTGGTTTCTTTTAATTTTTGTACTGCTTAGGCTATTAGGCTCAGTTTATTGACAGGTTTTTTTAATGTTTTTGTTGTTAGCTTTGTTTACTTTGTTTACTCATTTGTTTTATTGTGTATGTCTTAGTGTTTTGGATTGAGTACTTATAGATGCTTTAATTTTATTTATTTATTTTATGAATAGATGATTACATAATAATGGGTGAAAAGCTTCATGAATTCCATAACTTGGGTGTGTGTATAATCTAATCTATCTCTTTGTGTAATTTTGAAGCAAAGCCTAAAAAATTTGAGGAACTTTAGTGTAATTAATCTTGATTCTTGTTGTCTTATTGAGTGCTTATGTTTATGTGCTTTTCCAATCAAGGTATTTCAGTTAGTATTGATTTTTTCTTAGTATAGTTGTTTTGATTTGGTTTGGTTTTGGATATATGGTTAATATGATTTTGGCAATTTTTCAATCAGCATAAGAGTTTTTGCCTTTTGCATATGCATCATGCTTCTTGAATGACCATTTCAACTTGAGTTTACAAACTTTTCACTCAACTTTCATCAAGAACAATTTTAGGTTTACTTATCACTCTTCATTTATTATTGATTTTTTTTCCCCTGGGTTTGTAGGTGGAAAGGCGTTTCCTTAATGCAATCCAAGTCTTAGAAGATATGGTATGACCAATGTATAGTTTTTACTTTATTGAATTCTCTTTGATTTTGTGCTTTCATAGATTGTGGTGAAAAGGTTCAAATTTGTTGAATCAGAGGGTTTTGAATCTTTTGATACAATGATTTGCTTTTATCTTTAATTTTGCATATTTATGTAAAAATAATTGAATTGTCTATTCAAATTGTCAAGTTACAGAGAGGAATTACCATATTCATCTTGCTTAATTTGTTTTTTAATATTTTGAGTTACATTATTTACTAAAATGGTTTTGTTAGTGGGGACTAAAAATGTTTCCAATCCTTAGATAGTTAAAAGTAGAAAACATAGACATGTTTGATGCCTGTAGCCCATTATTATTAATCTGAGTGACATCTTTGAGAAGAGGATCCCATGAAAATTGCATTATCAAATTTAAACCATAACTGAAATATAACAGTTGCATTTTATAATTTAAAGATATAACATTAAACCTAAAGCATAAGAGCTGGACATAAAGAAATTACATCTCCGTAGACTTATAGGGGATAAACTTGGTAATAGATGTGTTATCTCATATAAATTGTGTATTCATTTATTTACGTTTTGTATACAACTGAATATTATGATGAGGAGGTTGCTGGTAGAGCGTATGATCTTGCTACCTTAAATAGACAATCTATATCAGTAATTAAATGAATAACATATTTAGTTTTATACAAGGTTGAGATTTCTCAATTATATACAAAAAAATTGTAATATTCAATTTGATTTTTATACATCGATGATATTTTTCACAGTTAAACTGGCCTTCATTTGGGTTCTATTCAATATTTTGTTGCTTTAATACAATTGGTAGCTTCACCCATGGTTTCTTACTTTTTCATATTTTTACATTATAAACATTGTCTATATTTTCCTTTGGTGTAGTAGGTATTGTCATAAAAAAAGAAGAAGTGAAATTGATAATTTGTTATAAATTCGTGGCACAATATTTTTGGAATCACTCTTATAGTGAGAATGTGATTTTTTTTTTTTTTTTTTTTTTGGGGGCTAAGTGAATTCTTTTTTTTGGGGGGGGGGGGGTTAAGTGAATTTTGTGAGACTATTTACTATTGTAGTTGATGTAATTCGTAGGTTATTACTTTAGAATTTGAATTTCATGATATTTTAATTATTAATTATTGTTAGTTGAAGACATTGGTACTTGCTTCTCTCTTGGACCACTCTAAATTTATTTTGTTTATCTTTTTGGAACTTTGGAACATGCTTTAAATATTAACTCTTTTTTTTTTAATTTTATAGAAAAACAAAACAATTAACTCTTGGTTGGAGTCCAAAGAAAGAAAAAAAAATCACTTTTTTTCATTTCCTTGAGTGCATGTGTGATGAAGGAAAACTTTTTTTTTTTTTTTTGGGTCTATTTCAAATTTTGTTGAATGAGCAAGAAATTTCAAGATTACATTTCATTGTCTTTATGTAAGACTCCTTGAATTTAGGTTTCTTTCTTGCATTTTTTTTTTTTTTTGTGGGTATTATCTAATTATGAAAATTTTAAATTTTCACACGTGATTCGTTTTTTGTAATAAATAAAAGTATCCCGCACATTGTGCGGGTTATAAGCTAGTTTTTATAGGGGGAGAAGATTTTTTTTAACCTTCGTGGTTCGTAGGGGGAGTTGTCTCTATTTCATATAGAGTTGAATTGTTTTGTGTTCCCTTGATTCTCTATTTTCTCTTATTCTTATTACATATGTTTACTCTTTATTGAGTTGTCTTTGTCAATACGTGACAAAAAGGGGGAGATCTAGCTGAAATGTGGGATGTGGGAATCCTGTTTATTTTGTTTAGGGGGAGATACATTGATTGTTTATGATAGTGGAAAATACAAGTATGTTTTGGTGTATCAAACTTAGGGGGAGAGTTAGTTTGCATATTTGTTGTTTTCTTGTTTTTCTGTTTATTTTCTACACATGCGTTTATGCATTTTGTTTAGTGTTTTAGGAAATATACAGGTTGATTTAGTCATGCTGCTATCTATACTTGCAAGTGATAGATAGTAGTTAGGTTGAATTATATTTGGGCTATCTGTAACTTTGAGCATTTCATGTTTGTCATGTGTTTTATCACAGATTGCCAAAGGGGGAGATTGTTAGGTTCTAAGACTTTAGGAACTAATGTATTAGAACTTTAATTTATATTATGTTGGCAAACCATGATCAAAACATAGAGTCTAGGTTTAGGCTTGCTCAAAGTATGTTTATTTGTAAAATTGGAATCAAGTGATTACAGAACTTATTGGACTAAATCTGCAAGGCTCGATCGATCGAAAATTAGACTCGATCGATCGAACCACGTACAGATTTATTTTTCTGCAGAGTTCCAGTTTAGCCTAAACTCTACTTAAACATATTAGGGTTCAAGTAAAACACTTCTATATATAAGGAAAACCCTAAAACGTTTTTATAAGTTTTTATAGAGAAAAGAGTGTGTCTCCTTTTGTATTTTAGGGTTTTGTACCCAAAATCTCTCTAAGGACTTGGTTGCTTATATTGCGATTTATGTGAATCTCTTGTGAGATCTTTGAGGAGCTTTCCTTCACATAAACTTAGGGTTTTCAAGGAGAAGAAGTTTTCTAAACCTTGATGATCAATCCAGTTGTTGCCATTGAAGCTTAAAGAAACACAAGCATGTGTGCTTGTATTTGGTGGAGATGCTTGTATTTGGTGGAGAATCCAAAGAAAGAAGGAGTTCGTGGATTCAGAGTTTGCACGTGATCGTGTCAGTAAGTTCTACTAGTGGGTAGCAATAAGAAGTCGAGCGTGGGGGCTTGTAAGTCTTATTGTATGAACTTCGATTCTTTTTAGTGGATTTGCTTTTTACCTTAAGGATAGTTAGGTTAAATTCTCCCAAGGTTTTTACCAGTTTGATTCCATGGGTGATCATATCTTTGAGTTATTTATCTTTTCGCTGCTTTATATGATATGATTGTTTGTTTATGATAACCTAGATCTGTTTAATTTGACTAAGTAACAACTTAGCTAATTACCTAGGTTAATCCAATTATTGTTTTAAGGGGTCTAGAAACTGACATCCTTCTTCTTACCCAATTAATCTAAGAAACCATGTAGCCAAATTATCTCCTTTCCAGCTTTAGTTGCTGCAACATACTCAGCTTCTGTAGTAGACAAAGTGACAATCTTTTGCAGATTTGAAGCCCATGATATAGCTGTACCACCCAAAGTAAAAACAAACCTAATAGTACTCTTTCTACTATCAATATCACCAGCAAAATTAGCATCTATGTAACCATGCAATTTCAAACTTGCACTTGTGAAGCAAAGACATGTATCTGATAAACCCTTCAGATATCTCAGAATCCACTTGACTGCCTCCCAGTGCTACTTTCTAGGCCTACTCATGAACCTGCTCACAACTCCCACTAAATGTGCAATGTTTGGCCTTGTACACACCATAGCATACATCAAGCTGGCAATAGCTGAGGCATAGGGCAGCTTGCTCATATGGTCCCTTTCTTCTTCTATCTTCGATGACTGTTCTTTGCTTAGTTTGAAATGACTACCCAAGGGTGTGCTCACTGGTTTCGCTTCATTCATGTTGAATCTACTACGGACTTTCTTCACATACTCTGATTGTGAAAGTTTCAATGTACCATCAGCATTGTCTCTAATGATTCTCATACCAAGGATTTGTTTTGCAGCTCCCAAATCCTTCATTGCAAACTGTTTAGACAACTGCTTCTTCAAATTACTAATCTCATCAATGCTAGACCCTGCAATAAGCATATCATCCACATACAACAGTAATATGATGTAAGAATTGTCAAAAAACTTAACATAGCAACAATGATCAGTTTCACATCTCTTAAACCCAATTCTATGCATAAAACTGTCAAATTTCTTGTACCACTGTCTTGGATCTTGTTTTAGGCCATACAAGCTCTTTCTCAATTTGCAGACTAGATTCTTTTGCCCCTAAATAATGAACCCTTCTGGCTGAATCATGTACAGGTCTTCCTCCAAGTCACCATGAAGGAATGTTGTCTTCATATCTAACTGCTCTAGATGTAAGTTTCTACAGCCACTATTCCCAGTACCAGTCTGATTGTTGACATCTTTACAACTGGAGAAAATATCTCTGTGTAGTCAATGCCATCCTTTTGCTAGAACCCTTTAACAACTAATCTAGCCTTGTAACGATTGCTACCATCATGCTCATTCTTTATTTTGTATACCCACTTGTTGTGCTAAGCCTTCTTTCCTACTGGCAATTCAATCAGTTCCCATGTCTGATTCCCCAACAAGGAACCCATCTCATCCTTCATGGCTAACTCCCACTTGCTTGAATTCTCATCTTGCAAGGCATCATCATAACACTCTGGCTCACCACCATCAGTCAACAAGAGATAATTTAAAGTGGGTGAATAACGATATGGAGGTCTAATGTTCCTGGAAGATATCCGGACTTCAACTACAAGTGTACTCTAATCTACTTGTGAATTTACATTCTCCTTATCTTTTTCACCCCTTTTCTGGACAGTACTTTCAGTCAATTCATCTAAGTTGACAAACTCAGATTTCTTTTGATATATCTCTGTAACATCTAACACTATAGTTAACCTGTCCTTATACATAACCTGTTCATTAAATATAACATTTCTACTTCTGATGATTTTCTTGTTTTGTTCATCCCAAAACCTATAGCCAAATTTCTCATCACCATAGCCAATGAAAAAACATATTTTAGACTTTGCATCAAGTTTACTACGAGCATTAGAATCAAAATGAACATAAGAAACACAATAAAAAACTTTTAAATGTGAAACTTTACCTCTTTACCACTCCAAACCTTCTCAGGGAGTCTGAACTCCATAGGAACTGATGGTCTTCATTTTATCAAGTAAGCTGCAGTGCTAACAACATTAGCCCAGAAAGTTTTTGGTAGTCCAACATGCAACCTCATACTTCTAGCACGCTCATTGAGGGTTCTGTTAATGCACTTAGCCACACCATTTTGCTGTGGTGTCCTAGGAATGGTCTTCTCCATCCTAATTTCCTACGCAATACAATACTCACTGAACCCTCCATTTATGTACTATCCTCCATTATCTGATCTCAAACATTTTACTTTCAAACCTGTTTCTGTCTCAACCATGGCCTTCCACTTGTTTAAAGTTTCAAATGCATCAGATTTATTTTTTAGAAAATAAATCCATACCTTTTTGCTTGAGTCATCAATGAAAGTGATGTAGTATCTTGAACCTCCAAGGGATGCAATCGGAGAAGGCCCCCATAAATCAGTGTGTACTAACTCCAATTTTTCAGCTTTTGGTGTCTTGCCTGTTTTTAAGAAGCTCACCTTTTTCTGCTTTCCTAAGATGCAACTTTCACACATGTCAAAATCAATGGACTTCAATTCTAGTAATTTTCCTTTTGATAGCAACATCTTCATCCCTTTCTCACTCATATGACCAAGTCTACGGTGCCATAGGCTTATATCAGTACTTGCATCAACAACTGCAATTGTGTCTCTTGGACTTGAGGTCATATACAGAGTACCAGTTTTCTTTCCACAAGCCAATACCCTAGCTCCTTTTGTAACCTTCCAACTACCACTAACAAATAATATTGCATGCCATTCATCATCAAGTTGTCCAACAGAAATCAGATTCCTCCTTAGGTCAGGAATATGTCGAACCTTCTCCAGTAACCAAATAGATCCATTGGGCAACAATATTTAGACGTCTCCCACACCTACAACATCCAGGGCTGAACCATTAGCTAAATACACCTTACCAAAATCACCTGCAACATAATTCTGTATGATTTCTTGGTGTGGAGTGGTATGAAACGAAGCTCCTTAATCCAAAACTCAATCATCAAATGGACTGTCTACTATAAGAAGTAATGCATCCCGTATCTCTTCTGTTACAATATTAGCAGAATCATCTTCATTCTTCTTCTTAGGACTTTTGCCTTGATTCCTAGAGTGACCTGTTTTCTCATAATTCCAGCATTGTACTTGTTGGCCTAATCTAGATTTGCTTCTATTCCGATTAGAATTTCTGGATTTTGATCTACCCTAGTTTGAATTTCTATCATTACCTCTGCCTCTTGTCTCAAGGTTTATGGCAGAACCAGATCCTGAGGCTTCACCTGCATCTCTTCTGCGAATCTCCTCAGCCAGAATTAAATCTTGTATGTCATTGTACTTCAGCTTTTCTTTTCATGTAGAATTGCTTACTGCCATCCTCATTGCCTCCTAACTGTTTGGCAAAAAAGCCAAAACGATCAGAGCACGAATCTCATCATCAAAATCAATTTCTACAGACGATAATTGATTTGTGATAGTATCAAATTCATTTAGATGTTGTGCTACTGAAGCATTCTCTACCATCTTTAAATTGAACAATTTCTTCATCAGATATACCTTGTTGTTTGCAAACAGCTTTTCATACATACCAGATAAAGCCTTCATCAAATCTACTATGGTCTTCTCCTTTACAACATTATGTGCAACAGACCTAGACAGAGTTAACCTGATAATTTCCAATACCTGTCTATCAAGAAGAGCCATTCCTCAGCTTTCATAGCCTCAGGTTTTATCCCCAAAAGAGGTAGATGCAATTTCCTCCTATAGAGATAATATTCAATTTGCATCCTCCAATACGCAAAGTCTGTGCCATCAAACTTTTCTATTCCAGAAGACTTTCCTGCTTCCTCTGCCATTGCTCCCACTCAAACCTAACCCTAGGCTCTGATACCAGTTGTAGGGAATTAACCCGAATTCCCAACCTGTGAGAAACAAAAATAGAGAAGACACACGCCAAAGAAAAACAATGACACGTACAAGACAATATTTACGTGGTTCAGCAATTTGCCTACATCCACGGAGTTGCAAGGATTTCACTATTATCGGGGAAGAATATAGAGTACAAAATTGCGGCTACAATCTTTTTTTCTCTCTCATAAAGAACACGGCAACGCCACTAAATAAAACCCTAATCACCTAAAGTCGGTTCCTATATATAAAAATGGGCCAACAAAACTAGGCTCTACAAAGCCCAACAGCCTTTACGTAGGACCCAGGATCAAATTCATATCCATGTGCAATAACTACAAAAGTTTATTTTAAAAGTATGAATTTATTTGGTAATCCTCCCACTACAATATTGTACCAGTGTAATAGTTATCTACAGAATAATGTCTTATGGTGTATCTAATACAACCATCTCATTTCCAAATGTATTTTATAGTTGTCCTACAACAAATTCTGATATTCTTCTTCTAGACCAATCTACCTTTAAAAGAGCCTTATTCCTCCTTTATGTATGCACTGACTTAAAGAAGTCATTGGAACTTCATTCCTTTATAAAAAGGAGCCCTAGATCTTATTATCCTCTAAATAGAATTCATAGATTGAGAATATAATAAAATAATGGTTATAAAAGCCTATCTTTCACCAATCTTGAATATCATTTAGATTAATAAGATCTAGACATAAGTGCCAAAACATACAATTACAAAGGATGGAAACTTTCTCTTTAAAAAGTAAAACATGTAAATGTCCATCTAGAAAACAATCATGGACAATGCTTAGCTTTACCAAAAATCAGAAACACTTTCCTTTTGGTCATGCTTTTGAGTCGAATTTCCTTTAGGTAACTAGTCAAACTGTTTGGTATTATAATTCCTCTTCTTACTACCCTTACCTTTTCGGTTTAGGCTAAGAATTTGAATTAAATCGTATTGATCCTAGTCTTAGCTTTTAGGATGTCTTCTGTTGTGTAGAATTCACTCATCAATTAAGGTAACATAAAAATAATTTATTTTCAAAACAATTTGAATTGATCAAATTATTCTAACAAGGACTTGTCGATCATATCCTAATGAGATTAACATTTATTCTCTACATCCAAGAATTCCAATTCGTTTTAAAATTAAAACATTTTCATAAAATGAAGTAGAATTGGAACTCCTTAAGCTTTTCTTAGCACTTAATATGATTCATACCAAAACTCTCACTTAGACTTATTATAAAGTCTAAATCTTGTACTATCTCTTGCATCTCATGTTGTAGCACAATTGAGATAAAAACCAATGTAACATTTTAGCATTTCAATGGAGACTATGATCACATCATAAGCTATCTTCCATAAATGCATCATGTATAGGAAATTATGACATTGCTGAATCGAAACATATTTATATACTTCAGCTTCTTTAAGCATCATGTCCAAAAATATTTCTTAGTTAATGTGATACAATTAAAATAGTAGTTTGAGAACAAAAATTTATGACAATCTTTATTTTGAGACCATGAACATAAATACTAGGACATTATTTTGCATCCATAACCATATAATATGGAACCCGAAGACCATACTATACTAGGTGCAACGGCAACCTAATCCCACAATTAATATTTCTCAACATAGAGTGAATACCAACCACTATGATCAAGCGAGAATTATTCTCATTATTAATGCTATCATGGTAACTCTTACAAAAAAAAAAATAATTTGCCGCTTTTCCTTTAGCCTCTAAGTAATAATAGCAAGAACTCAGCATAGAGGATACTTAGTCTAGTGTACACCATTGCCTAGACCCATGTGTAGCCACATAACTCTACCCTTGTACGGTTTAATCTTGTAATACCATGATGCAAAACACCCTCCGAATGGAATGCAAGGTTCGAGGCCAAGACGAGGTGCTTGCCCACACCACTATAAACCAGGAAGTTCAATCTTGTAGTACCATGAAATAAACATCCTCCGCATGGAACGCAAGGCTCGAGGCCAAGACAAAATGTTTACCCCACACTACTGTGAACCGAAAAATGGAGGCCATGAGATCCAACCCTTGTATCTCTCTCCCACTAGAAATTTAAAACAAGTGGATTGCATTGAAATCATTGTGAACTAATCACAATTTTAACCCTACACATCAAATGTGTTTAATTGTTTAAATTCAATGTGATGTAACTAAGTCACGTCACAATAGCATAACGAACATTCACGCAATCACAAAGAAGTTTAACCTTGTAATTCGTGAAGTAAATGCCCTCCACATGGAATGCAAGACTCGAAGTCAAGACAAGGTATCTATTCACATTACAATAAACCTAACAAAAGGGTTATTTCAGCACTCCCACTTGTTATTTGGGTTTTTCTTCAAATAATTGTGATCCCATCACAACTAATAACCTTGCACTTGATGAAGACTCTAATCTCGTTAGAATCACTAACTAAAATGGAAGTCCTAAACTATTTAGGATTCCTTTAAACACTAATTGATCAAAAATTAGTTATATAGAACTCCATCCTTAATTTCCTAGATAAAGTATTCTAATCTCATTAGAAACTATATAACTTTATTTAGAATTTTAATCTCATTAAAAACTTGTAATTATAATAAATTAAGGACTTCTAATCATAAAACAATTTAGGATTAAGAGTTCTATTTAACTAACATCTTTGATCTTATTAGGTCTTATAGTTAAATAATGATTAATAAATGTCCTTAACTTTTAAGGACTATAAAATTAATCACATAGCCTTACTTAAGGACTATAAAATTAATCACATAGCCTTACTTTTAATCAAAGTTTTAACACTTAGTAAAAAACAAGTGAAAATTCAAAATTCAGTGCCTTCGATTGGTCGAACCTATTACTCGATCGATCGAAAAATGAAAAAATTCATCACAAAGCTTCTGCCTCATTCGATTGATTCTCGATTCTTGTTTGATCGATCAAAATCAACATTCAATCGATTGAAAGGAATTTTCGATCGATCGAAACTCGCATAACTGAATTTTTTCAAAATTTTCCAGGAACCGTTTTTTGACATCTTCATTGTTTTCTATCAAAACACCTTTTGATTTTATCAATGAAGATTTGCAAATCAAACATTAGGGTTTTCAATATCAAGATCAAGAACCATAATAATGCTAGAAACCTTGAAAACATAATCCAAATGTCATTAGGAATAAATTTCATAATCCTGGCTTTAACATGATAGCATGTATATCAACAATCTTGATGCAATACCGAAAAAGATAATAACTAGTTTAACTTTCTCAAAGTCAGATCATGCATATTTTTTCACACAAAGGATACAATCTAATCCATGTGTAATCAGGCCGTAAATCATATATAATCATTGATGGTTTACAGTACTAATTAAAAACTAGTAAATCGACATCGTCACATATATATGTCAATTGGTAACGTTAATGCTCTCCATAAAGAATTTGCACTCCAAGCCAAGCGGTGCAAAAACATTAATTGTTCATAAAATGTTAATTGCCTTTATAAAAATTTGGATGTAAATCCATATATAATATAATATACGGATTCTACATCCAAGGCAATTAACACATCCAAGGCAAAACGTCCAAGCAGTGCAATGTCAAAGCGCATGCACATGACAGTTATTTCACTTAGATTCATATAATCATATCCAGACAACTATTAAGACACGACACCTTTACATAATAGTCATAGGCCACTTCAAACAAACCAAGAAAATATGCATCCTTGGTGTGAACCAGATATCATCAAGAAACCATTTTTCTTTTATTCTAAAATCCAATCACATGCTATACAATCATGATATGAAAACCTGTCTCTGATACCAATTGTTGGAAAATCTGGTTTTGTATCTCATACAAAACACATAACAGAAGCAACAAACATAAATCTATTTTATTCATGATTGATAACATGCATTATGTAAGTTTTAGAATTTAAGAACAAGATAGCATACTTTGGTGTGGTGAAATTCAAAACAAAAGGTTAGGAGTACTTGGGAACACTTTTAATCTTCATTCCAATTCTACTTTACACCCAAGAAGTGTGGTCTCTCAATCAGTTTTCAAGGGAGAATAATCGAGTGGCTTCACTCACACATACACACCATTTCACAATGATGTTTCTCTTAAATAAAATTCCGTATGTTTCTCCCTTTATAACTAACTGATTATCTAATTAAGCTAGCCTATTGGGCCTTTCCAGTTTGGTTTTATTGTGTGATTTGAGTGGGACCAAAAGGGACTAATAAGACACTAGTTCCAATGGGTCTTGAGCTTTTCTGTCAACTCTTAACAAGTCTAAAGTTACCATTAACTATATTTAATACCACTATATAAATTTAGTTGCACTCTAGGCCTTATCTATAAATTATATCCCAAGACTTTATTGTACATGCAACCCCTTCATAAAATATTTGTAGTAATACAAAGTCATGAATGTAGACTGCCACTTTAAAGATTACTACATCTTAATCCTTGAGTACCTGGTTTCATCCTTAAAGTTATTCATCATATATTTATGAAATTTAATTCCATAAATATATACTTTAGTAACTCCTTACTAAAGTGGTTGGACCCAACTCTCTGAATAACCAAACCTATTAAACTTATCTCAAAGGAATATTTTGTATCTCCATTAAGAGATCATGAATTCCATCTTGAGTATATATGTTCCATCAACACTAAATGTGGCTGCCCAACATACTGAGGTTTTGATTGTGACTTATAGATCTCACTCCTAATATATCAAAGCAACCTACACCTTATGATCAGGTTCATTATTCTCTCAGGATTAGGAGTTCATGCAAATAGAAGTCATGAGGTTTATTATTCATTTGACAGTCGTTAGGAGAATAATAAATCTCACCGCGGTCCAGTTCAATATGTCTTAACTCTTAAAACATATCAACATGTCAACTAAAAGTCTCCACTTCCATGATCAAGATAAATCATCATAGTTGATATGTTATAGTTTTCGCAGATGAAATGCCCAATTTCATTACTGACTATGACCTAAAATTCTGAGTTTACAAAGAACTTATGATTTATATCTTCTATCACTTTTCACATAAATCACATACAATGCATCTCATGGACTAAGATAATGTCCCATTAGTTCATTTATAGATAGTCTCATATAATTAAACAATTTAATTATTTATGTCATGCCAATAAATTGGATTTTAGGGCATAAACCCCAACACCCATAGCATGCCACACCAAACCATAAGAAGTTGGTGCCCTGATTGGTTGTTCCTGTTCTAAGGTCAAGGTAACATGCATGTTTCTGCTAGGATCCTAATTCACACCTAGATGGCCCAAGCCTACTAATCTACTGCTCTCATACCTTCAAGTGTGTAGGAAAAGGGATTCCATGATTAAGGTCTCATGATAAAGGAACAGGATCACCTTAATGGTGACGAATAATTTTATTCTGTTAAATACTACATTAGAGGGTTATTTATTGGCAGAAATTTTTAATATATACAAAAGGAGTCTACCAAATGGCATTAAGTTCACTTGTTTTGGATGACACCCTTAAGATTATATTCATGGTTTGAAAATCCAAACCTATTTATCTAATATGATCAGGTTAGCTATGAACCGATTGCGAAGCCAATTTTTTACATTTGAAAGTCATGATTTTCAAGGAAACCAAGTGAATCCCATGAATTGTAACCATTTTTAGTTCAACCACATCAAAGGGCTTTTTGTGAAAAAAATTCAGAAATGATTAAATTTCATATACATCAGCCCCAAAGGCTATTATCCAACATGATAACTAATAGATCGTCAAGCTTTGTTGTGATTTGTATTGAATAATTACTAAATTCATTCTTTTTTTAAATGATTCATAGTTTTACATTTTATTATATGAAGATGGTCTGTGTGATGGTTAGGTCCCAGATGAATGTGTCCTTTATCTAATGGTGAATGCCACATTAAAATTGTCTCCTATTTTCTACAAAGGAGGTATAAAACAGAAAGGAAAAAGAAGAAGCAAAATGAGGGTTAAGTGGGGGAATTCTAGCCTTTTGCCCTTAATTTATTAAAAATTTAGCAATATGCCCCTATTTCGAAACTGTATAGGGATATGCCCATGTTTCGATGCTCGATTACCTTAAAATCGAGTTTCAATGAAATACTCGATTAGTAGAAAATCGAGTTATGCCCGATCAAACTAAATAAAGAAAATAAAAATTGCATGGAACTCGAGTTCCAAAACACCACTATAGGGATTTAAAATGTCACTATAGGGCTTAAAAACGCCACTATAGGGCTCCTTGAATATGGGGCTATCACACAAATAAAAAAATTTGTAGGAAATACTGTTATAGGGCTTTAAAACGTCACTATAGAGCTTAAAAACGCCATTATAGGGTTCCCTGAATATGGGGCAATCACACTTAAAAACGCCAAATACAATTCTCTCTACTTACAGCCAATATGCTATAGTATAAGGGTTCAATAAATGTTTCATTGTACCATAATTGTATTTGGGATACTACTTTCAAGTTTCATCCCCTTTCATTCAGCTAGTCAGACTTCATCAATATCTAAAGAGCAAGATCATATATAGAAACACAAACAGCGATGGTATACAAACTCCTAATCCCATCAAACAAGCACATAATTCTCACTAATAAGCAAACCAACAAATACCCTTTAAGAAAAACAAGCTGAAAAGAGCAACACCACTACAACACCCAAATTCAGCATCTTGATCAACAAAAAATTCATAGCAACATAGGGAACAAATATAATACACAATATCACAACCCCATTAACCCAAACAGTCAATTTAACCAATTTCCAACATATGTAACACATACTAGTTATGCCAAAACACATCCAAAGAACGAAAAAGAGCAAGGGATTTCCCAATACAATCCTGAACACAATGTCCCATAATCAATATTTGTTTCTTCTTACTAACCAAGTCATGACCATTTCCATGTTATATATATTAATATATATATAAGCCTGAATATAGTACAATAGTAAATACTTCTTTGTCTCTATCAGTCTACCTTGATCTTGCCATCTCTTTACCATGTTTAAAACCTATATGAAACAAATGCTTTACACATGCAGCACTTCACAAGCACATTACTAGGCCACACATAGGGAAGCAATTGAGTTCCATTTACTTAAGTCGAAACACAGTATAGGTGGCAATCAAAATGCATATTCTAATCTAAAGTGTTACAACAGGAACATAGTAGTTCAAAAGATGGTCTTACTACATTATACTACTAATTGTCATTGGTACTCATTGTCGCTATAGTCCTCATCACTGACTTCTTCATTAATAAAGTCATTATCATTTATGAAGTCCCCTTCTTGCTTGTCGTTCTTAGCAATGAGCATTACATCAATTATGGTTCCTGGACATCAGCTTAAGCTAAACCAATGTTGTCAGAAACCACATTGTCAATAGTGATATTTTAGGGAACATTCTCGCAATAAGTATCACCATCATCATCGCCACACAATGGACCACTGCCAGCATCAAACACATCCTTTGCTTTACTTTTAACAACTACAAACCAATCCTTGTCCCTCTTTTCCTCTACATAAAACACTTATGAAGCTTTAGATGCCAATACATATGGCTCATCCATCAGTTCATCCCCCACATGTATCAAGTGGGTAAAATTCACAAGTGGAAACCCTAAGTCATCGATCTTGTACCCCCACCTACTATGAACGTCGACCCATTTACACTTGAATAGTGCATGCCTTATTTTATCCGAATAATTCAACTTAATAGTATCCGTTAGAATACCTTAGTAAGCAACGCCATCGTCAGTCACGACACTTACTCCACTATTTTGAGTTTTCTTATTCTTCTCAAAATCTTTAGTTCGAAATTTTAAACCATTGGTGACATAGTGCTTCATCTGCTTGGCTCTAGTATATGGACATACACCAATTGTACTAAGAGTAATGCTAAGTTTATGCCTGTCATTATCATTTATGGACATAACACGTTTATACGTACATATTATAAGTAAATTATTTTACTTCACATATACAATCATGAATAATTAACCTAGCATTCACACTTACAAGATCTCTAAACCAGGCACAAAACTTCTCCATGTGGTGGTTATGAATGACACGATCAATTATACAATGATAGACCTTTCTTAGTTCATCCTCGATCACATGTTTGTGCATGTTGTGCATGCAATTGTGTTACTCACAATAAAACATTATTTCTATGATGGACTACCAACGTAAACTAATTGAATCAACTATAACTTACTCACGAAAATGTCCAACATTGGCACAAATGAAAAGAATGTAATGATGAGCTTGAATTAATTCCATTTAACCTAGTGTGAAGTAAGGCACCGCACCGGTAGAATTTTCCGCTGTTCTAATAGGTTGTGTGAAAAAAATTTTAATGCCGTGCATTTTCCTTGAACAAAATGTTAAGCACTCTTCAACTATGTACCCCTTAGCTACAGATCCTTCTGGAGCGGCTTTATTTCACACATAAGACTTAAGTCGTGATAGGTACTAAGGCACAATACCGAACTCAACAATTGAACAACGTACCATGCATAAAAATACCAAATCAATCATAGGCCAAATATTAGGATTACCTCTCAATAGGATACATCCAACGATAATGAACTGGTCCACCAAGCTTTGCTGCCCTTGCCAAATGCATGACTAAATGTACCATAACTGTGAAAAATGATGGAGGAAATATCTTCTCCAATTCACACAAAATGACTGTGATGTCTTTCTCAAGGTTCTCAAGATCCGACACAATCAGTGTTTTGGAACAGATTTCACAAACATAACATGATAACTTCATCAAAGGCCTTGTTACTTGTGAAGGCAACGATCCGTGCAAAGCTATTAGGAGGAGTTGCTGCATCAAGATGTAGTCATCATGGCTCTTTAAACCAGAAATCTTGTGTTCTTTGAGATGGACACAATGTGGGATATTCAACGGGCACTCTTACATCCTTCAAAACTTGTAGGAAACCGTCTTTCTCACTTGTAGTCATATTATAACAAGTGGCTGGCATCTCAATTGTATTAACACCTTTGTGGACTAGATGAAGTTCACTTCGTATATCCATGCCCTTTTAAGTCAAGGTGTGCCTGGTAGGTGTCTTTTGTCTTGCCATCCGAGCCTAGCAATGTGGCCATTATATTGTGATGCAACTTCTGATTAGCCCAGGAGGGCGAGGTGAACAAAATGCTTCTCTTCTTCTAGACACACGCATATTCCTCCCCCCTTTTTCTTTTGTTATAAAGAGCTTGATGCTTCTTCCCAAGACATCGTCCAACTAGCTTCTTTGTTTGCTGCATGATGTTTAAGCCTGATGGTGTCACTAGAGCCAATCTAAACTCCTTAGTCCCATCAAAATTTATATCATTTTCACGAGACTCGTGATCATTATCCAACCATCGTCTATGTCCCATGTAACAAACTTTTTGGCTATTTTTAAGGTAACGAGACTAGGTATCATACATGCAACATGGACATGCAAGCATACCTTTTGTACTCCAACTAGAAATGTCAGCATATATAGGAAAATCATTTATGGTCCACATCATTTGTAACATCCCAATTAGTTTTTTTTTTTTAATTTTTTTATTTTTAAGTGTAAGGTGAGATACTTTTGGAACCACACGTGCCCCACCTACCCATTCACTACCCACCACTCATCTCACACTCACCATTACATCACTTGGTCGGCCATCCCTTCTTCTTATTTTCTTTTCTTTCTTTTCTTTTCTCTCACATTCCTCTACTCTTATATCCTCTCTCACCAGTACTTCCACACCACCACCACCACCATTTCCACCATCATTCTCTAGCAAGATCACCAGAAAATTCTTGAGAACCCATAAACACCTTCACATCCTTTTTTTGAGGTAAAAATTTCTAATCTTTTTGGTGGATTTTACACTTTTACTTTTGGTTATTTTTATCTAAGCTTTAATAATGATACCCATGTGATTTATGAGCATTGGAAGTGATATTTATGAGTTTGTATGTATGGGTTTTGTATTGGTGGCATTATTTGATGAGTGGGTATAAGGTTTGTGCTAATGATGACTACTTAAGGTTTATGTATGGTGGGAAATTTAGGGGTTTTAAGTTATAACATGTGATGGTTGGTAAATCTATTTTTTCAATTGCCATTAAGTTTATTTGGAATTAGTTGAAGTTCTAAATTTCTTTTCTTAGAGGATATTTTGATTTTTACTTTCATGAGTCTCTTAATGATGTAATGTAAATTTTATGGAAACTAGTCATAATGTTGGAGATGATATTAAATGGGATCAACTTTATAAATTGGAGTTTATGCCTTGTGAACCAATTTGTTGAGAAACTTTGGAAGTGGGATATATTATTATTGATGAGGTTAAATACTAAGCTTGTCTAATTAAGTGCTTATTTGGCAATTCCTAAGTTGTAGCTAGATACAATTTCAAACTCTATGCTTATTGTGATAGGTTTACTTGATATTGTTTAGGTTCTAGCTAATCTCCTTGGAGCTTGGAGAACTAGGCTTTTGCGGTTGTGAGGTAAGTAGCTTTTTAATGGGACTTTTGAAAAATGAACATGTTGCATAAATGATGTTTTTGGGTTAGACACACTTTTAGAAACTACCTATGGAAATTATATTTTCCTAAAACTATTGTGTCATAACCTTGATATATGTGTGATTATATATGAAAATGCATCATATTGGGTATTGCATTTGGGGAAATGCATGATTTGTTGATATGAAAAAATGAGCATCTTTTATTTAATCTTTGATAAGGAAATCATGGATTTTATGGTATATTATAAAATTTAAAGATGCTTATCTCGTCTTGTTATGTGGGAAATTGATAGAAATTGTTTTGACAAGAATGAAGTTAAAAACCTTACAAACTTTGTGGAAGTTAGATTATTTAACGTTCTGTTTTTCTGAAATTACCTAGATATAAACTATGTGTTTCAAAGTATATGTAACCTGTGAGCTTTATGTGGTTTTAACATCATGCCATGTGTGATTTCCTGGTGATAACTTGATTTGGTTTTCGTAGTCTTTGTGACAATGGAATCAAATCCAGGTCAGTGCCCTGTCACTTTGGATGACACGTTCTTCCTTGCTGCCCATAGGGGGAAGAGGTTCTTTGATTGTGTGTGGGTGAGGCTATTGTTCATGGGGCCTAAATACCATATGCAAAAGAGGTCCTATTTGACATGCTCTCTCTGTTGCCTATAGGGAGAGAGAAAAACCTTGAGGGTATGGGTGAGGCTATTGTCCATGGGGCCAAGAGTTTGCATACCAAAGAGGATAATATTATATCATACCAGTCGTGAATGGGTGGATCCCCTGACTGATCTATGTGGTTGTGTGGTATATTTGTGATAATTTACCTTATGTTAGATATTATGGTTTTGGAAATTATATTGTTGGTGCTCATAGATTATAATATATAGTTTCAAGGTATTTACTTTGAGAAATTTTGTGTTTCATTATTCAATCATTCTTGTCATATCATATTGCTATTATTGAAAATGGAACTTGCATTTCCCCAAGCCCGTTAATTATGCTACTTACTGGTCTTTGTCTCATTCCACTATTTTATAAACATTTTAGAGTAGGCATCAATATTTTGAGATAGCTTTTTGGTGGCTAACAGTAGTTAGAGTAACTACTGATGGAGGCTAAACTTTTGTAATGGAGATGTTAGATGATGTACATCTTAGAATAGACTTGACTCATTCTTTTGTATATTATAGTGGTTGTGACTTTATTCCCACTGATGGGACATGCTGATGATATGTAATTATTTATTCAAACCTCTATTCTTTTGTGGCCAATGGTCCTTGTAATTATTGCTTAGAACTCTGACTTACTTTGAAAGTATATTCAATGGAATTATTATGATAATTCTTGATGTTGGTACTTGATATGATTTATGTGGATTCGATTGTCAAAAAGGAAGAATCTACAGGTACTTTGAGATGTCTTTCTCATGCTTTGGACCCTTTAGGGTTTGGAGCGTGACAGTTATGGTATTAGAGCTCAGGTTTTGATTCTGTAGACTTTTGAAAATAGGAATTGATTTTGATCTAAGTCAAAGCATTAAGGGTTTAATGAATTCATTATTTTGTACCTTTGTTTCAGCTTCCACCTGCTATTCCTTTTTCCTTATCTATCTTTTCTATGCTAAGCTTCTATGTGTGATTTACTTGCTTGTTTCTTGGGTATAGGTATAAGTACTTTGGTATACTATGCCCCCTAAAAAGAAAGCATGTAAAGTAAGGCATGTGGATGAGGTTACAGCTTCAAAGCATGGCCATAGGAAGAGTCGTTGCAATCTTGGCTTTAAAGGGAACCAATGTAGGACCTTTACTGCTTTCTTCTTACTCTTGCTTGATGAAGCCTGTGTCTTATCCACTATAGGCAACTCGGGTGGTTTCCATCTTGATATCTCACAATATTGGCAAGCTTCAAGGTTACTATTTTCCTTCCAATAAAGCATGCAGTCATTATGACAAGCATGAATCTTCTCATAACCCAAACCCAAATCCGTAATTATTTTCTTAACCTCATAACAATCTTTTGGCAACTTAGCATCCAAAAGAAGTGAATCTTGCAAGACTTGGAGCAACATAGTGAACGATTTGTTAGTCCAACCATAAAGAGTCTTTAAGTGGTATAAAACCACAATGGCTAAGAATATGCTAAATTTTGTACACCCTTTGTATAAAGGTCTCTCCACATCTTCTATTCGATCATAAAACATTTTTGCATCATCATTGGGACCTTTAACCGGTTGTTGCATAGAAGAACCATCTGGACCTTGTTGCACACTAGGACCTTCATCCATTGAAGTTGGTGCCATATCATGCATGGGGTGTAAGTCATTTAGCATTCCATGGAAATCACCATATTGATCCAAACTCTCATGCACACGACTACTTCCACCTTCAGTAGTGGTCGCTATAGACTCAAATTCCCCATTAAACTAGGAATTATGTGGTTGTATTAGATACACCACAAGACACTACTAATGAGATGACTAGTACACTAGAGCCTCGTAGTAATGGGAAGAGTATTAGGCCACTTGTAAGATTTACACTTCTGGGAGAAACTTTTGAATCTATCTTAGAAGGGCTTAAATTTGATCCTTACACTTATGAAGAGGCAATAAAAGACATAGAGGCACATCATTGGGTCAAAGCTATGAAATTTAAATTGGATTCTATGTATTCCAATCAACTTTGGGATTTTGTAGAGGCACTTAATGGCATTAAACCTGTTGGTTGCAAATGGTCTACTAGAGGAAGAGAGGGGTAGATGAAAAGGTTGAAACCTTTAAGGCAAGACTAGTGGCAAAAGGGTATACATAAAAAAAAGGCATTGATTTTAAAGAAACTTTTTCACCACTAGCCATGCTTAAATCTATCAGAATTCTCTTATCCATTATTGCTTATTTTAATTATGAAATTTCACAAATGGATATCAAGACTGCTTTTCTAAATGGCAATCTTGAAGAAGAAATTTATATGAAACAACAAGAAGGATTCATAGCAAAGAACCAAGAGCATATGGTATGCAAATTGAAAAGGTCCATTTATGGACTTTAAGTAAGCACCTAGGTCATGGAACATCACATTTGATAAGCAATCAAATCATTTGGTTTTGAAAAAAATCTTGATGAACCATGTGTGTACATGAAACATCAAGATAAAGTAGTAATTTTCCTAGTACTTTAGGTTAATGACATCCTACTCATTGGGAATAATGTAGGGGTAATGTCATCAGTGAAGATTTGGTTGTCAAGCCAATTTGATATGAAGGACTTGGGTGAAGCAAGCTCTATCCTAGGGATCAAGCTTTGGCAAGATTGAAAGAATTCTAGTAAGGTTTAGCATGCAAAACTCCAAGAAAAGATTACTTCCTTTCAGGCATAGAGTTCCTTTGTTTGATGACCAAAGCCTAAGACTTCTGAAGAGGAAAAGATGATAAGACAAATTCCCTATACTTCTGCAATGCGAAGTCTCATGTATGTCATGTGTAAAGTTGTAATTTACAACTAGTTTATGTTGGCTTTAATTTCATGCCAAATTTGATTGTAATTATGTTCAATCTTATATACCCTGTATTTTATGTGGGATTTATTTGTAAGGGTCATGTGTGAGAAAGAGTGTGTGAAGACTCAAGGCAATTAAAGACTAAAGCTGTTTTCACTCGTAGCTCGCGAGTAAGCTTCCTGCGAAGTAAAGCATATGCCCTGCACATGACTAGAATGCGAAGAGTCGAGACAAGATGAAGACAACTGGTTTTCACGAGTGTCTCACTGGTAAGGCCATCCCGCAAGATACCCACGAAACATTCTATTTTGCTGAACTGTCATATATGAAACACACTTTCTGTACGCACACTATATATACCCCCATTACCCACAAACCTTGAGAGTTAGATATTGTTATACTCATAATTCTCTACAAAAATCATTGTGGATTTTCCTCAACTCCTACCTCTCCATTTCCATACCCTTGAGAGATTGATAGCCTAAACACTTACCACACACATTCTAAGTGTCAAGTGAGGTTTTGGTGCTACTGGGAAGCATTGCAAGAAGCCAAGCTTTGGCGGATGCAGTCGGGCGTATTGCAAGATCCGAAGAGCTAGACAAGATACAGTTCTAAGAAGCTTTGTTGGAGTAGGAGCTTGGAGGTCTCAAGTGCATTAGGTAGATTACGCTTGGAAGGTCTCTTGTTATTTTTGTATCCCAATTGATTGTCTAGTGGATCGATTACCGCTTGGAGGGCGGCGGAGAGGTTTTTCGCCGAGTTCTTTAGTTTCCTCTTCGATAACACATTGGCGTGTTATCTTGTGTTTGCATTCTTCTTCCCTACTCTTTTACTTTTCATTTTACTAATATGTTTTAACGATTATGGGTTAGAGTAATTTGTTTATCCCCTTGCATTTACTCTATTCTGCACTTAGCTTAAGTTAGAGTAAAATCAATTGAGCCGTAACTTTAATTTGGGGGTCTAAACAGCTCTTGTGCTTTAACACATTTTTGAGCTTTCAATTGGTATCAAAGTGGGTACACTTGCTATGGTTTTATTACCTAAATGTAATTCTAGACCCCTTGGCTTGCCATGGATAGTGCTATGCAAAGGCCAACATGAAGCGTAGTAAAGGTGTTTGTGACAATGACTCTATGAGCATATTTGAAGATATTCCTAGTAATGAGCTTTTAGAGTTATTCAAATCAAAGAAACATGCCAGAATTTGTATACACATGCTAAAATCCTTAGTTCATAGGAATCATGATATTCACAATAGCTTGTGTGAGTCGAACTCCCTAATTGATGAATATAAGAGAAGGAATAGACATTTGTGTGATAAACTTGATTGTTTGAAAAAAAAGCTTCACTCATCTATGAAAGAAGTAGAGAAAGATGAGTCATGCTTTGATGGTCAAGAATGCCTATCTCATGCTTGTCTTTTTGTACATACCGCATTGAAAGTGTTTAATTCATGTTTGTGGCATCTTGACAGCAATTATTCAAGACATATGACTGGAGATAAATCTTTGTTCAAAACTCTTAAGGAGAAGGAAGATGGCTTTGTGACATTTAGAGATGGTAGCCACTCGCAAGTTCTTGGAAAGGTAACCGTTAATATTCCGGGACTTCCCTTATTGACTGATGTTCTGTACATTAAAGGATTAAAAGTGAACTTCTTAGTTCAATTTTCAAAGAAAGGGTGCTTAATCTTAAATGAAGAAGGTGTTCAAGTATTAAAGGAACTTAAGACCACTGACAATTGCTATGGTGTTATTCCCAAACCAAGTATAGCATGTCGTAGTGCTCGAGTAAACCTTTTGGAGTTATGGCATCAATGATTTGGGCATGCAAACTACAAACAAGTGGCAAAAGTTTCAAAGCTTGAAATAGTGATTGGTTTGCCAAAATTTGGAAAAATTAAGAAGAATGTTTGTGGTCCATGTCAATTGGCAAAACAAACAAAGTCAACCCATCCTAAAGTAAATGTAGTTGCTATTTCTTGTCCTTTGGAGCTACTTCATATGGATCTAATGGGTCCAACGAGAACAGAAAGCATGGGTGGAAAATGCTATATTATGGTGGTTGTTGATGATTTCTCAATGTACTCTTAAGTAGAATTTCTTAGAGAGAAGTCAGAAGCTTGTTACAAAATGGAAAGGTTATGCAAGAGGCTTTAAAATGAAAAGGGAGTTCCCATAGTCAAAATCAAAAGTGACCATGGGAAGGAGTTTAAGAATGCAAAATTTGAAGCATTTTGCAATGAGCACGGTATTAAGAAGGAATTTTCAGCTCCAAAGACTCTATAACAAAATGGGGTGGTGGAAAGGAAGAACAGGGTGATCCAAAAGATGGCAAGAGTAATGTTACTCTTTAAAAACATTCCATCGAAGTTTTGGACTGAAGCAGTGAATAATTCATGTCACATTGGAAATACGATTTTCTTGTGCGTAGGAACAAAGAAGACATCATATGAAATTTGGAGGGAAAAGAAGTCAGAGGTGAAATATTTTCAAATATTTTGAAGCAAATGTTACAGTCTTAATGATAAGGAGAATCTTGGCAAATTTGTGCTAAGAGTGATTAAGGGATATTCCTAGGATACTCCACAAATAGCCAAGCACATAGAGTGTACAATAAATCCACTAAGACGGTGATGGAATCAATGAATATGGTCATAGATGACACAATCTTAGAAAAGGATATTGATGATGATGGTGGAGGACTAACCCTTAAGAAGATTGAGGGTGATGACAACATGTCTCAAGGTGATGATGTTGAGAAAGAATCACTAGAAATGGAGTCTACATCTCCTATATCAAGAAGAGAGACTAGATCAACACAAGGATCTTCAAGCCCACTCACCCCTCTGGAAGTTCAACCTCCAATCTCTCATGATGGGGAACCTTCCACTTCCAAGAAACCATCATCAAGAGTGACTCTCAATCATCCCACAAGCAATATCATTGGTGATTTAGACGATGGACTTCGTTTGAGAAAAGGACCGAGCTATAGTGTGAATCATGTGACGTACAACTATTATCTTGCTCAATTTGAACCCAATAAAGTAAAGGAGGCTTTGAAAGATGAGAATTGGGTAGAGTCCATGCACCAAGAGTTGCATCAATTTGTTAGAAATGATGTATGGGAATTAGTACCAAGGCCAAATGATACTCATGTAATCGGTACCAAGTGGATCTTCAAGAACAAGACCGATGAAGATGGGTGAAGTTGTCCGAAACAAGTCTAGATTGATGGATCAAGGATATACTCAAGTTGAAGGCATAGACTTTGATAAGTCATTTGCTCCAGTGGCTAGACTAGAATCAATCCAAATTCTTCTCTCCATAGCATGTATTATGAACTTCAAGTTATACCAAATGGATGTGAAGAGTGCTTTCTTGAACGAATTCTAAACGAAGAAGTGTTTGTTAAGCAACCAAAGGGGTTTCATGACCCTCACTTTTTGGATAATGTGTTAAGGTTGAAGAAAGCTTTATATGGGCTGAAGCAAACACTAAGAGCTTGGTATGATCGCCTTACCACATACCTATTGGATCATGGCTTCAAGAGAGGTCAAGCCAATCAAACACTATTTGTTAAAAGAGATAAGAAATCTCTCTTTGTAGCTTAAGTTTATGTGGATGACATTGTCTTTGGATCCACAATCGATCACCTAGCTCATGAATTTTCAGAAGAAATGAAAAGGGAGTTTGAGATGAGCATGGTAGGGGAGCTAAACTACTTCCTAGGGCTTCAAGTGAAACAACGAAAAGATGGGATATTTATTTCTCAAGAGAAATATGCCAAAAATCTTGTAAAGAGACTTGGCCTAGACTCGAAGAAACATACTTCTGCTCCTATGAGTTCCTCAGCAAAACTAAGTCGTGACGCAGTTGGTGTAGAAGTGGATCCAACACTCTATCGAAGCATGATCAGTAGTCTTCTCTATCTCACTGCAAGTAGACCAGACATTGCTTTTAGTGTAGGATTATGTGCTCGATTTCAAGCAGCACCCAAAGAGTCCTACTTGATAGCGGTCAAGCGAATTATTCGTTATATCAATGGCACATCTGACTATGGAATTTGGTATTCAAGAGACTCAAATGAGTGCTTAGCTAGATACTTGGATGCTAATTGGGCCAAGTGTATTGATGATAGGAAGAGCACTTCCAATGGTTGTTTCTATCTTGGAAATAACTTTGTGTCATGGATGAGCAAAAAGAAAAATTTAGTCTCTCTATCAATGACTGAAGTTGAATATATTGTGCTTCAGTGGTGTTTTTCGCGAGTAATTTCGCAACTATCTAACCCACGAAAAACATGTGTTTTTAGTTTTATAGGGTTGATGTGACTGTTTTTTAAAACACTCTTGTGTTCCCTTCTTTGCCTCACTCGAACCTCTCTCAACCCGAATTTGATTTTCACTCAAAACCCTCCAATTTGAAGTACAAATCTCTGCAAAATCTCTTCAAAGGTATGTTTCTTAACATTCTTTTCAGCTTTTCATTTTAGATTATGCGTAATTTGTTTTAAGGTTCTTGAATTGGGGATTTTTGAAAAAAGGGTTGGGAACTATGATTTTGGGCAAATTTTTTTCAAAATTTTGATTAGGCTATGTCCCATTTGTCTTTTGTGTATCTATGTTGGCCCCTTGTGGCAATTTGAACTTGTATTTAGGCATATTTTCATCTGTTCATGCATTGCTCATTTGTGTAGTGTAGTGTTGCATTTCATGTGTTTGATGAAACGTTTAAGTGGCATTTTTTTGTTAGTTTGGACTCCAATAAGTTCCAATTGTTGGGATTACCCATGATTGATCTTGTTAAACATGTTTTGATCATTAGGTGTGTGTTCTACACACTTTGCCCCTTATGTGCCTCACCATGCCTTGCCATGCATCACTTAGGCACACATTAGGCACACCTCATGCACACTAGATGCACACACATGCATAGCTACTATATTTTTGAATTTTGCTATTATTTACATGGTTTAGCACTTATAACATATTTTTTTAACACTGTTGTGATCTGTTTTAAGTCTTTGTGCTTATGTTTTGGACTAACTTGACACTAATTAAGTTTGTGTTCTGTTTTTGTGCTTTTGCAATTTATTGTTGTTGTTGTTGTGTGTTTCCTTGTGCAAATGTCTCCCACCAAGCATTTTGCTTTCAAGAAATCCTCCAAGCATCCTCACACAGACTCTGACAACTTCAAGTCCATTGAGGCAAACATGGCTTATAATAATGCAACAAACAAGCCACAATCATTATGGAAAATTATTAGAATGGAGACTCTTAAGGACACTTGCATTCCTAATGTGTTCAAGGAGAGGACATGGACAAAGCTGCTAAATTCGAGTGGAATGTGTACTCAGAAATCACCAAAGAGTTCTTTTCAAATGCTAATGTGGAAGGAGACCACATTAATTGTTAGGTGAGACACAAGGAGTTTGTTATTACAAGGGAATCTATCCAAGAATTCCTCGAAGTTCGTCCACCTTCTCAGTAGATTACCGTTCAATATGATGATCGACTGGACTTTCTTGAGCCAATGGTGAGACTTCTTGGTGGTACACTAAACAAGAAGTCAATGAACACCATTCCATTCAACCCAGAGATGAGGACTCTAGCATATGTCATGATCCACAATTTGTATCCGATCCCTAACTTGATGACATTGTCCACTCTAAGGACAATTTTCTTATATGATCTCTTCACACACAAAGAGATTGACATTTGTGGACACCTATTCCATTTCCTAACCAAGAGCATTGAAAAAAGGAACTTCAGAATTATCATGGCATTCCCCACTCTCATCATGGTCCTCATTGCAAAGTCAAGGCTCAAACTTCCAAGCGATCTCACCATAGTACAAAGAGACTATCCCATTGGTGCTAACACGATGACTAGAAGCAAAGCTCACATCACTAGATCCAAGACCGACATCTCATAAATACCAAGGGATCATGTTGAGGAAGAGGGTGAAGATACTGAGGAGGAAATTGACAGATTCACTTCAGCACCAGAAAGTTCTGCTCAACCATCCTCTCAAGCACAAGCGCAGGGACCCTATCATCTTGATTGCCTCATTGCTAGGGTAGAATAGATGTATACCATGCTTGAATCCCATGTGCAGTACATTGCAGACCAGTTTGCATACATCTAAGGTCAGATTACTGCTTTATCTTCTCAAATTGAGGATACGTCGATGGCACAGGGATACAATTCAGAGTCTGAGCAGTTCTAGCCTCTTTAGCCATTCCAGTTAAAAAGGGGTAGAAACTTTTGAGGGGGAGTACGCACAGTTGAAGGGGAGTAGAGCATAGTTATAGCTATTGGATCATCGTTGGCAGTTTAGCATTTTTTATGTTCAGTTTAAACTTTATTAGTGTTTATAACTCTTGGATAGTTTTATTACTTTCCTTTAAAAGTTTAAGTACTTTGTTTTTAACTTTCAGTTTAATATTCATTACTTGTGTTTCTTTCATTGCTTTGTAGCATTCTTTTAGTACTTTTAGATGTTGCTAAACTATCTTAAGTACCTCACACTTGTACCCTTGTAGGATCTTGTATCCTTGATGCAAATACTTCGTGTATTTTGCGTTGGTTGTGTGTTGGACATTCAATTGATCATAGTGATTGGTCTTTATTGTATTGCGTGTCCAGATGAGCATTTACATGCTAAATGTTCATTATAGTCATTCTTTAATGACTGACCTTGTTTGATTAAGATATGCTTAATCGTTATATAGTGTTTATTAACTTGAACGCACTTTACTTGCACATATACGTACCATGTATTCAACTTGTCATAAGCTTAATGAAAGTTTTGTTTGTGTGTGAGTGTTTCAAGTTACAGATACATGTAAGTGCTTCACAACTTCTAGATTAGGTGTGAGTGAGTTTTGCCACTGTTCCCAAACTCACTTTTAAGTCTAGAGTCTATTTTAGGGGTTTTGTCACGGAATAGCCAAAGGTAGAGATTGTAAAGTTGTAATTTACAATTAGTTTATGTTGGCTTTAATTCCCTACCAAATTTGATTGTAATTTTGTTTAATCTTATGTACCCTTTATTTTATGTGGATTTATTTGTAAGGGTTATGTTTGAGAAAGAGAGTGTGAAGACTCAAGGCAATTGAAGACTAAAGCTATTTTCGCAGGTAGCTCGTGAGTAAGCTTCCAGCAAAGTGAAGCATGTGCCTTGCACATAACTGGCATGCGAAGAGTCAGGACAGGATGGAGACAACTGATTTTCGCGAGTGTCTCACAGGTAAGGCCTTCCCGCGAGATACCCACGAAACATTCTATTTTGCTGAACTGTCATATTTAATACACACTTTTTGTACCCACACTATATATACCCCTATTACCCACAAACCTTGAGAGTTAGAGATTGTTATACCCATAATTCTCTACACAATTCATTGTACATTTTCCTCAACTCCTACCTCTCTATATTCATATCCTTGAGAGGTTGATAGCCCAAACACTTACCACACATATTTTTAGTGTCAAGTGAGGTTTTGGTGTTGCTGGGAAGTATTGGAAGAAGTCAAGCTATGGTGGATGCAATTGGGCATATTGCGGGATTCAGAGAGCTAGACAAGGCACGATTCTAAGAAGCCTTATTAGAGTAGGAGCTTGGAGGGCTCAGGTGCATTGGGTAGATTAGGCTTGAAGGGTCTCTTGTTATTGGTGTATCCTGACTTATTGTCTAGTGGATCAATTACCGCTTGAAGGGCGGTAGAAAGGTTTTTCATCGAGTTCTTCGGTTTCCTCTTCGGTAACACATCGGCGTGTTATCTTGTGTTTGCATTTTTCTTCTCTACTCTTTTACCTTTCATTTTACTGCTATATTTTAATGATTATAGGTTAGAGTAGTTTATTTGTTTATCCGCTCGCATTTACTCTATTCCACACTTAGCTTTAGTTAAAATAAAATCAATCGAGCCTTAACTTTAATTTGGGGGTCTAAACAGCTCCTGTGTTTTAATTCATTTTCAAGCTTTCATCATGCTATGTACTAGGCCAAATATCTATTATTCAGTTGGTATGGTCAGCCGATATCAATCAAATCCAAGACCAAAACATTGGGAGGTTGTAAAGCATATTCTTAAGTACCTAAGGAGAACGAAGGGCTATATACTTGTTTACCATTGCGAGGATTTGATACCTATTAGTTACACAAATTCTGATTTTTAATCAGATCTTGATTTTAGAAAGTCCACTTCAAGTTATGTGCTCACCTTGGGAGGTGGAACCATTAGTTGGAGGAGTGTTAAACAATCTTGTATTGTTGACTCCACCATGGAAGCTGAATATGTTGCTGCTTCTGAAGCAGCAAAGGAAGCTGTTTGGCTTAAGAAATTTCTTTTTGATCTTGGTGTAATGAGAATGGAACAAGTTTCAATTACATTGTTTTGTGACAATAGTGGAGCAATTGCACAATCTAAGGATCGAAGGAATCACAAGAAAGGAAAGCACATATAAAGAAAGTATCATATTATTCGAGAGATTGTCATTGTAGAAAAAGTCCAATTAGGTATTGGAGTAAGGGTTTAACTGTAGGTTGGTATAAGGTACTGGGATTCTTTTACTTGTAACCACTTGTTCGGAAGTGGTGATCTTAAAATCACCTTGTAGAGTTTTTGCCGTATAGATTTTTCCCATTCGAAAACAAATCACCGTGTCAATTTATTTTCCACTGCATACTTAATTTAATTGGTGATTTATTTGTGTTACCACGCATTTACATGTTAATTTGATTAATTAATAAACTTGGCTAATTAATCAATTAATTCATCACAAAGGGTCAATACGTTTTTGTTCTATCACCCTCAAAATCAATTTTTAACTCTTAACATACCAATGCAACAAAAATCTCCCTTAACAAGATCAAAGTAATATTTGGATCTAAAATAAGAAGTTAACTCCTCTCTCTACTCTAACCCTAGAGTTAGCGGTGGGTTCATGGTTACGATGGACTCACTCTAGGTTGCTTTTAAAAGGTCAGGTGACATGCACGTTGACATTTAAAGGTGAATATTTGAGGCTTTCATAGTTATGAAGTAGTCCTCAGGTAAACATGACTACTTGGTCTTTAGCAAGAACAATATCTTGGCTTGATCATTGAACAAAGACTCACATCCTAATCACTAGTTTTTAGAAAAATCCAAACACATCATGATCTAAAGGATTTGGTGATAGAATTAAGTAGCAGTACATTTTTGGACTTATATATGTCAATACACGCTAGTAAACTACATGCGAATTTGCGAAACGCTACTAGCGTCTGCCATATGCGATGCGAAACTCTGTTGGTTTGCTACAATGCCCCTAATCCAGAATCAAACTGAATTCCTATCATTACAATAAAGACAAAATTTTCCCACCGAAATAGCAATATCTTTTTAATCGACACAGTGTGCACATGGGGTGGCGAGTAAAACAAATTTGGATTCAACCCCACTAAAATGAAGGTCCACTTTTTTCCTAAAGAATTTCCACCCAGCAAGAGTAATTATGAGGTACTGATAGTGACCTCAGTAAATAAAATGCAGTGGAAGTCCACGTGAAAATGGGATTTGATTTTGATCGTGTTGTGTGCTTATAAGTTTGTGGATTTGTAATTATCCCCACTTTTTTTCTCAATTGCTTGATAAGTATCACATGTCAGTTCGTTAATTAAGCGTCATGATATTCAGTTTATTCTTCTTCTTTTATACATATCCATCAAATAAAGTACGTACATAGATGATGTTAGGATTAGTGTCCTGAAATCCTATTGTATGATGCTATGTATGTTATTATGTATGACATTATGTATGACTTAATGTTGTGATTAATAAAGTTTATTTATTATTATTATCTAAAATAATGGTAACATGAATATTTGGACATTATTATATAGTCCATGAGATGCATAGTATGCGATTTATGTGATTTAGTCATAGAAGATATAGATCACAAGTTCTTTGTAAACTCATAATTTTGGTTCGTAGTCGGTGATGAAATTGGGCATTTCATCTGCGAAGACTATAAATATCAACTAAGATGATTTGTCTTGATCATGGAAGTGGAGACTTCTAGTTGATATGTTGATATGTTTTAAGAGTTAAGACATATTGAACTGGACCGCTGTGAGATTTATTATTCTCCTAACGACTGTCAAATGAATAATAAATCTCACGACTCCTATTTGCATGAACTCTTAATCCTGAGAGAATAATGAATCTGATCATGAGGTGTAGGTTGCTTTGATATATCAGGAGTAGATCTAAAGGCACGATCAAAACCTCAGTAGGTTGAGCAACCACATTTAGTGTTGATGGAACATATATTCTTAAGATAGAATTCATAGTCTCTTAACGGAGATATAAAATATTCCCTTGAGATAAGTTTAATGGGTTTGGTTATTCAGAGAGTTAGACCTAACTACTTTAATAAGAAATTACTGAAGTATATATTTATGAAATTGGATTTCATAAATATATGATGAATAACTTAAAGGATTAAATCAAGTACTCAAGGATTAAGATGTAGTAATCTTCAAAGTAGCAGTCTACATTCATGACTTTGTATTACTACGAATATTTTATGAAGGGGTTGCATGTATAATAAAGTCTTGGGATATAATTTATTAATAAGGCCTAGAGTGCAATTATATTTATATAGTGGTATTAAATATAATTAATGGTAACTTTGGACTTGTCAAGAGTTGACAGAAAAGCCCAAGGCCCATTGGAGCTAGTGTTTTATTGGTCCCTTTTGGTCCCACTCCAAGCCACACATTAAAGCCCAATTGGAAAGGCCCAATAGGCCGGCTCAATTAGATAATTAGTTAGTTATAAAAGAGAGAAACATACATAAATTTATTTTAAGAGAATCATCATTGTGAAGTGGTGTGTATGTGCGAGTGAAGCCACTCTATTATTCTCCCTTAGAAACTGATTGAGAGACCACACTTCTTGGGCGTAAAGTAAAATTGGAATGAAGATTAAAAGTGTTCCCAAGAACTTCTAATCTTTTGTTTTGAATTTCACCGCACCAAGGTACGCTATCTTGTTCTCAAATTCTGAAAATCACATAATGCATGTTATCAATCATGAATGAAATAGGTTCATATTTGTCGCTTCCGTCGCTGTGTATTTTGTATGGAATACAAAACCAGATTTTCCAACAATTGGTATCAGAACTAGGTTTTCATATCATGTTTGTATAACATGTGATTGAGTTTTGGAATTTAAGAAAACCGTTATCTTTGTGTTTTCAAATTTTTGCATAAAGTTATTCTTCCATAAACCCTTTGTGCATTGATCAATATATGCGATATATTCTTTTGCATGGTTCCAAGAGGACACGACTCTAACTTTTGTTTTGTGCCGTATGGTTTTGGTGTTTGTTTTCATCAAAGACACCATCTACACTTCTTGTGAACGGGTTTATTGAAGTTATTTTGTAAACATGATCGGCCATTAAGACACAGCCATTCAAAGAAGGTAGTTATTGTCCGTTGACAATAACTACTCTCAAGGAGAGTTATTGAATGTCAATTAACATAACTGTCATGCTACATTTAATATATGAGATATATATTGATTCACATGCATTAAGGATTCAAGTTCTTTCTTTGCATCAAGTGCCGTGTCGTGCTTTTATATGCATCAAGAATTCGCATGCATTAAGGATTCAAGTTCTTTATTTCATATTGAATCCGTATATTATATATAATGTAATAATCATATATTACATGTAATAAACCATATATTATATTATTTATAATGTAATATGGATTTAAAATGTAATATAGGTTTATATTACATTATATATATATTAATGCTAGGGTTATGAAATTTATTCCTAATGGGATTAGGATTATGTTTTCAAGGTTTCTAGCATTAATATGGCTCTTGATCATAAAAAACTTTAATTTAAAATATCTAGTGGGAGAGAGATACAAGGGTTGGATCTCACGGCCTCCATTATCAGTTCATAGTAGTGTGGGGTAAGCACCTCGTCTTGGCGTATATGCCTTGTGATCCCAAAGGAGGGTGTTAACTTCATAGTACTACAAGATTGAACTAACCTATTTAAAGTAGTGTGGACAAGCACCTCGTCTTGGCGTATATGCCTCGCGATCCCAAAGGAGGGTGTTTTGTTCCATGGTACTACAAGTTTAAACATTATAAGGGAGATGAAATGTGGTTGCACATGATTCTAGATAATGGTGTACACTAGACTAAGTATAATGTTAACTTCCCAAAGGAGCTATGTCATTATTACTTAAAGGCTAGAGGTAATACAACATATTATTAGTGTATAATAAGAGTTATCATGATAGCACTAATAATGAGAATAGTTCTCAATCAATTAATGTGTTTATAATAAACTTGCTACCAAGGAATTATAGACATGGATTGGTTTGTCATTGCATATATTATTTTTTGGTTTTATGAGGTTCCATATTATATACTTATATGCTAAATTGATAATATCCAGTTTACTTATTATATTCATGTTTGTTATTTTCAGATTTAGAATCATGGCATCATTTAGCCCACTTGTTGCTATTCTTAATCAAAATAAACTGACTGGATCCAATTATGTTGACTAGAAAAGAAATTTGGATATTGTTCTTACTACTGAAAAGCACAAATATGTGCTTACTCAACCATGTCCTAGCTTTCCATCATTAGATGCTCTTCTTAAGGAAAAACAGCGATATGATCGTTGGCAGAAATCTAATGAGATGGGCAAGTGCTACATCCTAGCATCTATTTCAAATGTTCTACAGCATCAAATGCAGGATGTAGAATTAGCTTCGGACATTATGTTAAGTCTGAAGGAGATGTTTGGTGAGCAAGGCCGTTCTGCAAGGCAAGAAACTATGAGGCAGATTTATAATACCAAAATGACTGAAGGTACTTCAGTGAGGGAGCATTGTCTTCGGATGATCTCTAATTTGTATACATTGGAAGTTTTAGGTGCCGATATTGATGGAGAATCCCAAGTGGATATGATACTCCAGTCACTACCAGAATCATTCAAGGAATTCAAGCTTAACTATAATATGAACAAAAATATTTATTCATTGTCTGAATTAATGAATGAGTTGGTAGCGGCAGAAGGCATCCTTGTTACTTCTAGTGTTGATGCCAATATGGCTGAAACTTCTACTTCTCAACCTAAGCCGAAAGGCAAGGGTAAAAAGAAGAAAAAGAAGAAGAAGAACTTCACCAAGCAAGATGGTAAACAAGTTGCCTTAGGAGTTGCCAACAAAGAAAAGAAAACCAAAGGAAAGTGTTTCCATTGTGGTGAGAAAGGACATTGGAAGAGGAATTGTCCAATATTTAAGGCTGCCAAGAATAAATGTATGAAAAGTATATTCCTTCTTGAAATATGTTTAGTACAGAATCCCACAGATTCATGGTGTGTGGATTCAGGTTGTACTAATCATATCTGCAATTCTTTGCAAGGGTTTCAGGAGACCAAAAAGCTGAATGAAGGAGAAATGTTTCTTACCTTGGTTGATGGGAGCAGGATTCCAGTTGTAGCTATTGGAGTGTGTAATTTATGTTTTGAATCTAGAGTTTCAATATTGGAAGACTGTTTGTATGTACCTAATGTTCGTAGGAATTTAATTTCTGCAACTTATTTACGTAAACATGGATATTATGTTATCCTAAAAGACAATGTTGTAATAAAGAAGGATAAAGTGTTTATCTGTTCTGGCAATATTGTGGATGGTCTTTATATTTTAACTCCTGATAAGCATGAATTATATAATTCTGAATTAGATCATAACTCTCATGTAAAATCATTAAAGAGAAAGTTTCCTTCTATTAATGAAGCATATTTTTGGCACTTGCATTTGGGTCATATTAATTCAAATAGAATTCAAAGACTGATCAAAGATGGACTCTTAGAACCATTGGACTTTGATGAATTTCCAATTTGTGAATCTTGTTTGGAAGGAAAAATGACCAAACGACCTTTTAATGCAAAAGGTAGAAGAGCCCAAGAATTGCTTGAATTAGTTCATACGGTTGTATGTGGTCCTATGTCAACCCAAGCAAAAGGAGGTTATGAGTACTTCATCACTTTTACCGATGATTACTCAAGATATGGTTATGTGTAGCTAATGAGACGGAAGTCCGAAGCTTTTGAAAAGTTCCAAAAGTTTAGGGCTGAAGTTGAGAATCAATTAGGTAAACGCATAAAGGCCATTCGATCTGATTGTGGTGGCGAATACCTTCTTGGGGATTTCAAGGATTACTTAACTTAAAATGGGATTGTATCCCAATTGACTGCACCTGGAACTCCCCAACAAAATGGTATAGTGGAAAGAAGGAATAGGACTCTTTTGGAAATTGTTAGGTCCATGATGAGTTACTCAACTTTACCAGTTTCTTTTTGGGGATATGCACTAAAAACTGCAATGCATATTTTGAATTTAGTTCCATCAAAATCTGTTCCATCAAAATCTGTTCCCAACACACCTAAGGAATTGTGGAGTGGGGGCAAGCCTAGTATGAGATACCTCCACATTTGGGGATGTCCGGCACATGTGTTGAAAAGGAAGTCTAATAAGTTAGAAGCTAAAACCGAAGTATGCATGTTTTTAGGGTATTCAAAGGAAACAAAGGGTTATTTATTCTATAATCATAAAGATAACAAAGTGTTTGTTAGCACACATGCCAAGTTTTTGGAGGATGATTATGTGAATAATTTTAATCCTAGAAATAAAGTTGTTTTGGCTGAAATGAATGAACCTGTAAATGAACAACCAATGGATGAAACTAGGGATAATGTGGCTGTATTAGATACACCACAAGATATTACTCATGAGATGACTAGTACACAGGTGCCTTGTCGTAGTGGGAGAATTGTTCAGCCTCCTATAAGATTTATAGGTTTGGGAAAAACTTATGAAGCTATCCCAGAAGAGGCTGAATCGGATCCCTACACTTATGAGGAGGCAATGAATGATATAAATGCACATCATTGGATTAAAGCTATGAAATCTGAATTAGATTCCATGTATTCCAATCAAGTTTGGGATCTTGTAAAGGCACCTAACGACATTAAACTTGTTGGTTGCAAATGGGTTTACAAGAGGAAGAGAGGGGTAGATGGAAAGGTTGAAACTTTTAAAGCAAGGCTAGTGGCGAAAGGATATACACAAAAAGAAGGTATTAACTATGTTAAAACTTTTTTGCCAGTAGCCATGCTTAAATCTACCAGAATTCTCTTATCCATTAATGCTTATTATGATTACGAGATTTGGAAAATGGATGTCAAGACTGCATTTTTTAATGGCAATCTTGAAGAAGAAATCTATATGTTGCAACCGGAAGGTTTCATAGCAAAGAACCAAGAGCATATGGTATGCAAGTTGAAAATGTCCATTTATGGACTTAAGCAAGCATCTAGGTCATGGAACATCAGATTTGATCAAGCAATCAAGTCATATGGTTTTGAACAAAATCTTGATGAACCATGTGTATACAAAAGACATCAAGATAAAGTAGTAATGTTCATAGTGCTTTATGTTGATAATATTCTATTCATTGGAAATGATGTAGGGGTAATGTCATCAGTAAAGGTTTGGTTGTCAAGCCAATTTGATATGAAGGACTTGGGTGAGGCTAATTTTCTTCTAGGGATCAAGCTTTGGCGAGATCGCAAGAATAAGATGTTAGGCTTATCACAAGCTAGATATATAGATAAGGTTCTAGAACGGTTTAGCATGCAAAACTCCAAGAAAAGTTTACTTCCTTTCAGACATGGAGTTCCTCTGTCTAATGACCAAAGGCCTAAGACTTAAGAGGAAGTAGATATGATGAGACAAGTTCCTTATGCTTCTGCAGTGGGAAGTCTCATGTATGCCATGCTTTATACTAGACCAGATATTTGTTATTCAGTTGGCATGATCAGCCGATATCAATCAAATCCAGGACCAAAACATTGGCAAGCTGTAAAGTATATTCTCAAGTATCTTTAGAGAACGAGAGATTATATGCTTGTTTACCGGTGTGAGGATTTGATTCCCATTGGCTATACAGATTTAGATTTTTAATCAGATCTAGAATTTCAGAAAGTCCACATTAGGATGTGTTTTCACCTTGGGAGGTGGAGCCATAACATGGAGGAGTGTCAAGCAATCTTGTATTGCGGACTCCACCATGGAAGCAAAATACGTTACTGCTTGTGAAGCAGCAAAAGAAGCTGTATGGCTCAAGAAATTCCTTTTTGACCTTGGTGTAGTGAGAATTGAGCAAGTTCGTATTACTTTGTTTTGCAATAATAGTAGAGCAGTTACACAATCAAAAGATCCAAGGAATCACAAGAAAGGAAAGCACATTAAGAGAAAGTATCACATCATTAGAGATATTATTGCTCATGGAAATGTGGTGGTAGCAAAGATTGAAAGTGCAAATAATCTAACAGATCCATTTACCAAAGCCTTCCCTCAAAGGACCTTCGAGTCACATTTGGAGGGAATGGGAGTTAGATTAGTACACAATAGTCTTTAGGGCAAGTGGGAGATTGTTAGGATTAGTGCCCTTAAATCTTATTGTATGATGTTATGTATGTTATTATGTATGACATTATGTATGACTTAATGTTGTGATTAATAAAGTTTCTTTATTATTATTATTATCTAAAATAATGGTAACATGAATATTTGGACATTATCATATAGTCCATGAGATGCATAGTATGTGATTTATGTGATTTAGTCACAAAAGATATAGATCACAAGTTCTTTGTAAACTCATAATTTTGGTTCGTAGTCAGTGATGAAATTGGGCATTTCATCTGCGAAGACTATAAATATCAACTAAGATGATTTATCTTGATCATGGAAGTGGAGACTTCTAGTTGATATGTTGATATGTTTTAAGAGTTAAGACATATTGAACTAGACCGCTGTGAGATTTATTATTCTCCTAATGACTGTCAAATGAATAATAAATCTCACAATTCCTATTTGCATGAACTCTTAATCCTAAGAGAATAATAAACCTGATCATGAGGTGTAAGTTGCTTTGATATATCAGGAGTGAGATCTAAAGGCACGATCAAAACCTCAGTATGTTGGGCAGCCATATTTAGTGTTGATGGAACATATATTCTCAAGATGGAATTCATAGTCTCTTAACAGAGATATAAAATATTCCCTTGAGATAAGTTTAATAGATTTGGTTATTCAGAGAATTAGGACTAATCACTTTAGTAAGAAATTATTAAAGTATATATTTATGAAATTGGATTTCATAAATATATGATGAATAACTTAAAGGATTAAACAGGGTACTCAAGAATTAAGTTGTAGTAATCTTCAAAGTGGCAGTCTACATTCATGACTTTGTATTACTACGAATATTTTATGAAGGGGTTGCTTGTATAATAAAGTCTTGGGATATAATTTATTAATAAGGCCTAGAGTACAATTATATTTATATAGTGGTATTAAATATAATTAATGGTAACTTTGGACTTGTCAAGAGTTGACAGAAAAGCCCAAGGCTCATTGGAGCTAGTGTCTTATTAGTCCCTTTTGGTCCTACTCCAAGCCACACATTAAAACCCAATTGGAAAGGCCCAATAGGCCGGCCCAATTAGATAGTCAGTTAGTTTTAAAAGGGAGAAACATACAGAAATTTATTTTAAGAGAATCATCATTGTGAAGTAGTGTGTATGTGCGAGTGAAGCCACTCGATTATTCTCCCATAGAAACTGACTGAGAGACCACACTTCTTGGACGTAAAGTGGAATTGGAGTGAAGATTAAAAGTGTTCCTAAGAACTTCTAATCTTTTATTTTGAATTTCACTGCACCAAGGTACGCTATCTTGTTCTCAAATTCTAAAAATCACATAATGCATGTTATCAATCATGAATGAAATAGATTCATGTTTGTCGCTTCCGCTATGTATTTTGTATGGGATACAAAATCAGATTTTCCAACAGATGGGAATTCATTATCTGAAATTCATCCTGAGTATACTAAATGATCACCTGAACTCGATGTAAAATAATTCCCCATTCATGTATAGACTACCAAATAAAAACTCATTATTGGAATATGTATATTTTATTTATTAGGCCAAGCCTAAAATTACAGATATTGATATAAAATCACAAGCAACTTCCATATATAATACTGCTAAACATCATGGAGGACCGGCATGAATTAACATCTTCATGGACCCTTCACACACATGCCTTGTCATCCTCATTCTACTTGGCTCCTGCTGCCTAAAAAACCATCAAAAAGTAAATTAAATTAAAATTTTAAGTTTATACAAATTAATTATAAGCACAATTTACTACTCCCTCCGTCCCTTTTTTTTTTTTTGTCCCCTATTCAATTTTGAGATGTCCCAAAATATTGTCCTGTTTCTAAAAGTAAAATTCATTAATTTACTAATTCAATTTTTTTATAAAAATTTTTAAGGGCAGTTTTGAAAACTTATACATTTTTAAAATGTAGACAAGACAATAAATGACGTTCTCTTCAAAAGTTTGATTTTTCAAACAGAACAAAAAAAAGGGGACGAAGGGAGTATTTCATTATAGATTTTAAAGGTTTATGCATGGATGTAGTACCTTCTTCTTAGGCTCTCGTGGCTTCTGCTCAGCCTTCTTAGGGGCCGGCTTGGAGGCCGGAGCTTTGGGTGTGCTCTCGCTAGGTTTGGCAGGCTCTTTCTTGACCTGCCCTGGTGCTTGGGTGCCAACGGGTTTCTCAGCTTTGAGTGATGCCATTTTTGTGTGAATGCTCTAGATCTTCTTCACTGAAAGAGTCGTGTCTACCTTGCTGGCCTCAAGTATTAGCTCCACCAAGACACATCTATATATAGTTGAGTTCCATAACTCATGTGAAAAGGACCTGGAATCATTTCAACCAAGTGGTAGATGGGAGAGAAGTGATGGAGTGTTCTTTGAGAGATGCTATTGTATCAGATTCTTTTAACAACAACGCGTAAACTGAACTGGAAGCCTTTTAAAGTCTTTAAGAGATGCTATTCTATCAGATAGAATCTATCAAGGCATATTATTATATTTTTTTGATATTATTGGATTCGTATTCTAAGAAAGCCGAGGGTAGTATAGATATTTTCAGAGCATAAATCTAAATGGGTTGTACACATTTTATTTCAAGATGTATATCTTAGAAACTTCTAATACGTGGGACTAAATAGTATTTTAGTAGCAGATTTTCAGTCCATAAGGTTTCTTTTAGTTAATTAAGAGATCCGCAATTTGGCACCTACTTACGCAAAAATATACCCAATGTATTACCCTAATGATAAAAGAATAACTATAATGAAACCGATAACATAAGATGAAATTTTACTATATTTATCAAAACATAAATAAACAATAGTATTTTAGTTGGATTTTTTTTTTTTTTTTTGGGTAGTAGTCCCATACCCTATTTATTCATCTTCTCCCTTTTGGAGTATAAGGAAAATGCAAATAAATTAGCTCAAAGTAACACGATACAGATCAGATGCATCCCAATAAACTGGGTGACAAAAAAAAAAAAATCCATAAATAAAACATTGTCAAGAGATATGATCTACAGGCTACAACACATGTTGCATGGTGTTATTCTCAGGATCGGCTGAACAATAAATGCAATTAATGCAAATACTTAAGGCCCCCAAATAAAAGAAGGCCCCTACTTGTAAAATAAAAAAATAAAAAAAAAATTATATGCATATACATGTGTATATATATATATATATACTAGTTGCTAACCAATGCAATGCACGAGATTTTTTAAAAAGAAAACAATAATATTGCAATTATCATTTGCCGCACTAAATCGAAATGTCTCAAGATTCACTAATCAAATAATACAACTAAATGGAGAAGACCCAAGCATAACATAAAATCTTCACTAATTCAAATATTAAGCATTGTCAAATCTAGTACACAATGTGCTTGTGCCCAATAAAAAATTATAAAGAAAAATAAGGGATAAAGAAATCTTGTATATCGTCTCCATAAAAATAGATACATGCCAAAAAGATTAATACCACTACCATAGGTCCATTGGCAATGAAGTTATTTTCATAGTTACATATATACCGTGAATAAACAAATAAACAAATTGTAGTAATGATTGCAATCTTATTTTCATAATAAATAAATAGAATATAGTTACCAATGTCAAATTCTTTTGCTATGACTCAAAACGAGTAAAGAAAGAACATAATACAACAAATCTACATTATATATAAGAGTACATCATATATTTATTCAACTTAAAACATTGAGTTTTATAAATCTTCTTTGCTTGTTCACATTCCCAACCACATCTCTTGTGCTCGAAGTCATGAATAGACTTTGCCAATATAGCCTTCTCCATGTCAAAACCTTTTGCTTTGCCTTGAAATAGTACCTAGAAAATAGTTACTTTACCCAAGTTAGGGGCTTTGAGAACAGAAGAAGAGTTATAGTATCTGAGAAAGTGCGATAACCACAACATATTGGACTTATTTTTATCTATAATAGATAACAAAATGTGAAAACACCATTAGTAAAAAAAACCTGTTCTTTAAACTTAGAAAGTATCATTAACAGGCAATTCTATTAACTTCTTCTCTCTTTTCTTAAGGGGAAAAAAATGCTTTTCACAAACTATAGGCAAAAGGACCATAATCCAAAACTCTACCCAAAGACAATTTAGGATAGTTAAGGACAACCAATATGAGAATCAACTTCAAAATAATTAAATAAGAAATAAAGACCACCACACATGCATAAGAAATCACCATATCAGACACATAAAGAAACAACATTTAAAGCAACCCAGATGGGATTTCAAGAAAAATAAGACAACCTTAGATGTAAACTAACCTCAAATGTATTAAAATCACCATTATTGATAACAGTGAAACTCTACTCTCAGAACTGGGAGTCTGAAGCAAGCAACTTTGTTTAGACAAAAAGTACATCTCTCAATAATGTTAATCTTTTTATATGTGAGGAACGAACTATGTGCCTTCCTTATCTTGACGTTTGTCAAGAAAACCATATTGGGTGAAATGGGTGGGTATCAGATTTTGAGGGTTGGGAGGCTCTTCAATACTATCTCCACTACAAAACCTATCCATATCCACAATATTTTCTTACAAAAAGATAGGAATTGAAATCCCTAAATTGACAGAAAACCTAATTGAAGTCATAATTAAAACTCAATTTTGAGCGTCTGTCCCATTTTAAAAAATTTCAATCTGAATTTTAAGCAATATCAATAACTATCATTTCATTAAATGAATAGCTATGCAAATTTCATCATTTAAATTGGAAAAAGTAGCTACTTGGGAAAGGCAGTAACTATCATCAATATACAATTTACGATAGACAAAAGGACCCAAATTGTATTATTAGTAAAATCTAACAGGTCACTACTAAACTGTTCCAATACCAAAACTTATCTTGTTCCTATTTGGGACATAAAACATGGTCTCAGTCAACACGCCACATTCTCCCTCAAATCTACATTTGAGTAGAAGGATCTCATTCCTAGCCAAATCATTTTTCCTTTAATACCAAGCAAAGCAAAAAAAAAAAAAAAAAAACGAAAGGTATATTATGTCCAAATAAAAGCAATCTTCAAGATTATTAAAACTTGATGTCAGTAAGAGCACCTCAAGGTTCCACACATTCAACAACTATGCAACAATATTGGTTCCTAGGAAAAAAAAAATGGAAATATATAATCCAACAATTGCACAAAATGCTCTTCTATTCTAATAAATCAGATCATTCACATAAGGAATAAAATAAATTAGAATTAGAAATCTTAATAAAGAAATACAAACAAGAAAACTCAAGACAACCTAAAAAAGATGTAATCTTTATCTTTCTTTGAAAGAAGGGAGGGTGGGGGACAAAAAAAAAAAGTGCAAACAAGTGAAGGCATTGCTTCCCACAAGGGCCACAACATTCTGCATAACAATCTAAAGGAAAATCAAAAGATTCCATCAGCAAATTCCTTAAAACTTTTGGGTGATTCATGGTTATGGTGATTTTTACAACATAAAACTGCATAAGCAATAAATTCTTTGAAAGTTTTAATCAAGAGAATTGTACTTCAATTTATGAGATTATGAGGTTAAAATAAGTACAGTGCATGCATTAAAAGATTGATTATAAGGTTAAAAGATTCTGTGAACAAAAAATGCATGTATTTAAAACTATGATTGCCAACACTAATAGAGAACAAACATCTGAGAGTATAGCTCTCCCAGGGATTCTATCAAACACCTGTTAGGAATCTCAAACAGCTATAGTAACCAACCCCAACCTTCAACACAAAAATAAAATTCCTACAAAAACACAAATATTTTAGTCATATAGCAATATGCAGCAATACCCACAAAAAGAAAATTTTGATTTTTGGGGTGATACCATCCTCCTTTCCTCTCATCCAATAATTCCAATTCTCCAACACTGCCAAACATGAACGGCTAAATAAAAACAGATATCAAGAAAAACCCAAAAACTAAATAATAATATCCAAAATTTTAAAACAAAAAATAATTACCAACAGTGGTCTAGCAATGGTAAAATGTTTGCCTAACAGTGGGTGGTGGCTCTCTGCCATACGAACTTGCTTCTCTCAATCTCTCTTTACCCAATTACTTTCACTCTCAGAATCTAAGTTTTGGGTTTTGATTTTGGAGGAAGGAAAGGGTGAGTTTTAGGTTTAGGGGAAGGAGATAGCATTTGAGGAGAGAAGAAACATTTTTTGGTCTTTTGTTTTTAAAGAGGTATCGAGTTTTGTAGTGTGTATTTGGTGGGGAAAATGAGATTTATTTTCTATTTTTAATAATGCTAACGTGAGTAAATGAGTAGGAAAAAAAATCAAAACATATAAATCAAATTTAAAAAGTAGAAAAAAAAAATTAAATGATGACATGGAAAATTGTGGGAGCTTAAAAAATTTTGGTTTTTTATATATACTAGTTACTAACCCGTGCATCTTGATTACTTCCCCAATATGAAAAAAAAAATAATAATAATAATAAATAAATAGATAAAAATAAAAATCAAGATCATGTTATAAAAACTTATCTAATGAGAACCCAATGGTATACTATCAAGGCCACTATCATGCAATATGCAATGATATCGTTGAAGTAAAATATTATTTGATAATATCATATATAATATCAGGCCCACTTCTCAAATAATTAAATAAATAAATAATCAAAGCCCCACTCTAAGTTAAAGGATGATTTGAGCCAATTTTCTCTGCACCACAAGCCCACAGTTATGACCTGAAATGTTGGCCCAAAAGATTTTAAGTCTAACTGTATACTCCTTTGAGTAGGGTTGTGTGTCTAATTCTGTTAATCGATACAATTTGATCTTAAGCTCTACCCAAAAAAAAAAAGAGAAAACGAAGTCACTGATCCAAATTTCTAGATAAAAAATCCTAAGCTGTTTCACGAATGATGACCAGAAGAAGGAGACAACACTTTTGAAGGTTTTTTTTTTTTTTTTCCTCTCATAGTGGCATCTGTATCTCCCTATCATCTCTTTCATCTTCTCTTTATTTTTATTTTCTTTTGCCCACAATAAGATCCACTGCCTATCTTCTCTTCTTCTTCTATCAAATGCTTTGAAAGTTGAAAAATAGCAAACGGGTTTGGTGGAGTTGGGACTGGAAAAGTTGAAAACAAAAAACTTCAATTGAAAGAGAGATTTAAGGCCTGAGGCTAAGGGAGAAACAATTAAGGAGATGAAAAAAGATGAAAAGAAGTGTACCTCAAAGCAATGATTAGGTTTTTTGGATCATTGGAGATAGAGACTAGAATGGGAGAGAAGGAGATTTCTTACACTGGTTTTCAGTTCGCTAATAGTCGGGGTTTTGATTTTTGTTTTGGAGGAAGGAGAATGGGTAAATCTTTGTTTTGGAGGAAGGAGAAGGGAAACAATGGAGGAAAAAGAAAAAGGTCTGCATTTTGTTTGTTAAAGGTGAAGATCGGTGATTTGGGGAGTTGGTTTGGGCTTTGGCATAGCATCATGAAGGGAAAGGCAGAGTCTTCGTGAAAGGGAAAGGTAGAGTTAGGTTTTAAAAAATTTTTATTACATTTTTTATTTTTTAATATTATGCTGAGATGGAAAATTGTAGGAGTTTCAAAAACTTCGATTTTATATATATATATATATATAGATAAAATATTCATCTATATATTTTAATTACAAAAAAATAGTCCTTTTATTAGTCAATAAAATGCTTTAAAAATGCCCCATTGTATCCTAAAATGTAGAAGATTAAAGGGAAAAAACAAAAATAGTCAAACTTTAGCTAACAAAATTAAAATTTTAGGAGACAAATTCATTAAATCGTTCTTGAACTATACTAAAATCAAAATTAATACCAGACAAATTTATTAATAATATAACATAATTATCTTGAAATATGCTAAAATAGAGATTATAAATTTCTAAATCAAAACAAAACATCTCTCATCTCTCTGTCTCTCTACCTCTCCACCTATATTCTTACCTTTCTTTTCTTCATCTTGATTTTGGATCTTTTTCTTTAAGCTCAATCATTCTTTGTTCAGCCAACCCTGCATAACAAAGGTAACCCCTTTTTCCATCTCTATTTTCCGATATATAAGATTGAATGATTGCTTTTTTTATTCAATTTAAATATTTTAAGTTATATTTTTAATCTACTTGATTGATAGGACAAGGATAACACACTAGTCTTGCTCCTGTACTTGCATAGTCTGCCCATACTCCACAGCACTACACAGTGACAATGCACACTGCACACCGCTTGATACTTGATAGAATGACAGGACTCAAATGTTGAGTATATAATATTTTATAATCTACAAAATTGTAGAACAATTTCATGGCTGGCCGCCACCCACATGGCTACACACTCACTAACCCACCCACACGGGCCACACCCATACCTAATGTATACCGACTCAAATTAATATATATATATATATATTTTTTTTTTTTTTGCATGCCTTTTACTTTATTATTATTATTATAAGTTATCACACCAATTAATAATTTGATGCATATCATATCAACTCATTTGTATAATAACAAATAGTCGAAACATTTGACTTTTTGTTAACCACTCTTCAGTGTGCCATGTGACTACATAAGTTACTACCATGTTTACATTAAAAAACTTCCAGAAAAGGTGCATTTTCATTTGAGAAATCAACAAATAATCCAAATCAGTTGTTTTAGATTCACCCAAACACATGTTCACCAAAAGTAGTTACAGAATTAAAAAAAAAAAAAAAAAAAAAAAAAAAAAAAAAAAAAAAAAACCACACACACATACACACATTGCAAACTTCAAATGTTAAAACTAAAACATGAAAACTCTAAACTTGCGCCTCTTCACTTCCCTTTGAAAGACAATTCAGGGTGTTTGGATTTCTAGTTTCCATAACTCATAACTCAAAAATGGTGGGACCTATGACTTAAAAGCTTGTTTGGATTTCAATAACTTTGTTTCCAATTTTTGTTTCCATCACTCAATTCTTTGATTTTTGAGTGATGAGTTATGGAAACTGAAAACACATTTTAGCTGTTTTTAGTTTCCATAACTCTATTTTCAACGGCATTTTTGTAATTAAAACTACATAATGGGTCCCACAGTTAGAGCAATATACTGACTTCTTTCTCTCCCTTTACCTCTCCCTCTTCCTTGAATGAAGACACGCTCTACCTCTCCCTCTCTCACCTCACTCTCATCGATAAACTCTCTAACATTTCATCAGATCAACTCACTCTTGCTAACTCAAGCCCCATCGCCAATCTAGTTTTATTCCTTGCAATGACACAAAAACGCAATCTAAAAGAAACGAGGAATAGAAGAGATTTCATAAATTGAAATCTAAAAAGCTTCTCTCAGTTCCAACAATGGCGGAAGATCATGTGTTAGACAACGAGATCAGAGACTAGGTTAAGCTTCTATTCTCTTCTTTTTTTGGGTTTTTTAGCCACGGTAGTGATTGTGCCGATTTGTTCTTGTTTTTCTGGGTTTTTCTGTCGTGATGAGTGATGATGGGTGTGGGTCGCTGATCCAATCTAGTTTTTTGGTTGAGCTTGAGGCTGCCGATTTGGTGTTAGACACGGTAATCAGAGACTGGGTTGCTGATCTGTTCTTTTATTTTTCTAGGTTTTTTGCCACGGTAGTGATTGTGCCGATCTGTTCTTTTTTTTTTTCTAGGTTTTTTTGCCGTGATGAATGATGATGGGTGTGGGTTGTTGTGATAGTGATTGAGGTTGTTGTGGGCTATTTTTGGTGATCGCCGATCTGTTCTTTGGGTTTTTTTTTTTTTGGATGCTGGTGTCAATCTTGTTGCTCAGTGGGAGGCCGGAGGCTGAGTTGATGATGGTGGTTTATTGATGATGGTGGCTGTGTGGGTTGGTTGCGTCTGTGAGAGAGATGACAAACTGATGGGCGGGTAGGCTAACAACTTTACTCTAACCAAGTTACAGGAATGGGTCTCATAAATAGTTGAAAATTATTGAGTGATGACAAGTGAGTGATGGTGCCAAACGGGATGGGATATTTTAAGTGATGAGTGATGAGTGATGGAAATGAGTGAGGAGTGATGAGTATTGAAAAAAAAAAAAAATCAAAACAAGGCCTTAGTGTCTAATCAAAAAGAAGAAAAAGAAAAAAAGATAGCTAATGCTTTATGAAATTCACATCCGATACATGTGTAGTAAGCAAAATTGTCATAAGGACTACTGTATCAAACATGTTTTGGAACATTCACTTGAACTTTTGATGCAATCATGACAAAGCCTTCCATATAGATGCATCAATATATCCCTTTATGATTTCATTAGAGCATAGTATAGAATACTAGAAGCTTACGGTGTTTACATGTATGGTCCTTTAGTTTTGTTCATGAATTTGGGTTTAATGTTTTGTATTAGATTTGCTTCGTTAACTTCTGGTCACCAATTTATATTCTAATTAATCATTTAGTGATAGTTCTTCAAAAACTTTCATGCCTTGGTTGATGAATTAAATAATTCATGCCGAAGCATAACACCCAAATAAATGTTCTTATTGCCCAGCAAACTTGATGGGAGACATAGGACAAGCAACTGAAGTTCCATTTAAACACAGTACCAAAGGTTGTATTTTACAATCATTGATCTTTGTATGTCCCTTTTTATTTTTTTAATCTAGGTTTTCTAATTCTTTTTGTAAAGTTGTAATTTACAACTATCTGTTTTGTTGGATTTAATTCCGTACCAAATTTGATTGTAATTTTATTCAATCTTTTGTACCCTGTATTTATTGTGGGATTTAATTGTAAAGGCTGTGTGAAAGAGAGAGAGAGTGTGAATACTCGAGCAAATTGAAGACCGAAGAGTTTTCATGGGTAGCTCACGACTAAGCATCCCAAAAATGATACATATGCCTTGCACATGACTGGAATACAAAGAGTCAGGACAGATGGAGACAACTATGTTTTGCAAGTAGCTCGCGGGTAAAGTCTTCCCTTGAGACACTTGTAAAACATTCTGTTTTGCCAGATTGTTCAATCTGATACACATTTTCTGTATCGAGACTATATATACTCACATTACCTACAAATGTTGAGAAGTGCTTCTGAGAGAAAATCCTAGCCACAAACCATGAGAGTTAAAGATTGTTATACCCACATATCTATACACATTTGCTTGTGGATTTTCCTTAACTCCTACCTCTCCATTTCCATACCATTGAGAGGTTGATAGCCCAAACACTTACCACACCATTTCAAAGTGTTAAGTGAGGATTTGGTGCTGCTGGGAAGTATTGGAAGAAGCCAGGTTTTGGCGGATGCAATCGGGCTTATTGCGGGATTCGGAGAGCTAGACAAGACACGGTTCCGAGAAGTCTTATTGGAGTAGGAGCTTGGAGGGCTTAGGTACAGTGGGTAGATTAGGCTTGGAGGGTCTCTTGCTAAGCCATGTATCCTAACTAATTGTCTAGTAGATCAATTACCACTTGAAGGGCGGCAGAGTGGTTTTTCGCCTAGTTCTTCGGTTTCCTCTTTGATAACACATCAGCGTGTTATCTTGTGTTTGCATCTTTCTTCCTTACTATTTTACCTTTCATTTTATTACTGTGTTATTATGAATATGGGTTAGAGTAGCTTGTTTTTTTATACTCTTACATTTACTCTATTCCGCACTTAATATAAGTTAGAGTAAAATCTATCGAGCCATAATTTTAATTTGGAGGTCTAAATAGCTCTTATGTTTTTACACATTTTAGAGCATTCAATTGGTATCAGAGCAGGTACACTTATTTTGGTTTAAATACTTGAGTGTGATCCTTTGACCCTTTGTGATGGACCAGTCACAATCCTTCAGTGCCCCACCATTTTTTTATGGGAGTAATTATTCCTTTTGGAAGGTCCATATGAGGGCTTTCTTGTGTGCCATAGATAAGTCGATATGGGACTCCATCAAGAATGGGTATGTTAAACCCATGACAGCCAAGTCCGAATAGGACAAGGCAGCTCTTGCATTGGCAAATGCAAACAGTAAGGCTATTAATGCTATATTCTATGGTGAGTCTAATGATGAATTTCATAGGATATTGCGTGTGGAGAAAGCCAAGGAAGCTTGGACGATTCTTAAGACTACCTATGAGGGTGCCAATAAAGTCAAGGACACGAAGCTCCAAATGCTTACCACCAAATTTGAAGGGCTTAAGATGGGTAATGATAAGGCTTTCGACTCATTCTATGGAAAGCTCAATGAAATTGTAATTGCTAAGCTCAATCTCAAAGAGAAGATTGAAGATGCTAAGGTGGTGAGAAAGATTTTGAGGTCTTTACCGGAGAGCTTCCAAGCAAAAGTCACAGCTATAAAAGAAAGTAAAGATTTGGATGAGATCAAAATCAAAGAGCTAATTGGATCATTCCAAACATATGAGTTGGGATTGCCTTCTCATAAATCGAGCAAATCTCTTGCTCTCAAAACCATCACCGAGAGAATGGATGATTCCTTTGAATAAGATGATGTGGAGAAGGAGGTGGCATTCCTTGTAAAGAATTTCCAAAAATTTCTGAAGATGAAAAATAGTGGGAAGCCATTAAGCAAAGGAAATTTTTCATCCTCCAAGAGTGATAGGAAGGAGTTTAAGAAGAAAGATGGGAAGGAGTTTCAATCCCCTTAAGGAATTGTGTGTTACGAATGCAATGGCCATGGACATCTCAAGAAGGAATGTCCTAACCACCTAAGAGGGAAGGGCAAAGTGTTTGCCACTACTTTGAGTGATTCTAATAGTTCAAACTCAAACACGGAAGGTGAATGTGAAAGTGAAGGGAACTACCGAGCCTTCATGACAATTGCCTCTGCTGATTCAAAGAATGATTTGAGCAATCTGGTTGATGAACTTGGTGATCTTTCTGAGGATGAGGAAATTGAAGAATCAGAAGATGAAGACATGTGCCAAAATGAAGGGGGAATCAACCTATAAGAAGCATATGATTCTCTACTGGAAGATTTGGCAAATATGCCAAAGTTGCCAACTTTGCTGTGAAAAATATGAAAAAGGTTGAAAAAGAGCATAGGGGAGTACTTGGGCAACTCAAGGCAACAAAATTTGAAGTAGAAGGACTCAAGGGAGAGTTGGTTGAAGCTTACTCTAAGTCAAGTTCCTTGAACTTGAAATCATCCAAGCTAATGTCAAGGTCAAACGCATCTCCACCAAGAAACTTGACAATGTGTTGTCCTCTCAAAAACCTTCATATGATAAGACCAGTTTAGGCTATACCAAAGAAGGAAGTTCGAGCAGCGAACCCAAGAAGGAAGTGAAGTTTGTATTAGCCAAGAATGAAGAGAAATGTAAAGAAGTGAAGCCTGAGATTGAGACCCCTGTTGTAGTAAAAAGGACCATTGGTGCAAAGCCAAAAAAAAAAGGGAAGCCATTACCCAAAAATCAAAGGGAGCCTCAAGTAAAGCACTTGTGTCATCATTGTGGAGCACAAGGACACACAAGGCTAAATTTTTTCAAGCTACATGCACTTAAAAAGGCTGATTCGATGCATGGTCAAGAAACTTCAAGAAGAAGACCAAGGGGAGCACAAGCTAGAGGAGATAGTGAGGGACATCTCATTGGAGACGTTATGGAGATGTTGAAGAACATATCACTGTGCCTTGCTAGCTTCACTCCGAGGTTTGAAATCTATGTTGGTCATACCCTGCCATCTAAGGCTCTCACCCAAAACACTCATAAAGTGTGGGTGCAGAAGGGTACCTATGCATGATCACTTCCTATGCCCATTCATTAATACTTCCAATGTTTAAGGTCATAGGTTCATGCATCATGACATGCATAATTCATTTTGTATTATTGCTTCCGGTTTATTGCATGTTTCTTTTACAAGTTTTGTTTTATACTTGTTTTTGTTGATCTTACTTTACTTGTTTTGTTTTTAAGTGTGTTCAAAAATTCAAAAACCCATAAAAATTGAAAAATCTTCAAAAAGTTTGATTGCTTGTATTGTGTGTATCACATGTAAGTTTGGCCTAGTACCTTTGTACTAATGGCATAGTGCATTTACGAGCTTAGCTTGTTATGTATGCACATATATCTCTATGGGAGAAATCTTGAAAACTATGTGTGATTATTGTAAATAGATCTTCAAGCCTGTCATAAATGATTAGTCAATTGTCTTAATGGTCTTGATACTTGTATAGACTTGTGTCTATATCTCTTCCCACTTTATTTTTAAGTTTTTTCAATAGAACTCACCAAATGTAAATCTTAAAATGAAAAAGAGATTATGAGCTGCAAAAGCCTGTCGCACATACTAGTATTTGACTAGGAAAAAGGGAAAGCGACTTTTGTATTGAAATGTATGGTGCTCAAAAAGCCAAAGACTAACTCTCAATGTTGAAATATCAAAAATTTCAAGCACCGATCTCAAAAAAGAGATGTATTATCCAAAAAGGATCAAATGTTATGATTTATGCAAAATCCAAATGAAGAGCTTCTAAGTTCTATAATCATTCTCTTGTGGGAGGTCATATATGTTTATTTCTATAATTGACATAGACCACTTGACTTAGTACTAGTTATGTATGACTTGATTGAATTGATCATTGAAGTTTTACTCTGGTCTAAGGACTATTCCACATTTGATACTCACCCACAACACGCAAGACTTTGATTCAATTAATGCTTATCTCATTTGTATGATTGTACATGTTCAAATGTGATGTGTATGCTAAATTACTTGTTGATCAAACCAAAAATGACTTTTGAGTGTTTTATATGTTTTTGAAAGTGATTTTATACTTTCGTGTTTTTATTTTTTGTTTAAAATGCATTTTTGCATCTTTCTTCAGAAACTGGTTCAGAGGCAGTTTCGTGAGAAGCTCGCAACTTAGAGCTTCCCGTGAAACCAGCTTAAAGGAAATAAATTTTTTTCAATTTCATACAGAGAGTCTTGCTACTGTCTTGCGAGCATTTCACAACTAAAGCCTTCTCGCGAAATGAGTTTTAGGCAAAAACTGGAAATTTTTCAATTTCATACAGAGGCTGTCATGATTGTTTCACGACTAAGAGTTTCTTGCGAAAGCTTTTGTGCTTCTCGCTTCTAATTTCACGACTGCCTAACCTGCAAAAAATGCGTGTTTTCAATTTTATATGGTAGATGTGACAGTTTTTCAAAAACTCTCTATTTCCCTCGCATAGCCTCTCTCGAACCCCTCTCAACCTAAAATCATTTTTTACTCATCTTCACTCTCAAGCTTGTTTTCTGCATTTTCAACTTCAAGGTATGTTTTCTAAAACATTTTCTTCTCTTTTGTCTTAGATTATGCAGAAATTGAGTTACGGTTTCCAAAATTGGGGATTTTTTTGAAAATGGGTTAGGGTTCATGATTTTGTGAATTTTTTTTCAAAATTTTGTTTAGGCTGAGTCCGATTTGATCTTTGTGTATCCGTGTTGGCCTCGTGTGGCATTCTAAACATGTATTGAGGCAAATTTCACTATGTGCGTGCATTTTTCATTAGTATCATTCACTGTTGCACGCTAGGTGTTTGACAAAATGTTCAAGTGACATTTTGTGTTGAATTAGACTCAACTAAGCTTCATTCCTTAGGTGTACTCTTGATTGAACATGTTTAACATGTTTTGATCAAAGAGTGTGTGTTTTACACACTATGCCTATTTTGTGCCATGCCATGCCATGCCATGCACCTCTTAGGCACACTTTAGGCACCCACTAGGCACACCCCATGCATTGCCTATTGCACGCACATGCACACACATGCACAGTTGCTTTTTTCATGCATTATGTTTTTGTCTACATGTTTTCACTGTTATAGCTTGTTATAGTTTTTTTGAGTTTGTTATGCTCTGTTTTAAGCTATTTTCTTTAGACTTGGAACTAACTTGAATCTAATCAAGTTTTGTGTTTGTGCACCTGTATCTTTTCTTTGTTTTCTATTTTTATGTGCAAATGTCTCCTACCAAACATTCAGCTCCTAAGAGACCAACCTTAAAGCATGCACGTATGGATTCTAATAATTTTAAGTCTGTTGAGGCAAATTTGAAATACAATGACAGCTACAAAAGAGCAACAATTATCATGGAAAGGATTGTCAAGATGGATACCCTTAAGGATGCTTGCATACCTACAGTGTTCAGGGAAAGGACGTGGACAAAGCTTTTGAATCCAGTTGGAGTTGTATACTTAAAAATCATAAAGGAATTTTTCTCAAATGCTAGTGTGGAAGGGGATCATATAGATTGCTGGGTGAGACACAAAGAGTTTGTGATTACAAGGGAAAGCATACAAGAATTTTTGGAGATTCGTCCTCCCGAGGTGTAGATTGCTTGGACTCTATTGAGGAGATGGTGTTGACTCGTAATGGTACACTTAAGAAGACCTCCATGAACACAATTCCATTTAATCCGGAGATGAGGAAACTTGCTCATGTGATGATCCACAACTTATATCCAGTCACCAACCTCATGACATTATTCTTTCCAAGGACAATCTTTTTGTATGATCTCTTTACTCAGAAGGAGATTGATATATGTGGACACATCTACCACCTTTTGAAGAAGAGCATTGAGAAGAAGAACTCCAGAACAGTCGTGCCATTCCCTTCACTAATAATGGGCCTAATTGCAAAGACAAAGCTCAAATTCTTGAGTGGTCTTACTATGGTACAACGAGACTATTTATACCTACATTATCCGTAAATGTTGAGGAGTGCTTCTGAGAGAAAACCCTAGCCACAAATCTTGAGAGTTAGAGATTGTTATACCCACATATCTCTACACATTTACTTATGGATTTTCCTCAACTCCTACCTCTCCATTTCCATACCATTGAGAGGTTGATAGCCTAAACACTTACCACACCTTTTCAGAGTGTCAAGTGAGGATTTGGTGCTGCTAGGAAGCATTGGAAGAAGCCAGGTTTTGGCAGTTGCAATCGGGCATATTGCCGGATTCGGAGAGCTAGACAAGACACGGTTCCAAGAAGTCTTGTTGGAGTAGGAGCTTGAAGGGTCTCTTGCTAACCCATGTATCCCAACTAATTGTTTAGTGGCTCGATTACCGCTTGGAGGGTGGCGGAGAGGTTTTTTGCCGAGTTCTTTAGTTTCCCCTTTGATAACATATCGGCGTGTTATCTTGTGTTTGCATCTTTCTTCCCTACTTTTTTATCTTTCATTTTACTGCTGTGTTATTATGAATATGGGTTAGAGTAGCTTGTTTATTTATATGCTTTTTTCTGCACTTAATATAAGTTAGAGTAAAATCTATCAAGCCGTAATTTTAATTTGGGAGTCTAAATAGCTCTTATGTTTTTACACATTTTAGAACATTCACTTTTGCTTTATAAATAAAAAATTTTGTTAATGGTTTTCCATGGATTTATTATTTATTATTTATTTTTCATTTCCTTTTGTTTTTGTAGGGTTGCTAGGAACACAACCTAATAGGTGAGAAAAAAAAATTATTTTATGGTTTTTTAGTGCTTTTAAAAAAGTGATCTTGATACGGCCTTTTAAACAACTATGAATCACCAAACCCTATGCCTATAATTGTTTGTCATTCCATTTTTTTCATTGTTTAAGGTTTGGACATGTTAAAACTTATTCCTTTTTATGGGATAATGTATTTCTCTTTTGGATAGTCATATATATTTTTGAATTGTTTCAATAAGTTCTAGGCTCTAAATCTTCCAATTCTTTAATTATATGTATATATATGTATGTGTGTGTGTGCGCGCACGCGCACGCGCGGCATTTTAGAAGTTGTAGCATCTAAATTTTTGTTTTAGTTTTTACAATATTTGAACATATTTGATAGATTTCAAAAATCATACTATAGATTATTCTTTTGAAGGTAGTCAATTTTTCTCTTATATTTCTCTACTGTGTAGTCATATATGTTTTTTGTTTTATTTCAATAATCTATAGGAAGTGAATCTTATGGTTCTTTGGCCTTTTAAAAGTTTTGACATTTGGATTTTTATAAATTTTTTTTCTTGCAATATATAAATTATTTGACAAATTTCAATAACGATAGCCATGAATTATTCTTTTGAGGATAACACATCTTTCTCATATATTTTTCTATTGTGTAGTCACATAGATACCCTTTTTTTTTTTCTATAATTTGTAAGCTCTGAATCTTTAGATTTTTTTTATTTATTATTTTTTTGTTATAAAATTTATACCTTATGGAATTTTTTAACATCTATATTTTTTGGGTTCATTTTTTTGCAATATCTGTAACAATCTTGTAGATTTCAAGAGTTATAGTCCTAGACTATTCTTTTGAATTGAGCCATTCTTTCTTTTATATTTCACTATCGTGTAATCATATGTATATTTTTTTGTTTAAATAATTTCTAAGATGTGCATCTTTTGATTTGTTAATATTCTTTGGCCCTTGTCAAGTTTTAGGATTCAAATTTTCGTGTTATTTTTTGTAAGCCATTAAATTTTCAAGTAATTACTTCTTCATCAAATTGTAACACAAATTGAAGTCAGATGAGAAATTCATGCAATGATGTGGTTTAATAATTAAGTTAAGAGTTTATTAAATTACTTTAGTCTACCACACAAAAAAGTAGGTTTCCGTGCGTAGCACACGTTTGCGACTAGTATATATATAAAATTGAAGTCTTTGAATTTTTATCGAGCTCTCCAGAGCTTGCCACATCATTATCATTTTTTTCAAATAAAATTATCTTTGTTTAGACCAAACGTAACAAGAAGCGAAACTCTATCTCTCTAATAAGTCCAACTTAAACTCAAACTCATCCTTATCATTTAAAAAAAAAAAATTATTTTTATTTAGTCCAAACTTAACAAGGAGTGAAACTCTGCCTCTCTAACAAGTCCAAATTAAACTTAAATGTTGATAATTAGTCTCCAAACTATCAAGGTTAATCATGAACACTATAAGAGCAGTGCAAACCCCAATATATATATATATATATATTTTAAAGCTGAGTAGAGGTATGAGCTCTTTTTTTGTTATTTTCTTCTCCTTTACTTTGTCAAAAAAAAAAAAAAAATTATAGTTTTTCATGTACTTTTTATAAAGTAATTTTCGCATATGAACCACCAAACTCTCTTTAGCCGTTTTTTACAAGATAAAAAAGCTTGCAATAATTGAAATACAAGGTTGCTACTACTAAATATGCATTTTTTTTCATCTCACGATATGAAAGTATGTTAATTTCTTAGCTAGAAAGCTTATATATGATATATTAAGAGGAGGAATGACTTTCATTATTTCAATATGGGCTCCTACTCAACATTTTTTTATCGTGGACCATATGCTAATAAGGTTCATTTAAAGTTTAGACTCATTAAAATTTAAAACTTATTACATTATGGGTTCATGTAAATTTTTCTTTTTCTTATATTTCTCTTTTGAATAGTCATATATTTTTTGAATTGTTTTAATAACTTATTCTTTAATTATATATCTTTTTTGGCATTTTAGAAGTTTTAACATCTGAATCTATGTAATCACACACACACACACACACACACACACACACATTATTTATAATTTTTAGGCTCTAAATCTTTTATTCCTTTCAATTGTTATAGTCATGGATTATTCTTTTGAATGTAACTCATCTTTCTCTTATATTTCTCTATTGTTTAATCATATATATATATATATATATTTGTTTCAATAATTTCTAAGCTGTGAATCATTTGATTCTTTAACATTTTTGGTCTTTCAAAAGTTTTAATATCTGAATTTTTGAGTTATTTTTTTGCAATATCTAAAATTTTTTGATAAATTTTTTGTAAGCCATTGCACATTCAAGCAATGACTTCTTCATCAAATCGCAACACAAATTGAAGTCATACAAGAGCAAATTATACAATGATGTAGTTTCGTAATCAATTTAAGATTTTAAAAAATTGTTCTAGTCTACCTCACAAATAGGTTAGCGACTAGTTTGTATTATAGTGGTACTAATTTGTTGAACCATGTAATAATCTAATTTTTATCTCTGTAGGTTTATACTTTAAGGTATAAAGTGGTCATGACTTTAGAAAATTGCAATAACCAGGTTCTATTATTTTATACTATATCACAAGAAATATTAAGTGGATTAGTCATATTATTAATTGAAAAAGAAATGCCAGAGGATCTTAAATACAAAAATTTAATTAGTAATTTTGCATCTCAAAAAGTAAGAAAAATAAATTTTGTATGTTTTTAGACACCTTAAACACAAACAGATTAACTTAGTTATTTAACCAAGTGATTAACTTAGGTAAATTATCTAGATCTAGGTTAACACAAAGAAATCATATCATTGAAACAGTTTGGAAAATAAATAACACAACGATATAATAACCCAGGAAAACCAAACTGGTAAAACACCCGGGGAGGATTCAACCTAGATATCCTCAAGGTAAAATATATCCACTATGAAAGAATTGAAGTTTACAAAATAGCGACTTAGACCACTAACATCCTATTGCTAACTCAAGTAGGAAGCTCACTACCACAACCAAGTGACAGCTCCGAGCCCATGGACAACTTCTTTCTTGGATTCACAGCAACCACAAGTACTCCCACTTGTGTTTCTCTTTAAGCTTTTTATGCAACAACTGAAACGATCACCAAGCTCTCGACATCATTCTTAAGATTGGAAACCCTAACTATGTATCAAGGAAAACACCTCTAGATCTCACAAGAGATTCATACACACAGCATAAAACAACAACCTTACAAAATGTGGCTAGGGTTTTTCATTTTATACTAAAGGCAAAACACAAAACCCTACATGTCATATGGGCTTGGGCTGAGTTGGAAAATTTGTAGAAAAAAAAAAAACAATCTGCAAGAGCTTCGATCAATCGAGTTCAATTTTCGATCGATCGAGCCTTGCAGAAAGTCAATAGTAATTTTTTGCAATTACTCGATCTCAAATTTACATACAAATACTTTGAGCAAGTCTAAAACAAGACAAAACGTTTGGGAGGATTTAACCTATTTATTCTCAAGGTAAAATAGATCCACAATGAAAGAATTGAAGTTTACACAATAGTGACTTAGACCACTAACATCCTACTGCTAACTCGAGTAGGAAGATTACTACCACGACCATGTGACAGATCCGAGCCCACGGACTACTTCTTTCTTGGATTCACAGCAACCGCACGTACTCCCACTTGTGTTTCTCTTTGAGCTTTTTATGCAACAACTGAAACGATCACCAAGCTCTCGACATCAATCTTGAGATTGGAAACCCAAACTATGTATCAAGGAAAACACCTCTAGATCTCACAAGAGATTCATACACACATCATAAAACAACAACCTTACAAAATGTGGCTAGGGTTTTCCTTTTATACTTAAGGCAAAACTCAAAACCCTACACATCATATGGGCTTGGGCTGAGTAGGAAAATTTTTAGACAAAAAAAAAAATCTGCAAGAGCTTCGATCAATCGAGTTCAATTTTCGATCGATCGAGCGTTGCAGAAAGTCAATAGTAATTTTTTGTAATTACTCAATTTCAACTTTACATACAAATACTTTGAGCAAGTCTAAAACAAGACTAAATGTTTGGGAGGATTTAACCTAGCTATTCTCAAGGTAAAATAGATCCACAATGAAAGAATTGAAGTTTACAAAATAGCGACTTAGACCACTAACATCCTATTGCTAACTCGAGTAGGAAGCTTACAACCACGACCATGTGACAGCTCCGAGCCCACGGACTACTTCTTTCTTGGATTCACAGCAACCACAAGTACTCCCACTTGTGTTTCTCTTTGAGCTTTTTATGCAACAACTGAAATGATCACCAAGCTTTTAACATAAATCTTGAGATTGGAAACCCTAAGTATGTATCAAGGAAAACACCTCTAGATCTCACAAGAGATTCATACACACATCATAAAACATCAACCTTATAAAATGTGGCTAGGGTTTTTCCTTTTATACTTAAGGCAAAACATAAAACCCTACACGACATATGGGCTTGGGCTGAGTTGGTAAATCTGTACAAAAAAAAAAAAAAAAAAATCATCACGAGCTTTGATCGATTAAGTTTAATTTTCGATCAATCGAACCTTGCAGAAAGCCAATAGTAATTTTTTGCAATTACTCAATTTCAACTTTACATACAAATACTTTGAGCAAGTCTAAAACAAGACAAAACGTTTGGGAGGATTTAACCTAGCTATTCTCAAGGTAAAATAGATCCATTTTGAAAGAATTGAAGTTTACACAATAGTGACTTAGACCACTAACATCCTACTGCTAACTCGAGTAGGAAGCATACTACCACGACCATGTGACAGCTCCGAGCCCACGGACTACTTCTTTCTTGGATTCACAGCAACCACAAGTACTCCCACTTGTGTTTCTCTATGAGCTTTTTATGCAACAACTGAAACGATCACCAAGCTCCCGACATCAATCTTGACATTGGAAACCCAAACTATGTATCAAGGAAAACACCTCTAGTTCACACAAGAGATTCATACACACAGCATAAAACAACAACCTTACAAAATGTGGCTAGGGTTTTTCCTTTTATACTTAAGACAAAACACTAAACCCTATGCGTCATATGGGCTTGGGCTGAGTTGGAAAATTTGTAGATAAAAAAAAGAATCTGCATGAGCTTCGATCAATCGAGTTCAATTTTCGATCGATCGAGCCATGCAGAAAGTCAATAGTAATTTTTTGCAATTACTCGATTTCAACTTTACGTACAAATACTTTGAGCAAGTCTAAAACAAGACAAAACGTTTGGGATGATTTAACCTAGCTATTCTCAAGGTAAAATAGATCCACGATGATAGAATTGAAATTTACAAAATAGCGACTTAGACCATTAACATCCTATTGCTAATTCAAGTAGGAAGCTTACTACCACGACCATGTGACAGCATCGAGCCTGCGGACTACTTCTTTCCCGGATTCACATAACCACAAGTACTCCCACTTGTGTTTCTCTTTAAGCTTTTTATGCAACAACTGAAACGATCACCAAGCTTTGGACTTCAATCTTGAGATTGGAAACCCTAAGTATGTATCATGGAAAACACCTCTAGATCCCACAAGAGATTCATACACATATCATAAAACAACAACCTTACAAAATCTGGCTAGGGTTTTTCCTTTTTTACTTAAGGCAAAACATAAAACCCTACACGACATATGGGCTTGTGCTGAGTTGAAAAATTTGTAGACAAAAAAAACAATCTGCATGAGCTTCGATTAATTAAGTTCAATTTTCGATCGATCGAGCCTTGCAGAAAGTCAATAGTAATTTTTTGCAATTACTCGATTTCAGCTTTACATACAAATACTTTGAGCAAATCTAAAACGAGACTAAACGTTTGGGACGATTTAACCTAGCTATTCTCAAGGTAAAACAGATCCACTATGAAAGAATAGAAGTTTACAAAACAGCGACTTAAACCACTAACATCTTATTGCTAACTTGAATAGGAAGATTACTACCACAACCATGTGACAACATTGAGCCCACGGACTACTTCTTCCTCGGATTCATAGCAACCACAAGTACTCCCACTTGTGTTTCTCTTTCAGCTTTTTATGCAACAACTGAAACGATCACCAAGCTTTTGACATCAACCTTGAGATTGGAAACCCTAAGTATGTATCAAGGAAAACACCTCTAGATCTCCCAAGAGATTCATACACACATCATAAAACAACAACCGTGCAAAATGTGGCTAGGGTTTTCGCTTTTATACTTCAGGCAAAACATAAAACCCTACACGTCATATGGGCTTAGGTTGAGTTGGAAAATCTGTACAAAAAAAAAAAAAAACAATCTGCACGAGCTTCGATCGATTGAGTTTAATTTTCGATAAATCGAGCCTTGCAGAAAGCCAATAGTAATTTTTTGCAATTACTCGATTTCAAATTTACATACAAATACTTTGAGCAAGTCTAAAACAAGACAAAACGTTTGGGAGGATTTAACCTTGCTATTCTTAAGGTGAAATAGATCCACGATGAAAGAATTGAAGTTTAAAAAATAGCGACTTAGACCACTAACATCCTATTGCTAACTCGAGTAGGAAGATTACTACCACGACCATGTGACAACATTGAGCCCACGGACTTCTTCTTTCTCGGATTCACAGCAACCACAAGTACTCCCACTTGTGTTTCTCTTTATGCTTTTTATGCAACAACTGAAACGATCACCAAGCTTTTGACATCAATCTTGAGATTGGAAACCCTAAGTATGTATCAAGGAAAACACCTCTAGATCTCACAAGAGATTCTTACACATATCATAAAACAATAACCTTGCAAAATGTGGCTAGGGTTTTTGCTTTTATACTTAAGGCAAAACATAAAACCCTACATGTCATATGGGCTTGGGCTGAGTTGGAAAATCTGTACAAAAAAAAAAAAAAAAAAAAAACAATCTGCACGAGCTTCGATCGATTGAGTTTAGTTTTCGATCAATCGAGCCCTGCAGAAAGCCAATAGTAATTTTTTGCAATTACTCGATTTCAACTTTACATACAAATACTTTGAGCAAGTCTAAAACAAGACAAAACGTTTGGGAAGATTTAACCTAGCTATTCCCAAAGTAAAATAGATCAACTATGAAAGAATTGAAGTTTACAAAATAGCGACTTAGACCACTAACATCCTATTGCTAACTCGAGTAGGAAGATTACTACCACGACCATGTGACAGCATCGAGCCCACGGACTACTTCTTTCTCAGATTCACAGCAACCACAAGTACTCCCACTTGTGTTTCTCTTTAAAAATTTTATGCAACAACTGAAATGATCACCAAGCTTTTGACATCAATCTTGAGATTGGAAACCCTAAGTATGTATCAAGGAAAACACCTCTAGATCTCACAAGAGATTCATACACACATCATAAAAGAACAACCATACAAAATCTGGCTAGGGTTTTTCCTTTTATACTTAAGGCAAAACATAAAACCCTACACGACATATGGGCTTGGGCTGAGTTGGAAATTTGTAGACAAAAAAAAACGATCTGCATGAAATTCGATCAATCAAGTTCAATTGTCAATCGATCGAGCCTTGCAGAAAGTCAATAGTAATTTTTTGCAATTTCTCGATTTCAACTTTACATACAAATACTTTGAGCAAGTCTAAAACAAGGCTAAACGTTTGGGAGGATTTAACCTAGCTATTCTCAAGGTAAAACAGATCCACTGTGAAAGAATTGAAGTTTACAAAATAGCGACTCAGACCATTAAGATGCTATTGCTAACTCGAGTAGGAAGATTTCTGCCACGACCATGTGACAACATTGAGCCCACGGACTTCTTCCTTCTCGGATTCACAACAACCACAAGTACTCCCACTTGTGTTTCGCTTTAAGCTTTTTATGAAACAATTGAAACGATCACCAAGCTTTTGACATCAATATTGAGATTGGAAACCCTAAGTATGTATCAAGGAAAACACCTCTAGATCTCACAAGAGAGTCATACACATATCATAAAACAACAACCTTGCAAAATGTGGCTAGGATTTTTGCTTTTATACTTAAGCCAAAACATAAAACCCTACACGTCATATGGGCTTGGGATGAGTTGGAAAATTTGTACAAAAAAAAAAAAAACAATCTGCATGACCTTCGATCGATTGAGTTTAATTTTCGATCAATCGAGCCTTGCCGAAACCCAATAGTAATTTTTTGCAATTACTCCCTTTCAAGTTTACATACAAATACTTTGAGCAAGTCTAAAACAAGACTAAACGTTTAGGAGGATTTAACCTAACTATTCTCAAGGTAAAATAGATCCACTATGAAAAAATTGAAGTTTACACAATAGTGACTTAGACCACTAACGTCCTATTGCTAACTCGAGTAGGAAGTTTACTACCATAACCATGTGAGAGCTCCAAGCCCACGGACTACTTCTCTCTTAGATTCACATCAACCACAAGTACTCCCACTTGTGTTTCTCTTTCAGCTTTTTATGCAACAACTGAAACGATCACCAAGTTTTTGACATCAATCTTGAGATTGGAAACCCTAAGTCTGTATCAAGGAAAACACCTCTAGATCTCTCAAGAGATTCGTACACACATCATAAAACAACAACCGTGCAAAATGTGGCTAGGGTTTTTGCTTTTATACTTCAGGCAAAACATAAAACCCTACACGTCATATGGGCTTGGGTTGAGTTGGAAAACCTGTACACAAAAAAAAAACAATCTGCACGAGTTTCGATCGATTGAGTTTAATTTTCGATCAATCGAGCCTTGTAGAAAGCCAATAGTAATTTTTTACAATTACTCTACTTCAAGTTTACATACGAATACTTTGAGTAAGTCTAAAACAAGACTAAACGTTTGGGAGGATTTAGCCTAGCTATTCTCAAGGTAAAAAAGATCCACTATGAAAGAATTGAAGTTTACACAATAGTGACTTACACCACTAACATCCTATTGCTAACTCGAGTAGGAAGCTTACTACCACGACCATGTGAAAGCTCCAAGCCCACGGACTACTTCTTTCTTAGATTCACAGCAACCACAAGTACTCCCACTTGTGTTTCTCTTTACGCTTTTTACGAAACAACTAAAATGATCACCAAGCTGTCGACATCAATCTTGAGATTGAAAACCCTAAGTATGTATCAAGGAAAACACCTTTAGATCTCACAAGAGATTCATACACATAGCATAAAACAACAACTTTACAAAATATTAAACCCTACACGTCATATCGGCTTGGGCTGAGTAGCAAAATCTGTACACAAACAAAAAAAAAACAATCTGCATAAGCTTCGATCGATCGAGTTTTATTTTCGATCGATCGAGCCTTGCAGAAAGTCAAAAATAATTTTTTGCAATTACTCGATTTCACCTTTTCATACAAATACTTTGAGCAAGTCTAAAACAGAACTAAACGTTTGGAAGGATTTAACCCAGCTATTCTCAAGGTAAAATAGATCTACTATGAAAGAATTGAAATTTACACAATAGCGACTTAGATCACAAACATTTTATTGCTAACTCGAGTAGGAAGCATACTACCACGACGATGTGACAGATCCGACCCCACGGACTACTTCTTTCTTGGATTCACATCAATCACATGTACTCCCACTTGTGTTTCTCTTCAAGCTTTTTATGCAACAACTAAAACGATCACCAAGCTTTTCACATCAATCTTGAGATTGAAAACCCGAAGTATGTATCAAGGAAAACACCTCTAGATCTCACAAGAGATTCATACACACAGCATAAGACAACAACCTTACAAAATGTGGCAAGGGTTTTTCCTTTTATACTTAAGGCAAAACATAAAACCCTACACATCATATGGGCTTGGGCTGAATTGGAAAATCTATAGACAAAAAAAAAAAAAAAAAACAATCTGCATGAGCTTCTAACGATTGAGTTTAATTTTCGATCGATCGTGCCTTGCAGAAAGTCAATAGTAATTTTTTGCAATTACTCGATTTCAACTTTACGTATAAATACTTTGAGCAAATCTAAAACAAGACTAAACGTTTGGGATGATTTAACCTAGCTATTCTCAAGGTTAAATAGATCCACTGTGAAAGAATTGAAGTTTCCCCAATAGTGACTTAGACGACTAACATTCTGTTGCTAACTTGAGTAGGAAGCTTACTACCAAGACCATGTGACAGATCCGAGCCCACAGACTACTTCTTTCTTGCATTCATAGCAATCACAAGTACTCCCACTTGTGTTTCTCTTTAAGCTTTTTATGTAACAACTGAAACGATCACCATGCTTTTGACATCAATCTTGAGATTGGAAACCCTAAGTATGTATCATGGAAAACACCTCTAGATCTCACAAGAGATTCATACACACAGCATAAAACAACAACCTTACAAAATGTGGCTAGGGTTTTTACTTTTATACTTAGGGTAAAACATAAAACCCTACACGTCATATGGGCTTGGGCTGAGTTAGAAAATCTACAGAAAAAAAAAAATAATCTGCATGAGCTTCGATCGATCGAGTTTAATTTTCGATCGATCGAGGCTTGCAGAAAGACAATAGTAGTTTTTTGCAATTACTCGATTTCAACTTTACCTACAAATACTTTCAGCAAGTCTAGAACAAGACCAAACGTTTGGGAGGATTTAACCTAGCTATTCTCAAGGTAAAATAGATCCACTATGAAAGAATAGATGTTTCCACAATAGCGACTTAGACCACTAACACCCTATTGCTAACTCGAGTAGGAAGCTTACTACCGCGATGATGTGACAGCTCCGACCCCACGGAATGCTTCTTTCTTGCATTCACAGAAAGCACAAGTACTGCCACTTGTGTTTAACTTTGAGCTTTTTATGCAACAACTGAAAGGATCACCAAGCTTTTGACATCAATCTTGAGATTGGAAACCCCAAGTATGTATAAAGGAAAACACCTCTAGATTAGACAAGAGATTCATACACACAGCATAAAACAACATCCTTACGAAATGTGGCTAGGGTTTTTCCATTTATGCTTAAGGCAAAACATAAAACCCTACACGTCATATAGGCTTGGGTTGAGTTGGAAAATCTGTAGACAAAAAAAAAAAAACAATCTGCATGAGCTTCTAACGATTGAGTTTAATTTTCGATCGTTCGAGCCTTGCAGAAAGTCAATAGTAATTTTTTGCAATTACTTGATTTCAACTTTACATACAAATACTTTGAGCAAGTCTAAAACAAGACTAAATGTTTGGAAGGATTTAACCTAGCTATTCTCAAGGTAAAATAGATCCACTATGAAAGAATTGAAGTTTCCCCAATAGTGACTTAGACGACTAACATTCTGTTGCTAACTCAAGTAGGAAGCTTACAACCAAGCCCATGTGACAGATTCGATCCCACAGACTACTTCTTTCTTGGATTCATAGCAATCACAAGTACTCCCACTTATGTTTCCCTTTAAACTTTTTATGTAACAACTGAAATGATCACCATGCTTTTGACATCAATCTTGAGATTGGAAACCCTAAGTATGTATCGAGGAAAACACCCCTATATCTCACAAGTGATTCCTACACACAGCATAAAACAACAACCTTACAAAATGTGGGTAGGGTTTTTCCTTTTATACTTAAGGCAAAACATAAAACCCTACACATCATATGGGCTTGAGCTGAGTTAGAAAATCTGTAGAAAAAAAAATAATCTGCACGAGCTTCGATAAATCAAGTTTAAGTTTCGATCGATCGAGGGTTGCAGAAAGTCAATAGTAATTTTTCGCAATTACTCGATTTCAACTTTACATACAAATACTTTCAGCAAGTCTAAAACAAGACCAAACGTTTGGGAGGATTTAACCTAGCTATTCTCAAGGTAAAATAGATCCACTATGAAGGAATTAAAGTTTACACAATAGCGACTTAGACTACTAACACCCTATTGCTAACTCAAGTAGGAAGCTTACTACCACAACCATGTGACAGCTACGAGCCCACAGACTGCTTCTTTCTTGTATTCGCAGCAACCACAAGTACTCCCACTTGTGTTTCTCTTTGAGCTTTTTATGCAACAACTAAAAGGATCACCAAGCTTTTGACATCAATCTTGAGATTGGAAACCCTAAGTATGTATCAAGGAAAACACCTCTAGATCTCATAAGAGATTCATACACACAGCATAAAACAACAACCTTATGAAATGTGGCTAGGGTTTTTCCATTTATACTTAAGGCAAAACATAAAACCCTATGCGTCATATAGGCTTGGGTTGAGTTGGAAAATCTGTAGACAAAAAAAAAACAATCTGCATGAGCTTCTAACGATTAAGTTTAATTTTCGATCGATCGAGCCTTGCAGAAAGTCAATAATAATTTTCTGCAATTACTCGATTTCAATGTTACATACAAATACTTTGAGCAAGTCTAAAACAAGACTAAACGTTTGGGAGGATTTAACCTAGCTATTCTCAAGGTAAAATAGATCCACTGTGAAAGAATTGAAGTTTCCCCAATAGTGACTTAGACGACTAACATTCTGTTGCTAACTCGAGTAGGAAGCTTACTACCAAGACCATGTGACAGATCCGAGCCCACAGACTACTTCTTTCTTGGATTCACAGCAATCACAAGTACTCCCACTTGTGTTTCTCTTTAAGCATTTTATGTAACAACTGAAACGATCACCATGCTTTTGACATCACTCTTGAGATTTGAAACCCTAATTATGTATCGTGGAAAACACCTCTAGATCTCACAAGAGATTCATACACACAGCATAAAACAACAACCTTGCAAAATGTGGCTAGGGTTTTTCCTATTATACTTAGGGCAAAACTTGAAACCCTATAGGTCATATGGGCTTAGGCTGAGTTGGAAAATCTATAGACAAAAAAAAAAAAAAAATCTGCATGAGCTTCGATCGATCGAGTATAATTTTCGATCGATCGAGCCTTGTTGAAACTCAATAGTAATTTTTTGCAATTACTCGATTTCAACATTACATACAAGTACTTTGAGCAAGTCTAAAACAAGACTAAACGTTTAGGAGGATTTAACCTAGCTATTCTAAAGGTAAAATAGATCCACTATGAAAGAATTGAAGTTTACACAATAGCGACTTAGACCACAGACATTTTATTGCTAACTCGAGTAGTAAGCTTACTACCACGACGATGTGACAAATCCGACCCCACGGACTACTTCTTTCTTGGATTCACAGCAATCACAAGTACTCCCACTTGTGTTTCTCTTTAAGCTTTTTGTGCAACAATTGAAATGATCACCATGCTTTTGACATTAATCTTGAGATTGGAAACCCTAAGTATGTATCAAGGAAAACACCTCTAGATCTCACAAGAGATTCATACACACAGCATAAAACAACAACCTTACAAAATGTGGCTAGGGTTTTTCCTTTTATACTTAAGGCAAAACATAAAACCCTACACGTCATATGGGCTTGGGCTGAGTTGGAAAATCTATAGACAAAAAAAAATAATCTGCATGAGCTTCGATCGATCGAGTTTAATTTTCGATCGATCGAGCCTTGTTGAAAGTCAATAGTAATTTTTTGTAATTACTCGATTTCGACTTTACATACAAGTACTTTGAGCAAGTCTAGAACAAGACTAAATGTTTGAGAGGATTTAACCTAGCTATTCTCAAGGTAAAATAGATCCACTATGAAAGAATTGAAGTTTTCACAATAGCGACTTAGACCACTAACATTTTATTGCTAACTCGAGTAGGAAGCTTACTACCACGACCATGTGACAGATTTGAGCCCACAGACTATTTCTTCCTTGGATTCACAGCAACCACAAGTACTCCCACATGTGTCTCTTTGAGCTTGTTATGCAACAACTGAAACGATCACCAAGCTTTTGACATCAATCTTGATATTGGAAACCCTAAGTATGTATCAGGGAAAACACCCCTAGATCTCACAAGAGATTCATACACACAGCATAAAACAACAACCTTACAAAATGTGGCTATGGTTTTTCTTTTTATTCTTAAGGCAAAAAATAAAACCCTACACGTCATATGGGCTTGGGCTGAGTTAGAAATTCCGGTCTAAAAAAAAAAAAAAAAAAAAAAATTTGCACGAGCTTCGACCGATTAAGTTTAACTTTCGATCAATCGAGCCTTGCAGAAAGCCAATAGTAATTTTTTGCAATTACTCAATTTCAACTTTACATAAAAATACTTTGAGCAAGTCTAAAACAAGACAAAACGTTTGGCAGGATTTAACCTATTTATTCTTAAGGTAAAATAGATCCACAATGAAAGAATTGAAGTTTACACAATAGTGACTTAGACCACTAACATCCTATTGCTAACTCGAGTAGGAAGCTTACTACCACGACCATGTGACGGCTCCGAGCCCACGGATTACTTCTTTCTTGGATTCACAGCAACCACAAGTACTCCCACCTGTGTTTCTCTTTGAGCTTATCATGCAACAGCTGAAACGATCACCAAGCTCTCGACATCAATCTTGAGATTGGAAACCCTAAGTATGTATCAAGGAAAATGCCTCTAGATCTCACAAGAGATTCATACACACAGCATAAAACAACAACCTTACAAAATGTGGCCAGGGTTCTTCCTTTTATACTTTAGGCAAAACATAAAACCCTACATGTCATATGGGTTTAGGCTGAGTTGGAAAATCTATAGACAAAAAAAAAATAATCTGCATGAGCTTCAATCGATCGAGTTTAATTTTCGATCGATCGAGCCTTGTTGAAAGTAAATAGTAATTTTTTGCAATTACTCGATTTTAAATTTACATACAAGTACTTTGAGCAAGTCTAAAACAAGACTATACGTTTGGGAGAATTTAACCTAGCTATTCTCAAGATAAAATAGATCCACTATGAAAGAATTGAAGTTTACACAATCGCGACTTAGACCACTAACATTCTATTGCTAACTCGAGTAGGAAGCTTACTACCATGACCATGTGACAGATTTGAGCCCACAAACAATTTCTTTCTTGGATTCCCAGCAACCACAAGTACTCCCACTTGTGTTTCTCGTTGAGCTTTTTATGCAACAACTGAAACGATCACCAAGCTTTTGACATCAATCTTGAGATTGGAAACCCTAAGTATGTATCAAGGAAAACACCTCTAGATCTCACAAGAGATTCATACACACAGCATAAAACAACAACCTTACAAAATGTTGCTAGGGCTTTTCCTTTTATACTTGAGGCAAAACACAAAACCCTACACGTCATATGGGCTTGTGCTAAGTTGAAAAATCTGTAGAAAAAAAAATAATCTGCACGAGCTTCGATCGATCAAGTTTAATTTTCGATGGATCGAGGCTTGCAGAATGTCAATAGTAATTTTTTGCAATTACTCGATTTCAACTTTACATACAAATACGTTTGGGAGGATTTAACCTAGCTATTCTGAAGGTAAAATAGATCCACTATGAAAGAATTGAAGTTTACACAATAGTGACTTAGACCGCTAACATCCTATTGCTAACTCGATTAGGAAGCTTACTGCCATGACCCTGTGATAGCATCGAGCCGACGGACTACTTCTTTCTCGGATTCACAGCAACCACAAGTACTCCCACTTGTGTTTCTCTTTAAGCTTTTTACGCAACCACTGAAACGATCACCAAGCTTTTGACAACAATCTTGAGATTGGAAACCCTAAGTATGTATCAAGGAAAACACTTTTAGATCTCACAAGAGATTCATACACACATCATAAAACAACAACCTTACAAAATCTGGCTAGGGTTTTTCCTTTTCTACTTAAGGCAAAACATAAAACCCTACACGACACATGGGCTTGGGCTGAGGTGGAAAACTTGTAGACAAAAAAAACAATCTGCAAGAGCTTCGATCAATCGAGTTCAATTTTTGATCGATCGAGCCTTGCAGAGAGTCAATAGTAATTTTTTGCAATTACTCGATTTCAACTTTACATACAAATACTTTGAGCAAGTCTAAAACAAGACAAAACGTTTGGGTGGATTTAACCTCGCTATTCTCAAGATAAAATAGATCCACCACGAAAGAATTGAAGTTTACACAATAGCGACCTAGACCACTAACATCCTATTGCTAACTCGATTACGAAGCTTACTACCATGACCATGTGATAGCATCGAGCCGACGGACTACTTCTTTCTCCGATTCACAGCAACCACAAGTACTCCCACTTGTGTTTCTCTTTGAGCTTTTTATGCAACAACTGAAACGATCACCAAGCTTTTGACATGAATCTTGAGATTGGATACCCTAAGTATGTTTCAAGGAAAACACCTCTAGATCTCACAAGAGATTCATACACACAGCATAAAACAACAACCTTACAAAATGTGGCTAGGGTTTTTCCTTTTATACTTAAAGCAAAACATAAAACCCTACACGTCATACGGGTTTGGGCTGAGTTGGAAAATCTGTAGAAAAAAAAAAAAACAATCTGTGTGTGCTTCGATCGATCAAGTTTAATGTTCGATCAATCAAGCCTTGCAAGAAGTCAATAGTAATTTTTTGCAGTTACTCGATTTCAACTTTACAGACAAATACTTTGAGCAAGTCCAAAACAGGACTAAACGTTTGGGAGGATTTAACCTAGCTATTCTCAAGGTAAAATAGATCAACTATGATAGAATTGAAGTTTCCCCAATAGCGACTTAGACGACTAACGTTCTGGTGCCAACTCGGGTAGAAAGCTTACTACCACGACCATGTGACAGATCCGAACCCACGGACTACTTCTTTCTTGGATTCACAGCTATCACAAGTACTCCCACTTGTGTTTCTCTTTAAGCTTTTTATGCAACATCTGAAAGGATCTCCAAGCTTTTGACATCAATCTTGAGATTGGAAACCCTAAGTATGTATCAAGGAAAACACCTCTAGATCTCACAAGAGATTCATACACACAGCATAAAAACAACAACCTGACTAAATGTGGCTAGGGTTTTTCCTTTTATACTTAAGGCCAAACATAAAACCCTACACGTCATATGGGCTTGGGCTGAGTTGGAAAATCTATAGAAAAAAAAAAAAACAATCTGCATGAGCTTCGATCGATCAAATCTAATTTTCGATCAATAGAGCCTGGCAAGAAGTCAATAGTAATTTTTTGCAGTTACTCGAGTTCAGCTTTACATACAAATACTTTGCGCAGGTCTAAAACAAGACTAAACGTTTGGGAGGATTTAACCTAGCTATCCTCAAGGTAAAATAGATCCAATACGAAAGAATTGAAGTTTGCACAATAGCGACTTAGACCACTAACATCCTATTGCTAACTCGAGTAGGAAGCTTAGTACCGCGACCATGCGACAGATCCGAGCCCACGGACAACTTCTTTCTTGGATTCACAACAATCACAAGTACTCCCACTTGTGTTTCTCTTTAAGCTTTTAATGCAACAATTGAAATGATCACCATGCTTTTGACATCAATCTTGTGATTGGAAACCCTAAGTATGTATCAAGGAAAACACCTCTAGATCTCACAAGAGATTCATACACACAGCATAAAAACAACAACCTTACTAAATGTGGCTAGGGTTTTTCCTTTTCTACTTAAGGCAAAACATAAAACCCTACAGGTCATATGGGCTTGGGCTGAGTTGGAAAATCTGTAAAAAAAAAAAAAACAATCTGTACGAGCTTCGATCGATCAAATCTAATTTTCGATCAATCGAGCCTTGCAAGAAGTCAATAGTAATTTTTTGCAATTACTCGCTTTCAACTTTACGTACAAATACTGTGAGCAAGTCTAAAACAAGACTAAACGATTGGGAGGATTTAACCTTGCTATCCTCAAGGTAAAATAGATCCAATATGAAAGAATTGAAGTTTGCACAATAGCGACTTAGACCACTAACATCCTATTGCTAACTCGATTAGGAAGCTTACAACCACGACCATGTGACAGATCCGAGCCCACTTACTACTTCTTTCTTGGATTCACAGCTATCACAAGTACTCCCACTTGTGTTTCTCTTTAAGCTTTTTATGCAACATCTAAAAGGATCTCCAAGCTTTTGACATCAATCTTGAGATTGGAAACCCTAAGTATGTATCAAGGAAAACACCTCTAGATCTCACAAGAGATTCATACACATAGCATAAAAACAACAACCTGACTAAATATGGCTAGGGTTTTTCCTTTTATACTTAAGGCCAAACATAAAACCCTACACGTCATATGGGCTTGGGCTGAGTTGGAAAATCTATAGAAAAAAAAAAAAACAATCTGCACGAGCTTCGATCGATCAAGTCTAATTTTCGATCAATCGAGCCTCGCAAGAAGTCAATAGTAATTTTTTGCAGTTACTCGATTTCCACTTTACATACAAATACTTTGCGCAGGTCTAAAACGAGACTAAACGTTTGGGAGGATTTAACCTAGCTATCCTCAAGGTAAAATAGATCCAATACGAAAGAATTGAAGTTTGCACAATAGCGACTTAGACCACTAACATCCTATTGCTAACTCGAGTAGGAAGCTTAGTACCGCGACCATACGACAGATCCGAGCCCACGGACTACTTGTTTCTTGGATTCACAACAATCACAAGTACTCCCACTTGTGTTTCTCTTTAAGCTTTTTATACAACAGTTAAAACGATCACCATGCTTTTGACATCAACCTTGTGATTGGAAACCCTAAGTATGTATCAAGGAAAACACCTCTAGATCTCACAAAAGATTCATACACACAGCATAAAACAACAACCTTACTAAATGTGGCTAGGGTTTTTCCTTTTATACTTAAGGCAAAACATAAAACCCTACACGTCATATGGGCTTGGGCTAAATTGGAAAATCTTTAAAAAAAAAAAAAAACAATTTGTACGAGCTTCGATCGATCTAATCCAATTTTCGATCAATCGAGCCTTGCAAGAAGTCAATAGTAATTTTTTTGCAGTTACTAGATTTCAACTTTACAAACAAATATTTTGAGCAAGTCTAAAACCAGACTAAACGTTTGGGAGGATTTAACCTAGCTATCCTCAAGGTAAAATAGATCCAATAGCGACTTAGACCACTAACATCCTATTGCTAACTCGATTAGGAATCTTACAACCACGACCATGTGACAGATCCGAGCCCACGGACTACTTCTTTCTTGGATTCGCAGCAACGACAAGTACTCCCACTTGTGTTTCTCTTTAAGGTTTTTATGCGACAACTGAAATGATCACCAAGCTTTTTACATCAATCTTGTGATTGTAAACCCTAAGTATGTATCATGGAAAACACCTGTAGAGCTCACAAGAGATTCATACACACAGCATAAAACAACAACCTTACAAAATGTGGCTAGGGTTTTTCCGTTTATACTTAAGGCAAAACATAAAACCCTACACGTCATATGGACTTGGGCTGAGTTGGAAAATCTGTAGACAAAAAAAAAAAACAATCTGCATGAGCTTCGATCGATTGAGTTTAATTTTCGATCGATCGAGCCTTGCAGAAGGTCAATAGTAATTTTTTGCACTTACTCGATTTCAACTTTACATACGAGTAATTTGAGCAAGTCTAAAACATGACTAAACGTTTGGGAGGATTTAACCTAGCTATTCTCAAGGTAAAATAGATCAACTTTGAAAGAATTGTAGTTTCCCCAATAGCGACTTAGACAACTAACGTTCCGTTGCCAACTCGGGTAGAAAGCTTACTACCACGACCATGTGACAGCTCCGATCCCACGGACTACTTCTTTCTTGGATTCACGGCTATCACAAGTACTCCCACATGTGTTTCTCTTTAAGCTTTTTATGCAACAAATGAAACGATCACCATGGTTTTGACATCAATCTTGTGATTGGAAACCCTAAGTATGTATCAAGGAAAACGCCTCTAGATCTCACAAAAGATTCATCCACACAGCATAAAACAACAACCTTACTAAATGTGGCTAGGGCTTTTCCTTTTATACTTAAGGCAAAACATAAAACCCTACACGTCATATGGGCTTGGGCTGAGTTGGTAAATCTGTAGAAAAAAAAAAACAATTTGCAAGAGCTTCGATCGATCAAGTCTAATTTTTGATCAATCGAGCCTTGCAAGAAGTGAATAGTAATTTTTTGCAATTACTCGATTTCAACTTTACATACAAATACTTTGAGCAAGTCTAAAACATGACTAAACGTTTGGGAGGATTTAACCTAGCTATTCTCAAGGTAAAATAGATCAACTATGAAAGAATTGAAGTTTCCCCAATAGCGACTTGGACGACTAACGTTCTGTTGCCAACTCGGGTAGAAAGCTTACTACCACGACCAGGTGACAGCTCCGATCCCACGGACTACTTCTTTCTTGGATTCACAGCTATCACAAGTACTCCCACTTGTGTTTCTCCTTAAGCTTTTTATGCAACATCTGAAAGGATCACCAAGCTTTTGACATCAATCTTGAGATTGGAAACCCTAAGTATGTATCGAGGAAAACACCTCTAGATCTCACAAGAGATTCATACACACAGCATAAAAACAATAATCTGAATAAATGTGGCTAGGGTTTTTCCTTTTATACTTATGGCCAAAGATAAAACCCTACACGTCATATGGGCTTGGGCTGAGTTGGAAAATCTATAGAAAAAAAAAAAAAAAAAAATCAGCACGAGCTTCGATCGATCAAGTCTAATTTTCGATCAATCGAGCCTTGCAAGAAGTCAATAGTAATTTTTTGCAGTTACTCGATTTCAACTTTACATACAAATACTTTGCGCAAGTCTAAAACAAGACTAAACGTTTGGGAGGATTTAACCTAGCTATCCTCAAGGTAAAATAGATCCAATACGAAAGAATTGAAATTTGCACAATAGCGACTTAGACCACTAACATCCTATTGCTAACTCGAGTAGGAAGCTTAGTACCGTGACCATGCGACAGATCCGAGCCCACGCACTACTTCTTTCTTGGATTCACAACAATCACAAGTACTCCCACTTGTGTTTCTCTTTAAGCTTTTTATGCAACAATTGAAACGATCACCATGCTTTTGACATCAATCTTGTGATTGGAAACCCTAAGTATGTATCAAGGAAAACACCTCTAGATCTCACAAAAGATTCATACACACAGCATAAAACAACAACCTTACTAAATGTGGCTAGGGTTTTTCCTTTTATACTTAAGGCAAAACATAAAACCCTACATGTCATATGGGCTAGGGCTGTGTTGGAAAATCTGTAAAAAAAAAAAAATCAATCTGCACGAGCTTCAATCGATCAAATCTAATTTTCGATCAATCGAGCCTTGCAAGAAGTCAATAGTAATTTTTTGCAGTTACTCGATTTCAACTTTACATACAAATACTTTGAGCAAGTCTAAAACAAGGCTAAACGTTTGGGAGGATTTAACCTAGCTATCCTCAAGGTAAAATAGATCCAATATGAAAGAATTGAAGTTTGCACAATAGCGACTTGGGCCACTAACATCCTACTGCTAACTCGGTTAGGAAGCTTACAACCATGACCATGTGACAGATCCGAGCCCACGGACTACTTCTTTCTTGGATTCGCGGCAACCACAAGTACTCCCACATGTGTTTCTCTTTAAGGTTTTTTTGCAACAACTGAAACGATCACCAAGCTTTTGACATCAATCTTTAGAATGGAAACCCTAAGTATGTATCAGGGAAAACACCTCTAGATCTCACAAGAGATTCATACACACAGCATAAAACAACAACCTTAGAAAATGTAGCTAAGGTTTTTCACTTTATACTTAAGGCAAAACGTAAAACCCTATACGTCATATGGGCTTGGGCTGAGTTGGAAAATCTGTAGACAAAAAAAGAAAACAATCTGCATGAGCTTTGATCGATTGAGTTTAATTTTTGATCGATCGATCGAGCCTTGCAGAAGGTCAATAGTAATTTTTTGCACTTACTCGATTTCAACTTTACGTACAAATACTTTGAGCAAGTCTAAAACAAGACTAAACGTTTGGGAGGATTTAACCTAGCTATTCTCAAGGTAAAATAGACCAACTATGAAAGAATTGAAGTTTCCCGAATAGCGACTTAGACGACTAACGTTCTGTTGCTAACTCGAGTAGGAAGCTTACTACCACAGATCCGAGCCCACGGACTACTTCTTTCTTGGATTCATAATAATCACATGTACTCCCACTTATGTTTCTCTTTCAGCTTTTTATGCAACAACTGAAATGATCACCAAGATTTTGACATCAATCTTGTAATTGTAAACCCTAAGTATGTATCAAGGAAAACACCTATAGATCTCACAAGAGATTCATACACACAGCATAAAACAACAACCTTACAAAATGTGGCTAGGGTTTTTCCATTTATACTTAAGGAAAAACATAAAACCCTACATGTCACATGGGCTTGGGCTGAGTTGGAAAATCCGTAGACAAAAAAAGAAAACAATCTGCATGAGCTTTGATCGATTGAGTTTAATTTTCGATCGATCGATCGAGCCTTGCAGAAGGTCAATAGTAATTTTTTGCACTTACTCGATTTCAACTTTACATACAAATACTTTGAGCAAGTCTAAAACAAGACTAAACGTTTGGGAGGATTTAACCTAGCTATTCTCATGGTAAAATAGACCAACTATGAAAGAATTGAAGTTTCCCCAACAGCGACTTAGATGACTAACGTTCTGTTGCTAACTCGAGTTGAAAGCTTACTACCACGACCATGTGACAGATCTGAGCCCACGGACTACTTCTTTCTTGGATTCACAGCAATCACAAGTACTCCCAATTGTGTTTCTCTTTAAGCTTTTTATGCAACATCTGAAAGGATCACCAAGCTTTTGACATCAATCTTGTGATTGGAAACCCTAAGTATGTATCAAGGAAAACACCTCTAGCTCTCACAAGAGATTCATACATACAGCATAAAACAACAACCTTACTAAATGTGGCTACGATTTTTCCTTTTTTACTTAAGGCAAAACATAGAACCCTACACGTCATATGGGCTTGGGCTGAGTTGGAAAATCTGTAGAAAAAAAAAAATAATTTGCACGAGCTTCGATCGATCAGGTCTAATTTTCGATCAATCGAGCCTTGCAAGAAGTTAATAGTAATCTTTTGCAGTTACTCGATTTCAACTTTACATACAAATACTTTGAGCAAGTCTAAAACATGACTAAACGTTTGGGAGGATTTAACCTAGCTATCCTCAAGGTAAAATAGATCAACAATGAAAGAATTGAAGTTTCCCCAATAGCGACATAGATGACTAAAATTCTGTTGCTAACTCAAGTAGGAAGCTTACTAGCACGACCATGTGACATTCGGAGTACTTCTTTCTTGGATTCATAGAAATCACAAGTACTCCCACTTGTGTTTCTCTTTCAGCTTTTTATGCAAAAACTGAAACAATCACCAGGCTTTTGACATCAATCTTGTGATTGGAAACCCTAAATATGTATCAAGGAAAACACTTGTAGATCTCACAAGAGATTCATACACACAGCATAAAACAACAACCTTACAAAATGTGGCTAGGGTTTTTCCGTTTATACTTACGGCAAAACATAAAACCCTACACGTCATATGGGCTTAGGCTGAGTTGGAAAATCCATAGACAAAAAAAGAAAACAATCTGCATGAGCTTTGATCGATTGAGTTTAATTTTCGATCGATCGATCGAGCCTTGCAGAAGGTCAATAGTAATTTTTTGCACTTACTCGATTTCAACTTTACATACAAATACTTTGAGCAAGTCTAAAACAAGACTAAACGTTTGGGAGGATTTAACCTAGCTATTCTAAAGGTAAAATAGACCAACTATGAAAGAATTGAAGTTTCCCCAATAGCGACTTAGACGACTAACGTTATGTTGCTAACTTGAGTAGAAAGCTTACTACCACGACCATGTGACAGATCTGAACCCACGGACTACTTCTTTCTTGGATTCACAGCAATCACAAGTACTCCCACTTGTGTTTCTCTTTAAGCTTTTTATGCAACATCTGAAAGGATCACCAAGCTTTTGACATCAATCTTGTGATTGGAAACCCTAAGTATGTATCAAGGAAAACACCTCTAGATCTCATAAGAGATTCATACACACAGCATAAAACAACAACCTTACTAAATGTGGCTACGATTTTTCCTTTTTTACTTAAGGCAAAACAAAGAACCCTACACGTCATATGGGCTTTGGCTGAGTTGGAAAATCTGTAGAAAAAAAAAAATAATTTGCACGAGCTTCGATCGATCAGGTCTAATTTTCGATTAATCGAGCCTTGCAAGAAGTTAATAGTAATTTTTTGCAGTTACTCGATTTCAACTTTACATACAAATACTTTGAGCAAGTCTAAAACATGACTAAACGTTTGGGAGGATTTAACCTAGCTATCCTCAAGGTAAAATTGATCAACAATGAAAGAATTGAAGTTTCCCCAATAGCGACTTAGATGACTAAAATTTTGTTGCTAACTCGAGTAGGAAGCTTACTAGCACGACCATGTGATAGTCGGAGTACTTCTTTCTTGGATTCATAGAAATCACAAGTACTCCCACTTGTGTTTCTCTTTCAGCTTTTTATGCAACAACTGAAACAATCACCAGGCTTTTGACATCAATCTTGTGATTGGAAACCCTAAATATGTATCAAGGAAAACACCTGTAGATCTCACAAGAGATTCATACACACAGCATAAAACAACAACCTTACAAAATGTGGCTAGGGTTTTTCCTTTTATACTTAAGGCAAAATATAAAACCCTACACGTCATATGGTCTTGGGCTGAGTTGGAAAATCTGTAGACAAAAAAAAACAATCTGCATGAGCTTCGATCGATTGACTTTAATTTTCGATCGATCGAGCCTTGCAGAAAGTCAATAGTAATTTTTTGCACTTACTCGATTTCAACTTTACATACAAATAATTTGAGCAAGTCTAAGACAAGACTAAACGTTTGGGAGGATTTAACCTAGCTATTCTCAAGGTAAAATAGATCAACTATGAAAGAATTGAAGTTTCCCCAATAGCGACTTAGACGACTAACGTTCTGTTGCTAACTCGAGTAGGAAGCTTACTACCATGACCATGTGACAGATCCGAGCCCACAGACTACTGCTTTCTTGGATTCGCAGCAATCACAAGTACTCCCACTTGTGTTTCTCTTTAAGCTTTTTATGCAACAACTGAAAGGATCACCAAGCTTTTAACATGAATCTTGAGATTGGAAACCCTAAGTATGTATCAAGGAAAACACCTCTAGATCTCATAAGAGATTCATACACACAGCATAAAACAACAACCTTACAAATTATGGCTAAGGTTTTTCCTTTTATACTTAAGCCAAAACATAAAATCCTACACGTCTTATGGGCTTGGCCTAAGTTGGAAAATCTATAGACAAAAAAAAAATAATCTACATGAGCTTCGATCGATCGAGTTTAGTTTTCGTTCGATCGAGCCTTGCTGAAAGTCAATAGTAATTTTTTGCAATTACTCTATTTCAACTTTACATACAAATACTTTGAGCAAGTCTAAAACAATACTAAACGTTTGGGAGGATTTAACCTAGTTATTCTCAATGTAAAATAGATCTAATATGAAAGAATTGAAGTTTACACAATAGCGACTTAGACCACTAATATTCCATTCCAACTCGAGTCGGAAGCTTACTACCACGTCCATGTGACAGATCCGAGCCCACGGACTACTTCTTTCTTGAATTCACAGCAATGACAAGTACTCCCAGTTGTGTTTCTCTTTAAGCTTTTTATGCAACAACTGAAACGATCACCATGCTTTTGACATCAATCTTGTGATTGGAAACCCAAAGTATGTATCAAGGAAAACACCTCTAGATCTCACAAGAGATTCATACACACAGCATAAAACAACAACCTTACTAAATGTGGCTAGGGTTTTTCCTTTTATACTTAAGGCCAAACATAAAACCCTATACGTCATATGGGCTTGGGCTGAGTTGGAAAATCTATAGAAAAAAAAAAAACAATCTGCACGAGCTTCGATCGATCAAGTCTAATTTTCGATCAATCGAGCCATGCAAGAAGTCAATAGTAATTTTTTGTAGTTACTCGATTTCAACTTTACATACAAATACTTTGAGCAAGTCTAAAACAAGACTAAAAGTTTGGGCGGATTTAACCTAGCTATCCTCAAGGTAAAATAGATCCAATACGAAAGAATTGAAGTTTGCACAATAGCGACTTAGACCACTAACATCATATTGCTAACTCGAGTAGGAAGCTTAATACCGCGACCATGCGACAGATCCGAGCCCACGGACTACTTCTTTCTTGGATTCACAACGATCACAAGTACTCCCACTTGTGTTTCTCTTTAAGCTTTTTATGCAACAACTGAAACGATCACCATGCTTTTGACATCAATCTTGTGATTGGAAAACCTAAGTATGTATCAAGGAAAACACCTCTAGATCTCACAAAAGATTCATACACACAGCATAAAACAACAACCTTACTAAATATGGCTAGGGTTTTTCCTTTTATACTTAAGGCAAAGCATAAAACCCTACACGTCTTATGGGCTTGGCCTAAGTTGGAAAATCTATAGACAAAAAAAAAAAAATAATCTGCATGAGCTTCGATCGATTGAGTTTAGTTTTCGTTCGATCGAGCCTTGCTGAAAGTCAATAGTAATTTTTTGCAATTACTCGATTTCAACTTTACATACAAATACTTTGAGCAAGTCTAAAACAAGACTAGATGTTTGGGAGGATTTAACCTAGCTATCCTCAAGGTAAAATAGATCCAATATGAAAGAATTGAAGTTTGCACAATAGCGACTTAGACCACTAACATTCTATTGCGAACTCGAGTCGGAAGCTTACTACCACGACCATGTGACAGATCCGAGCCCACGGACTACTTCTTTGTTGGATTCATAGCAATGACAAGTACTCCCACATGTGTTTCTCTTTAAGCTTTTTATGCAACAACTGAAACGAGCACCATGCTTTTGACATCAATCTTGTGATTGGAAACCCAAAGTATGTATCAAGGAAAACACCTCTAGATCTCACAAGAGATTCATACACATAGCATAAAACGACAACCTTACTAAATGTGGCTAGGGTTTTTCCTTTTATACTTAAGGCAAAACATAAAACCCTACACGTCATATGGGCTTGAGCTGAGTTGGAAAATCTTAAGAAAAAAAAGAACAATCTGCACGATCTTCGATCGATCAAGTTTAATTTTCGATCAATCGTGCCTTGCAAAAAGTCAATAGTAATTTTTTGCAATGACTCGATTTCAACTTTACATACAAATACTTTGAGCGAGTTTAAAACAAGGCTAAACGTTTGAGAGGATTTAACCTAGCTATCCTCAAGGTAAAATAGATCCACTATGAAAGAATTGAAGTTTGGACAATAGCAACTTTGACCACTAACATCCTATTGCTAACTCGAGTAGGAAGCTTACTACCATGGCCATGTGACAGCTCCGAGCCCACGGACTACTTCTTTCTTTGATTCACAGCAACCATAATTACTCCTACTTGTGTTTCTCTTTAAGCTTTTTATGCAACAACTGAAACGATCACCATGCTTTTGACATCAATCTTGTGATTGGAAACCCAAAGTATGTATCAAGGAAAACACCTCTAGATCTCACAAGAAATTCATACACACAACATAAAACAACAACCTTACAAAATGTGGCTAGGGTTTTTCCTTTTTTACTTAAGGTAAAACATAAAACCCTACACGTCATATGGGCTTGGGCTGAGTTGGAAAATCTATAGAAAAAAAAAAAAAAAAACAATCTGCATGAGCTTTGATCGATCGAGTTTAATTTTCGATCGATCAAGCCTTGCAAAAAGTCAATTGTAATTTTTTGCAATTATTCGATTTCAACTTTACGTACAAATACTTTGAGCAAGTCTAAAACATGACTAAATGTTTTGATCATTGTTTGCTAACATTACATAATGAAGTTTTAATACATTTAAACCTAAAGTCTTAGAACCTAACAAATTCCCCTTTTGGCAATCCGTGACAAAACACAAAATAAACAAAATGCTCAAAATTTACAAAAACATCCCAGTACACTAACATTGCCTAATAAAAACAAATTCAACATAACTACTATCTATCAGTTGCAAGGGTGGACAGCAGCACGATGAATCAACCTGTATACTCCTGTAACACATAACAAACACATAAACATATGTGTGGAAAATACAAGTAAAACAAAATAAATTCTTGATTTCACATAACATAAAGTAAAAAGATATATATCATGAATAACCTCATAAATGTAAATGAATAATCAATGTAGCACAATGTAAAACAAGTAACAAAAATAAAAATATAATGTCTCCCCCTATCATATACAACTTATAAAAAATAAAGACATCAAAAATAAATACATCATGAGCCAAAAAAAAACAAAGTGAAGCACTTAGATACAATCTAAAACTCCAAAACTCCAAAAAAAAAAAAAAAAATCTCCCTCTATCTCCATCCATATGTACTCCCCTTTTTTGTGACGAATTGCCAAAAGGCAATCACTTATCACCAAAAGGAGGTGGCAAAGGTGACCATCTAAAACTTGCCAACTCTACATGCAAAGCTGAAAGCTCCGTGAGAACATCCACCAAAAGCTGACCATGAGCTGCCTAAATGGTCATGACAGTGTCCAACATACAACGAATGTTGGAATCATCCGAAGTAGAAGGTGGAGGAGCAGTAGCGGCAGTCGGATCAACAAACTCATCAGCGGCTCGATTACCTGAAGAAGGAGGAGGAGGAGGTGTAACACCTGAAAAAGACTCAACTTTAGGGCGTTTAGAGGTAGCTCACATCTGAGGAACCCTCTGCCTAAGGAAGGTGGAACCTATGGGAGCTATAATATAAATAGGCTCAGACACAAGAAAGTCCTCTAAACCTAAATGTAACAAAATCCGATGAATAAAAACCGGAAAGAAAAGATCATGAGCAGAAGAACTACTCCTATGAACCTCAACCAAGGAATGAATGAAAAGGTGAGGAAAACTCATAGGAGCATCTATGACAAGGGCATACAAAAATGCACATCTCTCAATAGGAATAGTATGCAAAATGAGAGGTGGGCCAAATAGAATGGCAAGAAATCTGGAAAAAGAGATAATGAATCTCAGTCAACTCATGGGAAGTGATCCAAGGATCAGAACCCTATTGGATAGAATTCCCAGTAAGATATGACATGATATCATCAAGGGGAGGAGACTCATCGTAAGGATAGACAGGATGTTGGACCTTAAGCACCCTAAGAGCAGAGGCCATTACCGTAGGAGTAATGGTGTACTTTTCACCCCGAATCCAACTCTTCACGTACTGAGTTTTGGAATCATTGGAGTGGATAGAAAGGTTCGAGTAGAACTCTCTGATCAAGGTAGCTGAAGGAGGATGATTAATATCCACCAAAGGCAACCAACCCCTATGCTCAAAGTTTCTCCTAATCTTCGGGTCAAGTTCGTCTAAAACTACCTTTCTCTCAGCCCACACAGATCTAAGAAGGTTTAACATCTCAAAAGACTCCTGGTTTTTCTCACTTAGAAACCTTTCGCTATCAAAAGAAGGAGCAGAAGTGGAGGAGGATGTCCTATGGGCTCTAGTATTCCTAACCATGATGCTAAGGTAGGAATGGGATAGACAGAAAAGAGACAAAGAAGAAAAAATAAAGAAAACCCAAGGGTAGAATGCATCAGACACAGTTAGAGTAAAAACAATATAGAAAATAACAATCTATATGATGCATGAACAAGATTAACACATGATGCATGTTCTAATGCATTGAGAATAGTCCAATTACAATTTAGAAACACAAAATTGGCTTGAACATATAGTTTATACCAAAAACCCCAAATTTTGAAAACACACTTTCAAAAATCCCAACAAATTGACCAATTGATCATTACACAAGTTATATAACAGAATATAATGACCAAATTTATCAATCAGACAAGTCAATTTCATCAATTTATGCTCAATTGAACAAAATCCCCAATTCGAGTAGTTTCAAGCCCTAGAAATTTTAATTTTTTCCAATTCATCAAATTGATCAAATTAAATCATAAATATCATGTTTATATCATCCTACAACAAAAACCCAATAATCAATTGTGAAAGAAAACAACAAAAATATCAAAAATCCCAAATTTCATAAAGTCTAAAAATTCCCCTTAAAATGAATGAAAAATGCATGAAAACTGAAAATAAACAGGAAAAGGAAGGGTAGAATGGTTTTACCGATGCTAGAAGACAAAAACCCTTGAAAAAATTTGAGGGAAAACGACAAAACTCGGCTTGACATGGATCAGTCGAAGAGAGAGAGCCAAAAAGTTTTTGAAAATGTTTGAAATAGTGATGGACACGTGAAAAAATTATGTTTTAAAAAAACTCTCTAAATGATTTTCGAATGGTCGAAAAACAGGTTCGATCGATCTAAAATTACATTCGATCGATCCAACATCAATCGAGAATTGATCGAGTCAGGCAGATTCAAACCAAATTTTTAATCGCAATTTCGATCAGTTAAGCAATGCGTTCGATCAATCAAAATTTTGGAAAAATCAATTTTTTGAAAAACAAAGCATTTTAATGTAGTAACTCCTCAAAGCATAATATTTTATGAATAAAATGGATGAGTATGAGATGAAAAGTTTTTCAAAAACCCTTGAATTTAACCTAGATTTTCCAAAAACAAAATTTTCAATCAATTTGTCCTAAAATTTCAAACTTCAAAACACATTTTGCATTAGAATCAAGGAATTTTTTTAAATATTGGATGGCCACAACATGATCACACACAATAACATGTACAAAGTTTAGCAAAGAGTAACTTGTGTTGTGAATAGTAATCAATCACAATTTCTACAAAATTCATCACATAAGTTTGAAAGTAACTATCACCTAAAGAGTTACATCATATAACTCCCACATCTCTTAGAATAAAAGCTTGCAATCATGTAAGTTTCTTGATTTGCCTCATAATGTACACACCAATTTTATTTGATTTGATATTTATTCAGATAGTCAAGATAATGTACATACCAATTTTATTTCAATTTGAATTTTATTATAAGCTGAGGCTACACCTGATGTTCTTTTTATGCATGTGCTACACTTTCTTAAGCACAAAATCTTGTGATATGCACTAAGGTGTTTATGATTGGCTAGTAAATAGTGGTGAAATGGTTATTTATGCTTTTCTCTTAGGATTTTTTAGTCCTTACAAACAAAAGCATGTGACTTAAAGATCAAGATCATGTGATCAAAAACTATAAATAACTCTCACACAACATGCACTACAAAGCTTAAACTAGTAAAGTGCAATAAAATAAGCTCATCCAAGCTAAACAAGGTACATAAACATATTATGTAAAGATAAGATGGCCAACCTTGATTTCAAATCCAAGAAAAATAATGCAAAACATATTTTTCTTCCCTTTTCCTCTTTTTTTTTTTTTTTTGTTTTTATTTTTTATGGGAAAAGAATAACAAAAACAACCTAGTATAAGATGCATGAATGTTATGCAAGCATATCCTAGAACAAAAAGAAAACATAGAAAGCAAAAATAACAAAGAGGAATTGTCACAAAGAATAGAGAGATAAAGCACGAGGACCATGAAAGCCAAAGATGATTAGGGACACAGAATCACACCAATTACTTGACGAAGTGTCTCAAACTTACTTCTATCAAGAGGTTTGGTGAAGATGTCAGCATTCTGACGTTCAGTAAGGATATATTCAAAAGCTACAATCTTCCTTTCAACCAAATCCCTAATAAAGTGATATCTAATCTCTATGTGTTTAGTCATAAAGTGTTGAACAGGATTCTAAGAGATATCTATAGCACTGGAATTATCACAATAAACAACTACGGTGTCTTGTGATATCCCATAATCACGCAAAAGCTTTTTCATCCAAAGAAGCTGTGAACAACTTCCAATAGTAATATATTCTGCTTCTGTAGTAGACAGAGAGATAGAATTTTGCTTTTTACTCATCCAAGCAACAAAATTGACTCCCACATAAAAACACCCACCAGTGGTACTTTTTCTATTATCAGCATTTCTGGCCCAATCTGAATCAGAAAATCCAGCAAGAGACAAATTTGACTCTTTACTATAAAACAATCCATAATCACAAGTTCTACTAACATATTTTATGATTCTTTTAACAACATTTAAATGTGAAACTTTAGGATTAAATTGAAATCTAGAGCATACACCAACACTGAAAACAATACCAAGACGACTTGCAGTTAAATACAAAAGACAACTAATCATGCATCTATATAATATGACATCAATAGACTCACCTGAAGGATCATTGGTTAGCTTTGCATTAGCAGCCATTGGTGTGTTAGTTAATCTGGTTTTGTATCTCATACAAAACACACAGCGGAAGCAACAAACATGGATCTATTTCATTCATGATTGATAACATGCATTATGTAATTTTCAGAATTTAAGAACAAGATAGCGTACCTTGATGTGGTGAAATTCAAAACAAAATATTAGAAGTACTTGGGAACACTTTTAATCTTCACTTCAATTCCACTTTATGCCCAAGAAGTGTGGTCTCTCAATCAGTTTCTAAAGGAGAATAATCGAGTGGTTTCACTCGCACATACACACCACTTCACAATAATGATTCTCTTAAAATAAATGTCTATATGTTTCTCCCTTTATAACTAACTGATTATCTAATTGGGCTAGTCTATTGGACCTTTCCAATTGGGCTTTAATGTATGGCTTGGAGTGGGACCAAAATGGACCAATAAGACACTAGCTCCAGTAGGTCTTAGGCTTTTCTGTTAACTCTTGATAAGTCCAAAGTTACCATTAATTATATTTAATACCACTATATAAATATAATTGCACTCCAAGCCTTATTTATAAATTATATCACAATACTTTATTATACATGCAACCCCTTCATAAAATATTCGTAGTATTTCAAAGTCATGAATGTAGACCACCACTTTGAAGATTACTACATCTTAATTCTTGAGTACCCGGTTTAATCCTTTAAGTTATTCATCATATATTTATGAAATCCAATTTCATAAATATATACTTTAGTAATTTCTTACTAAAATGGTTAAGCCTAATTCTCTGAATAACCAAACCCGTTAAACTTATCTCAAGGGAATATTTTATATCTCCGTTAAGAGACTATGAATTTTATCTTGAGAATATATGTTCCATCAACACTAAATGTGGTTGCCCAACATACTGAGGTTTTGATTGTAACTTTAGATCTCACTCCTAATATATCAAAGCAACTTACACCTCATGATTAGGTCCATTATTCTCTCAGGATTAAGGGTTCATGCAAATAGAAGTTGTGAGATTTATTATTCATTTGATAGTCGTTAGGAAAATAATAAATCTCACAGCGGTTCAATTCAATATGTCTTAACTCTTAAAACATATCAATATATTAACTAGAAGTCTCCACTTCCATAATCAAGACAAATCATCTTAATTTATATGTTATAGTCTTCGCAGATGAAATGCCCAATTTCATCACCGACTACGAACCAAAATTATGAGTTTACAAAGAACTTGTGATCTATATCTTCTGTGACTAAATCACATACTATGCATCTCATGAACTATATGATAATGTCTAAATATTCATGTTACTATTATTTTAGATAATAATAATAATAAAGAAACTTTATTAATCACAACATTAAGTCATACATAATGTCATACATAATAACACACATAGCATCATACAATAGGATTTAAGGGCACAAATCCTAACAATCTCCCACTTGCCCTAAAGACTATTGTATACTAATCTAACTCCCATTCCCTCCAAATGTGACTTGAAGGTCCTTAAAGGCAAAGCTTTAGTAAAGGGATCTGCTAGATTATTTGCACCTTCAATCTTTGCTAGCACCACATCTCCACAAGTAATAATATCTCTAATGATGTGACACTTTCGCTCAATGTGCTTTCCTTTCTTGTAATTCCTTGGATCTTTTGATTGTGCAACTGCTCCATTATTGTCACAAAACAAGGTAATGGGAACTTGCTCAATTCTCACTACACCAAGGTTAGAAAGGAATTTCTTAAGCCATACATGGAGGAGTGTCAAGCAATACAAGATTGCTTGACACTCTTCTATGTTATGGCTCCATTTCCCAAGGTGAAAATACATCCTGATGTGGACTTTCTGATATCTAGATCTAATTGAAAATCTGAATTTATATAGCCAATGGGAATCAAATCCTCACACCAGTAAACAAGCATATAATCTCTTGTTCTCCGAAGATACTTGAGAATATGCTTTACAGCATGCCAATGTTTTGGTCCTGGATTTGATTGATATGGGCTGACCATGCCAACTGAATAACAAATATCTGGTCTAGTACAAAGCATGGCATACATGAGACTTTCCCACTGCAGAAGCATAAGGAACTTGTCTCATCATATCTACTTCCTCTTAAGTCTTAGGCCTTTGGTCATCAGACAGAGGAACTCCATGTCTAAAAGGAAGTAAACCTTTCTTGGAGTTTTGCATGATAAACCGTTCTAGAACCTTATCTATATATCCAGCTTGTGATAAGCCTAACATCTTATTCTTGCGATCTCGCAAAAGCTTGATCCCTAAAATAAAATTAGCCTCACCCAAGTCCTTCATATCAAATTGGCTTGACAACCAAACTTTTACAGATGACATTACCCCTACATCATTTCCAATGAGTAGAATATCATCAACATAAAGCACTAAGAACATTACTACTTTATCTTGATGCCTTTTGTACACACATGGTTCATCAAGATTTTGTTCAAAACCATATGACTTGATTGCTTGATCAAATCTGATGTTCCATGACCTAGATGCTTGCTTAAGTCCATAAATGGACCTTTTTAACTTGCATACCATATGCTCCTGGTTCTTTGCTATGAAACCTTCCAGTTGCAACATATAGATTTCTTCTTCAAGATTGCCATTAAGAAATGCAGTCTTGACATCCATTTGCCAAATCTGATAATCATAATAAGCAGCAATGGATAAGAGAATTCTGATAGATTTAAGCATGGCTACTGGTCAAAAAGTTTCATCATAGTCAATACCTTCTTTTTGTGTATACCCTTTCGCCACTAGCCTTGCTTTAAAAGTTTCAACATTTCCATCTACCCCTCTCTTCCTCTTGTAAACTCATTTGCAACCAATAGGTTTAATGCCATTAAGCGCCTTTACAAGATCCCAAACTTGATTGGAATACATGAAATCTAATTCAGATTTCAAAGCTTTGATCCAATGATGTGCATCTATATCATTCATTGCCTCCTCATAAGTGTAGGGATCCGATTCAGCCTCTTTTGGGATAGCTTCATAAGTTTCTCACAAACCTATAAATCTTATAGGAGGTCAAGCAATTCTCCCACTACGATGAGACATCTGTGTACTAGTCATCTCATGAGTAATATCTTGTGATGTATCTAATACAGCCACATCATCCCTAGTTTCATCCATTGGTTGTTCATTTACAGGTTCATTCATTTCAGCCAAAACAACTTTATTTCTAGGATTAAAATTATTCACATAATCATCCTCCAAAAATTTGGCATGTGTGCTAACAAACACTTTGTTATCTTTATGATTATAAAATAAATAACCCTTTGTTTCCTTTGAATACCCTAAAAACATGCATACTTCAGTTTTAGCTTCCAACTTATCAGACTTCCTTTTCAACACATGTGCTGGACATCCTCAAATGTGGAGGTATCTCATACTAGGCTTACGCCCACTCCACAATTCCTTAGGTGTGTTGGGAACAGATTTTGATGGAACTAAATTCAAAATCTGCATAGCAATTTTTAGTGCATATTCCCAAAAAGGAACTGGTAAAGTTAAGTAACTCATCATGGACCTAACCATTTCCAAAAGAGTCATATTCCTTCTTTTTGCTACACCATTTTGTTGGGGAGTTCCAGCTGCAGTAAATTGGGATACAATCCCATTTTGTGTGAAGTAATCCTTGAAATCCCTAAGAAGGTATTTACCACCACGATCAGATCGAATGGCCTTTATGTGTTTACCTAATTGATTCTCAACTTCAGCCCTAAACTCTTTGAACTTTTCAAAGGCTTCGGACTTCCATCTCATTAGGTACACAAAACCATATCTTAAGTAATCATCGGTAAAAGTGATGAAGTACTCATAACCTCCTTTTGCTTGGGTTGACATAGGACCACATACATCCATATGAACTAATTCAAGCAATTTTTGGGCTCTTCTACCTCTTGCATTAAAAGGCCGTTTGGTCATTTTACCTTCCAAACAAGATTCACAAACTGGAAATCCATCGAAGTCCATAGGCTCTAAGAGTCCATCTTTGATCAATCTTTGAAATTTGTTTGAATTAATATGACCCATATGCAAGTGCCAAAGATATGCTTCATTAGTAGAAGGAAACTTTCTCTTTAATGATTTTATATGAGAGTTATGATCTAATTTAGAATTATATAATTTATGCTTATCAGGAGTTAAAATATAAAGACCATCCACAATATTGCCAGAACAGATAAACACTTTATCCTTCTTTATTACAACATTGTCTTTTAGGATAACATAATATCCATGTTTACCTAAATAAGTTGCAGAAATTAAATTTCTACGAACATTAGGTACATACAAACAGTCTTCCAATATTAAAACTCTAGATTCAAAATATAAATTACACACTCCAATAGCTACAACTAGAATCCTGCTACCATTAGCCAAGGTAAGAAACATTTCTCCTTCATTCAGCTTTCTGGTCTCCTGAAACCCCTGCAAAGAATTGCAGATATGATTAGAACAACCTGAATCCATACACCAGGAATCTGTGGGATTCAGTACTAAACATGTTTCAAGAAGGAATGTACTTTTCATACCTTTATTCTTGACAGCCTTAAATATTGGACAATTCCTCTTCCAATGTCCTTTCTCACCACAATGGAAACACTTTCCTATAGTTTTCTTTCCTTTGTTGGCAACTCCTAAGGAAACCTGTTTACTATCTTGCTTGGCGAAGTCCTTTTTCTTCTTCTTCCTTTTCCCCTTGCCTTTCGACTTAGGTTGAGAAGTAGAAGCTTCCGCCATGTTGGCATCAACACTAGAAGTACCAAGGATGCCTTCCGCCGCTACCAACTCATTCATTAATTCAGACAATGAATAAATCTTTTTGTTCATATTATAGTTAAGTCTGAATTCCTTGAATGATTCTGGTAGTGACTAGAGTATCATATCCACTTGGGATTCTCCATCAATATCGGCACCTAAAACTTCCAATCTATTCAGATTAGAGATCATCTGAAGACAATGCTCCCTCACTGAAGTACCTTTAGCCATTTTGGTATTATAAATCTGCCTCATAGTTTCTTGCCTTGCAGAATGGCCTTGCTTACCAAACATCTCCTTCAGACTTAGCATAATGCCCAAAGCTAGTTCTATATCCTGCATTTGATGCTGCAAAACATTTGAAATAGATGCTAGGATGTAGCATTTGGCCATCTCATTAGATTTCTGCCAACGATCATATCACTATTTTTCCTCAAGAGGAGCATCTAATGATGGAAAGCTAGGACATGGTTGAGTAAGCACATATTTGTGCTCTTCAGCAATAAGAACAATATCCAAATTTCTTTCCCAGTCAACATAATTGGATCCAGTCAGTTTGTTTTGATTAAGAATAGCAACAAGTGGGCTAAATGATGCCATGGTTCTAAATCTGAAAATAACAAACATGAATATAATAAGTAAACTGGACATTATCAATTTAGCATATAAGTATATAATATGGAACCTCATAAAACCATAAAATAATATATGCAACAACAAACCAATCCATGTCTATAATTCCTTGGTAGCAAGTTTATTATAAACACATTAATTGATTGAGAACTATTCTCATTATTAGTGCTATCATGATAACTCTTATCATACACTAATAATATGCCGTATTAGCTTTAGCCTCTAAGTAATAATGACATAGCTTCTTTAGGAGGTTAACATTACACTTAGTCTAGTGTACACCATTATCTAGAATCATGTGTAGCCACATTTCATCTCCCTTATAGTGTTTAAACTTGTAGTGCCATGGAACAAAACACCCTCCTTTGGGATTGCGAGGCATATACGCCAAGATGAGGTGCTTGTCCACATTACTTTAAACAGGTTAGTTCAATCTTATAGTACTATGAAGTAAACACCCTCCTTTGGGATCGCAAGGCATGTATGCCAAGATGAGGTGCTTACCCCACACTACTATGAACTGATAATGGAGGCCGTGAGATCCAACCCTTGTATCTCTCTCCCACTAGATATTTTAAATTAAAGGTTTTTATGATCAAGAACCATAATAATGCTAGAAACTCTTGAAAACATAATCCTAATCTCATTAGGAATAAATTTCATAAACCTAGTATTAACTAGATAGCATATAAATCATATCAAGCAAGACTAACAATATTACACGTTTACCATACAATCATACATGTATCTCTAGCCAAAAGTCAAACATCACTTGATACAATATATAAATGAAAACATGTCGATGGCAGATGGAATTTACCACATGTGTCCACGAAATCATGCAACAAATCAAGCCAATATATACATCTATATCCAACCGGTGCAATATCAAAGTGCACGCACTTGACAGTTATATAACTGTTATATTCAACAACTGTATATCCTTGGCCATAAAGAATTTGCATGTAAACCCATATATAATATATCAATCAATGGTCTTGTTATATATAACAAGGATTCAAGAGAATCCTTGAAGATAACAAAATCAATCGTGGGCCATAATACAATGCCTTTCTATCCAAACCATTAAGTATTATACTTTTATCTTGACCGTTATTTGAATAACTATATCCAAACAACAAATCTTCTAGAAGTTTATGGCCAAGGGATAAACTTCAAGATAGACAATTACATATAAAGACACAGCACCATTACTTTATAATCATAGGCCACTTTGAACAAACCAAGAGAATATGCATCCTTGGTGCGAACCCAATATCATCAAGAGACCATTTTTCTTTTATTCTAAAATCCAATCACAAGCTATACAATCATGATATGAAAACCTGGCTCTGATACCAATTGTTGGTTAATCTGGTTTTGTATCTCATACAAAACACATAGCGGAAGCAACAAACATGGATCTATTTCATTCATAATTGATAACATGCATTATGTAATTTTCAGAATTTAAGAACAAGATAGCATACCTTGATGTGGTGAAATTCAAAACAAAAGATTAGAAGTACTTGGGAACACTTTTAATCTTCACTCCAATTCCACTTTATGCCCAAGAAGTGTGGTCTCTCAATCAGTTTCTAACGGAGAATAATCGAGTGGTTTCACTCGCACATACACACCACTTCACAATAATGATTCTCTTAAAATAAATTTTTGTATGTTTCTCCCTTTATAACTAACTGATTATCTAATTGGGCTAGCCTATTGGGCCTTTCCAATTGGGCTTTAACGTGTGGCTTGGAATGGGACCAAAAGGGACCAATAAGACACTAGCTCCAATGGGCCTTAGGCTTTTCTGTCAACTTTTGACAAGTTCAAAGTTACCATTCATTATATTTAATACCACTATATAAATATAATTGCACTCTAGGCCTTGTTTATAAATTATATCCCAATATTTTATTATACATGCAACCCCTTCATAAAATATTCGTAGTATTTCAAAGTCATGAATGTAGACTGCCACTTTGAAGATTACTACATCTTAATCCTTGAGTACCGGGTTTAATCCTTTAAGTTATTCATCATATATTTATGAAATCTAATTTCATAAATTGTTAGGTTCTAAAGACTTAGGCTTTATGTATTTAGAATCCTAATTTGTATTGTTGGCAAACCATGATCAAAACAATGTATTTAAGCTGTTTTAGAAGTGCTTAAAGTTGGTTATTTGTTGTAAAGTTGGAATGAAATACTAAGCTAATTAAAAAAACTGATTTAGTACATTTCGATCGATCGAAGCTTAGGCTTGATCAATTGAAAATCATACCTGACGTTTTTTAATTAGGTTTTCCAACTCAGCCCTAAAGTGTTTTAATTGGTTTAGGTTTCTAATTTACCCTAGGTATATAAGGGAAACCCTAGCCACATTTTTGTGTTGCTCATATTGCGGTTTATGTGAATCTCTTGTGAGATCTTTAAGGAGGTTTCCTTCATATAAACTTAGGGTTTTCAAGGAGAATATTTTTCTACACCTTAATGATCATTCCAGTTGCTGCCATTGAAGTTTAAAGAAAACACAAGTGGGTGTGCTTGTATTTGGTGGAGAATCCAAGAAAGAAGGAGTCTGTGGATTCGGAGCTTGCACGTGGTCATGTCAGTAAGTTCTACTGGTGGGTAGCAATAAGAAGTCGAGCGTAGGGGCTTGTAAGTCTTATTGTATGAACTTCAATTCTTTCAGGATAGTGGATTCAAGTTTACCTTGATGATAGCTAAGTTAAATTCTCTCCAGGTTTTTACCAGTTTGGTTTCTTGGGTGATCATATCTTTGTGTTCTTTATATTTCCGCTGCTATACTTGATATGATTATTTGATTGTGTTAACCTAGATTTAATTAATTTGAATAAGTAACAACTTGGCTAAATTCCTAGGTTAATCCAATTGTGTTTTAAGGGGTCTAAAAACTAACAAGTGGTATCAAAGCGAATAGCTCTTTTGTTGTTGATCTTTTGATCATTGAGCTGATCCTTGACTCCTTTATTATGGATTTTTTGCAAAGTATGATGCTTATCTATCAATTTGCTTACTTTGGATATTTGTTCCTTGTTGCACATGTTAAATCTTTCCTTAGACTGCTTATCACATGTGATAATGATTATTTGTATTTTACTGCCTTAACTGCCTTAAAGGCATGTGATTCATGTCTTTGGTATTTGGAAAATGGTTGTTCCAGGCATATGATAGGTAACAAAGGACTATTCAAAACTCTCTTTGAAGGAAAGATTGAAACAATCACTTTTGGAGATGGAAGCAAATCTGTAATCAGAGGGATTGGAACCGTGGACATCCCAGGATTGCCGGTATTTGAAGATGTTTGGTATGTCGATGGACTGAAGGCAAACCTACTCAGCATTAGTCAGATTTGTGATAATGGACTAAATGTTCTCTTTACCAAGTATGAATGTGAAATTCTTATGGTGGAGGTGACTGTATGTGTGTTGGTGTAAGGACTGCAGACAATTGTTATGGATTGACACCAAGCATAAGCAACAAGTGTTTTAGTGCAAAGATAAATCAAGTTGATTTGTGGCATTGACGTTTGGGGCATGCTAGTCATAAAAAGTTAGAAAAAATCTCCAGATGTGATGCAGTTGTTGGTTTACCTAAGTTTGGGAAGATAGATAAGTGCATTTGTGGACCATGTCAGATAGGTAAACAGATAAAGTCTAAACATCTGTCTGTGGTAAGGGTACAAACTTCAAGGCCTTTGGAGCTTCTCCACATTGATCTCATGGGTCTTGCTAGAGTTCAGAGTTTAGGTGGAAAGAAATATATTCTGGTGGTTGTGGATGACTTCACTAGATACACTTAGGTGGTGCTGTTGAAAGACAAAGCTGAGGCTCCTGAGAAGATGATACATCTATGCAAAAAGTTGCAGGTTGAGAAAGATACTGTAGTAGCCAGAATCAAAAGTGACCATGGAAGAGAATTTGAGAATACCAAGCTGGCCACCTTCTGCAATGATCAAGGCACACATCAAGAGTTCTCCTCACCCAAGACTCCTCAACAGAATGGAATAATGGAATGAAAAAATAGAGTTGTTCAAGAGATGGCACGTGTCATGCTACACAATAAAAAGTTGCCCAAATCCTTCTAGGGAGAAGCAGTTAATACTGCCTGTCATACACTCAACCGGGTGTATTTCAGACCTGATTCAAAGAAGACTCCTTATGAACTTTGGAAAGGAAAGAAGCCTGTTGTTAACTATTTCAGAATTTTTGGTAGTGATTGTTATATTCTACGTGATAAAGAGAACATAGAAAAATTTGTTGCTAAGAGTGACAAGGGATATTTTCTAGGGTACTCCTCTACTAGTAGAGCACATAGAGTGTACAATCTGAGAACCAAAACTGTGATGGAATCATCAAATGTTGTGAGCAATGATAAAGTATGTTTTGAAGCACAATCAGAAAATGTCACTCCTGTTCAAGATATGCCTGTGGAGAATGGTGACTCACTTCCTGTTGATTATGTTTGTAAGCACAACGATGAAAAGTTGATGGTGCTAAATGATGCTGTGTCTGTTCCATCAAGTTTGGAACCATCCACACCGGTACATTAGACTCAACAAGCACTACATGAGTTCAGCCCTTCACCGAACCAAAAAGGTACATCAACATCCCTAGTCAAGGGTCCTTCCTCTAGAATAAGACTTAACCATCCCTCCTCAAACATATTGGGAAGTCTAAATGATAACATTAGATTAAGGTCAAAAGCCTTAAGTGTAATTACCCACTCGTGCTATCTATCCCAATTCGAACCAAAAAAGGTAAATGAAGCTCTTCAAGATGCTGACTGGGTAAACTCCATACATGAAGAACTTCACCAGTTTATTCGAAGTGATGTGTGGGAATTAGTTCCTAGACCAAAGGGAGTAAATGTGATTGGAACTAAGTGGATCTTTAAGAACAAGTTTGATGAACATGGCACAGCTATCAGAAATAAATCTGGACTTGTTGCTCAAGGTTACACACAGGTGGAAGGGATTGATTTTGATGAGACATTTGCACCGGTAGCAAGACTGGAATCCATTAGGATACTTTTGGCTATAGCTAGTCATCTAAATTTCAAGCTATACCAAATGAATGTCAAAAGTGCCTTCTTGAACGGGATGTTGTAAGAAGAAGTTTATGTGGAGCAACCTAAGGGCTTTATTGATCCTCACAGACCGAATGATGTGTACAAATTGAAGAGAGCATTGTATGGGTTGAAACAAGCTCCGCGAGCCTGGTATGATAGATTGACTACATATCTCACTGAGCATGGATTCAAAAGAGGATCTGTAGACACTACTCTTTTCATAAGAAAGGATAAGAATAGTTTTGTTGCAGCTCAAATATATGTTGATGATATTGTTTTTAGTGCTACTAATGACTCTCTTGCTCATTCTTTTGCAAATAAAATGAAAGCCATGTTTGAAATGAGTATGGTTGGAGAACTAACTTATTTTTTGGGATTACAGGTAAAACAAACGGACTTAGGAATCTACATCAACCAAGCAAAATATGCAAGGAATCTAGTCAAGCATTTTGGATTGGACAATGCTGCACATTCCAGAACACCAATGGCTGCCAATGTCAAATTAACAAATGATCCTTCAGGTAAGTCTGTTGATGTTACATTATACAAAAGTATGATTGGATGCTTGTTATATTTGACTGCTAGTAGGCCTGATATTGCCTTTAGTATTGGTGTTTGTTCTAAATTTCAATCTAATCTTATAGTTTCACATTTGAATGCTGTCAAAAGAATTATTAAATATGTTGGTGGAACTTGTGATTATGGATTATTTTATAGTAAAGAGTCTAATCTGTCCCTTGCTGGTTTTTCTGATTCTAATTGAACTGGTAATGCTGATGATAGAAAAAGCACCACTGGTGGGTGTTTTTATGTATGAGCCAATCTTGTTGCTTGGATGAGTAAAAAACAAAATTTTGTGTCTTTGTCTACTGCAGAGGCAGAATATATTGCTGCTGGAAGTTGTTATTCACAACTTCTTTGGATGAAAAAGGTTTTAACTGATTATGAGATATCTCAAGATACCATGGTTATTTACTGTGATAACTCTAGTGCTATTGATATATCTAAGAACCCTGTGCAACATTCTAAGACTAAGCACATTGAGATTAGGTATCACTTCATTAGGGATCTTGTTGAAAGAAAGATTGTGTGTCTTGAGTATATTCCTACTGAGTTTCAGAATGCCGACATTTTCGCCAAACCTCTTGGTAGAAGTAAGTTTGAAACCCTTCGTTAAGTAATTAGTGTGATTCTGTGTCCCTGAACTGTTTTGTTTTCATGGTCCTTGTGCTTCATTGTTTTTCCTTTGTGACCATTGTTCTTTGGTTTGTGTGTTTTTCTTTTTTTTCTCTTGGATTTGCATTGCATTACATTCATACATTTCATTCTAGGTGTTTTTTCTTTATTTAATTTTAAAATTAAAAACAAAAAAAAAAAGGAAAGAAAGGAAAGAAAAAGGAAGCACATTATTGTTCTTGCACTATTCTCTTTGTTTTTTGAAAACAAGGTTGGTCAATTTTTTTCACATGACATGTTTTGTTGTACTTTGTTTAGCTTTGATGAGCTTATTTATTACACTTCACTAGTGAAAGTTTTGTAGAACATGTTGTGTAGGAAAATGTTTATGGTGTTTATCACTTTGTCTTAATCTTGAAGTCACATGTTGTTTGACTATCGAACTTGATCCTTTTGAGAAAGACATAAATAATCATCTCACCACCGTGCACTAGACAATCATGAACACCTTAGTGCATATTATAAGACTTTGTGCTCGAGAAAGTGTAGCATATGCACAAAAAGAACATAAGGTGAAGCCTCGGTTTAATTGATAAATCTCTTACATTAAAAATTGGTGTGTATATTATGAGGCAAAATTCAAGAAACTTACATGATTGCAAGCTTATGTTCTAGGAGATGTGGGAGTTATATGATGTAACTCTTTAGGTGTTAGTCTCTTTTAAATTCTATGTGATGAATTGTGTAGACTTTGTGATTGATTTCAATTCTCATATCACCTCACATGTATTCTCAAACTTTTTGCTAGTTGCACACACAACACAAGTTACTCTTTGCTAAACTTTGTACATGAAATTGTGTGTGTTTATGGTCTGTCCCACCACGTTTGAAAAATACCTTGAGTTTTACGCAAAACTGGTTTTTGTTACTTTAAAAATGGGGGAGATTGTTTAAAATCTAATTTTTTGGAAAATTGGGTTTAAAATTTGTATTTTGGGGGAGCATTTCATCTCATACTCATGCATTTGTTTTGTTATATTCAATGCTTTGAGATAAGTTTTCAAAAAATCAGGTTTTTTTTCTCAAAAGCTGTTTTTTTTTTCAGAATTTCGATTGATCCAATCTAATTTTTGATCAATCGAAATCTTGCTTTAAAAATTTTGTGAGCCTCTGCCTGGTTCAATTGATCGAACCTGTTTTTCGATCAATCGAAGATCGTATTTTAGGTTTTTTTAAAACAGTTCTTTGACTGTTTCAAAACATCTTTTTCAAAAAGGTTTTTCAACTTTTCTTCTCTCTCTGACTTGGCAAGGATTCACTACAATTTTTTTGTCGTTTTCCTCCAAAATTTCTGCAAGGTTTTCCTCCCTCTAAGCCAGTAAGACCATTCTATCCCTCATTTTGGTTTTATTTTCATGTTTTCATGCATATTTTCATGCATTTAAAGGATATTTTCGGAACTTTTGAGATTTGGGATTTTTGATGATTCACGGCTTGTTTTCTGAAATTGATCATTGGGTTTTGATGGGATCCTGTTATATTCATGTTTGTTATTGATTATTTTGATCAATTTGAGATTATATGAAAAATTGAAAATTCTAGGGTTTATGTTGAATCCGATTTGGGGATTTTGTTCAATTGAGTTGAAATTGATAAAATTGGCTTGTTGTTTTGATGTAATTGATCATTCTACTTAGTTTTCTAACTTGTGTAATGATCATTTGGTCATTTCTTTTGAAAAATCAACAAGCGGTTTAAATTTTTTTGGGGTTTTCGTTAAGAACTCTATGCTCAAGCCAATTTTGTGAGTTTGAACTAAATTTGGACTTAATTTTCTGCATTAGCTCATGCATCATATCATTTAATCTGTTCATGCATCATATAGTTCTTCTTGTTCTATATTATTTTTGTGCTAACTTGCAGTCTGCCCTTGGTTTTATTTTTGTTGTTTTTTTTTTCCATTTTTTTTGTGCTCTTGTTCCTTATTCTAGCACCATACCTAGGAAGACTAGAGCTAATAGGGTTCCCTCTACCCCTACTGTGTCTCCTTCTAGGGTTTAATTGTTTAGGAATGAGCGTGCGCGTGAGGCCTATAAGAAACTTAATAGTAAACATAAGATTTGGGCTGAGCGTTCTGTGATTCTAGATGAGGTCGATCCAGCCATTAGGGCTAATCTTGAGTCTAGAGGTTGGTTGTCACTCTTAGAGATAGATCATCCACCCCCGACTGCTTTGATTAGAGAGTTCTTCTCTAACCTCTCATGTCACATCTATGATTCTAACACCGTTGTTCAGAGTTGGATACGAGGTGAGGAGTTCACCATTACCCCTAGGGTAGTGGCTGAGGCTCTTGGGGTTCCGATTTTCATTGATCCGGTCTATCCCTATGATGAGTCACCTCCTATTGATGAGGTTATGTCACACATCACTAGATCATCTATCCAGTAGGGTTCTGATCCTCGGATCACGTCTTCTGCACTTTCTGAGACCGCATACTTATTTCTTAGAGTTATGTGTCATTCCTTGTGGCCCATTTCTCATCTCTACACCATCCCTCTGGAGCGATGTGTGTTTTTATATGCGTTTATATCTAGTGCTTTATTAGTTTTTCTCATTTGTTCCTTCGTTTTTTGAACGAAGTTCATAGGAGTTCTGCCATAGGACATGCGAGTATATATCCTATTTTCATTTATAGGATACTTTTGTTTTTAGGTCTGGCTGACTTTCCCTCTAGTGAGCCTGTCCATGTTGTTGGTCCCCTAGGTGCTACTTTCCTTCGTCAGAGGGCTGCTCATTTGAGAGCCGATCCTTCGGTCTCTTGTGGTGCATCCTCTAGTAATGTCCCCCCTCCTCCCTCCACAGGTGCTATTGAGACTTGGTGCTACTGCTGCTACTGATGTTCCTCCACCGACTACTTCGGATGATTCCGACATTCGACGTACGTTGGATCATGTCTTGATCATTCAGGCGGCTCAAGGACAGGTTTTGGTGGACATTTTGGATGAGATTAGAAGTCTACGAGTGGATTTGACACAATTTCGGAGTTCTTCGTCGCCACCTCCTTTTGATGATGGATTTTGATTGCCCCTTGGCATTCCGTCACAAAAAGGGGGAGTACATATGAGATGTTTTTGGCATACTATTTGTACCTGTTTTTGTTTTTAGGGGGAGACTTTTTTTTTTGATTGGTTGGAGCTTGTGGAGTTGTTTAGATTGTATCTAGGTGCTTCACTTTGTAGCATACTTTTTAGCTTTTGCAACATTGTCTTTACTTTGTTAGGATATTCATGTTAGGGGGAGTATATTTTGTGTTTCTTGTTTCAAAGTTCTTATTGATTTATGATTATGAGTTCTTCATTATTATATGTCTTTATTGTTTATGTTTGAAATCAAGATTTTTATTTTTCTTTACTTGTATTTTTTTCCACACATGCGGTTATGCAGTTTGTTTAAGTATTTCAAGAAATATACAGGTTGATTCAATTAAGCTGCTGTCTACTCTTGCAATTGATGGATAGTAGTTAGGATTCAATTTTTGTTTTTGAGCATTATTTTGTAAAGGGCTTTTTACTTGTAAACTTTGAGCTATTTAAGTTGTGTTTTGTCACGGATTGCCAAAGGGGGAGTTTGTTAGGTTCTAAAGACTTAGGCTTTGTGTATTTAGAATCCTAATTTGTATTGTTGGCAAACCATGATCAAAACAATGTATTTAAGCTGTTTTAGAAGTGCTCAAAGTTGGTTATTTGTTGTAAAGTTGGAATGAATTACTAAGCTAATTAAAAAAACTTATTTAGTACATTTTGATCGATCGAGGCTTAGGCTCAATCAATCGAAAATCGTACCTGATGTTTTTTAATTAGGTTTTCCAACTCAGCCCTAAAGTGTTTTAATTGGTTTAGGTTTCTAATTTACCCTAGGTATATAAGGGAAACTCTAGCTACGTTTTTGTGTTGCTCATATTGCGGTTTATGTGAATCTCTTATGAGATCTTTGATAAGCTTTCCTTCACATAGACTTAGGGTTTTCAAGGAGAAGATTTTTTTACACCTTGATGATCATTCCAGTTGCTGTCATTGAAGTTTAAAGAAAACACAAGCGGGTATGCTTATATTTGGTGGAGAATCCAAGAAAGAAGGAGTCTGTGGATTCGAACCTTGCACGTGATCGTGTCAGTAAGTTCTACTGGTGGGTAGCAATAAGAAGTCGAGCGTGGGGGCTTGTAAGTCTTATTGTATGAACTTCGATTCTTTCAAGATAGTGGATTCAAGTTTACCTCGAGGATAGCTAGGTTAAATCCTCCTCGGGTTTTTATCGGTTTGGTTTTCTAGGTGATCATATCTTTGTGTTCTTTATATTTTCGCTGCTATACTTGATATGATTATTTGATTGTGTTAACCTAGATTTAATTAATTTGACTAAGTAACAGCTTGGCTATATTCCTAGGTTAATCCAATTGTGTTTTAAGGGGTCTAAAAACTAACATAAATATATACTTTAGTAATTTCTTACTAAAGTGGTTAGGCCTAACTCTCTAAATAACCAAACCCATTAAACTTATCTCAAGGGAATATTTTATATCTTCGTTAAAAGACTATGAATTCCATCTTGAGAATATATATTCCATCAACACTAAATGTGGTTGCCCAACATACTGAGGTTTTGATTGTAACTTTAGATCTCACTCCTAATATATCAAAGCAACCTACACCTCATGATCAGGTCCATTATTCTCTCAGGATTAAGAGTTCATGCAAATAGAAGTTGTAAGATTTATTATTCATTTGACAGTCGTTAGGAGAATAATAAATCGCACAGTAGTCCAGTTCAATATGTCTTAACTCTTAAAGCATATCAACATATCAATTAGAAGTCTCCACTTCCATGATCAAGACAAATCATCTTAGTTGATATGTTATAGTCTTCGCAGATGAAATGTCCAATTTCATCACCGACTATGAATCAAAATTATGAGTTTACAAAGAACTTGTGATCTATATCTTCTGTGACTAAATAACATAAATCACATATTATGTATTTCATGGACTATATGATAATGTCCAAATATTCATGTTACCATTATTTTAGATAATAATAATAATAAAGAAACTTTATTGATTATAACATTAAGTCATACATAATATTATACATAATAACATACATAGCATCATACAATAGGATTTAAGGGCACAAATCCTAACATGGTGTTCTAGCATGTGTAGCCTTGTCAAGTCCAAATCTCTTGACTAGATTTTAGCATACTTTGCTTGGTTGATGTAGATTCCAGAATCTGTTTGCTTCACCTGCAATCCTAAGAAATAAGTCAGTTTGCCAACCATACTCATTTCAAACGTCGCCTTCATTTCATTTGCAAAAGATTGAGCAAGAGAATCATTAGTAGCACCAAAAACAATATTATCAACATAAATTTGAGCTACTACAAAATAATTCTTATCCATTCGTATGAAGAGATTAGTATCTGCAAATCCTCCTTTGAATCCATGCTCAGTGAGATATACAGTTAACCTATAATACCATGCCCTAGGAGCTTGTTTCAGACCATAGAGGGTTTTTTTCAACTTGTCGACATCATTTGGTCTATAAGGATCAACAAAACCCTTTGGTTGTTCAACATATACCTCTTCTTCCAACATTTGATTCAAGAAAGCACTCTTGACATCCATTTGATACAACTTGAAATTCAAATAACTTGCTATGGCCAAAAGTATCCTAATGGATTCCAGTCTTGCTACCAATGAAAAAGTCTCATTAAAGTTAATCCCTTCCACTTGTGCGTAACCTTGAGCAACAAGTTTTTCTTTATTTCTAATAACTGTACCATATTCATTTGACTTGTTCTAATCACATTTACTCCCTTTGGTCTAGGAACGAATTCCCACACATCATTCCAAACAAATTGATGAAGTTTTTCATGCATGGAATTAACCCAATCAGCATCTTGAAGTGCTTCATACACCTTTTTCAGTTCAAATTGGGATAGATAGCACAAGTGAGTAATTACATTCAAGGCTTTGGATCTTCATCTCATGTTATCATTCAGACTACCCAATATATTTGTGATAGGGTGATTTAACTTTACTTTAGAAGATGGATCTTTGACTAAAAATGTGGAGGTACCATTTTGTTCTAATGAAGGACTAGGCTCTCTTTGTTCTTGTTGAGTTTCATGAATCGGTGTGGGTGGTTCTGAACTTGGTGGTATTGAAACAATATCATTCAACAACAGTAGCTCTTCATTACTATACTTCCTAACATAATCATCAGGAATAGAATCCTCAACCTTGATAGGCTTTTCTTGAACCGGAAAAAGTATTTTCTGAATGAGGCTCTGAATATAGTTCATCATTGATCACCACATTTGAAGATTCCATAACTGTTTTAGTTCTCAGATTGTATTCTCTGTATGCTCTACTAGTGGATGAATATCCCAAAAAGTATCCCTTGTTGCTCTTTGCATCAAACTTTTCTAGGTTCTCTCTATCACGTAGAATGTAACAGTCACTGCCAAATATCTAGAAGTATTTGACAACAGGCTTCTTTCCTCTCTAGAGTTCATAAGGAGTTTTCTTGGAATCAGGTCTGAAATACACCCAATTGAGTGTATGGCAAGTAGTGTTAATAGCTTCTCCCCAAAAGGATTTGGGCAACTTTTTGTTGTGTAGCATGACACAAGCCATCTCTTAAACAACCCTATTCTTCCATTCCACTATTCCATTTTGTTGTCGTAAGGTTGAATTTAATCTATCATTTTTTTGGCTTTATTTAGTGCCAAATTTTCTTGTAATTTAGCATTTAGAAACCCTATATTTAGGTGGGAATCATGTCAGGGTAGTGTGTGAGAGAATGTGAAGAAAGTTCAAGAGTGTGCACTCAAGAAGAGCCTCGTGACTGGATCTCATGACTGGCTCACAACTGGCGAGTCACCAAAGGTAGCACACCTGTGAAGCATGTAGGGGAGGTGAAGGGTCACGCTAGCTGTAGTACTATAGAAAAAGCTTCCAGTCTAGCCAGGTAGTTAGCTCACGACTCAAACTCATGACTCGCTTCAGTCACGAGATCGAATCGCCCGAATGCCCTGTTTGTTAGAAACCTAACTATTCGCATTCCTCACTCACCCTACTATAAATACCCTTATACCCACGAAATGTAGAGAGCTTTCTAGAGAGAATTTTGAGAGAGAAACCCTAAAGAAAAACAAGATTGACTTATCCACAATCTTCATCCTTTGATTCTCCAAATTCCTATACTCTCACCCTCTCCATTGTTACATCCTTGAGAGGTACATTAGCCAAATTCTTATCTCAACATATCCATATTTGTGAGGAGGTTATTTGGTACTTGGGAAGCAGTACAAAAGGGACCAATTCATTTTGGTTGATGCAATGGGCTATTGTAGGATCTGGTAAGCTAGAGAAGACAAGGTTCGGCATAACCTTGTTGGAGCAAGAAGCTTGAAGGGCTTAGGTGCACTAGGTAGATCAGGCTTGGAAGGTCTTTTACTATTCATGGATCCTAACTTTATTCTCTAGTGGATTATTGATCGCTTGGAGGGCAGCGGTGAGGTTTTTCACTAAGGACTTTAGTTTCCACTTCGATAACACATCGATGTGTTGTCTTTGTGTTTGCATCTCTCTTCCCTTAATCTTTACCTTTTAAATATTGTTGTGGTTGTGATTAGTTTCAGTTTAGATTTTTTTACATATATTGTTTTAGCTTATTTTCATATTCAACACATACATTGTTTGATTATAAACTTGTGTTGGTAATTTGTAAATTGGGGGTCTAAACGTTCATAGGTGTTTTACACACTATTTGAACTTTCAATTGGTATCAGAGTGGGTACACTTGTTATGGTTTAAATACCTAAGTGTGATCCTTGATCCCGTGTGTTTATTTGCCATGGATAGTGCTTTGTTTGCCTCTATGCATGTTTTGGATGTTGATGAATGTAACATGCCACATGTTTGTGAAAATGCCTCTATGAGTGATAATACTCATGATTGTGATGCTATGTTACATGAATCTTTGGGTGTTATTGATATTCCTAACATCAAACTCTTAAAGAAAAACGCTAAGAAGTTACAAAAGAATTTGAGTAAGTTGTTTTGTGAAAATGATAATTTGGTTGCTAAGCTCAATGAATCCAACAAATTGGTTGAAAAATATAAGAAACTTGCTGAAAATTCTCTTCAAAAGCTAAAAGAGTTTGAATGTTTGAATATGGACTTGGATGCTAAACTTGTTTTGTCTAACAAACTTGTTGATAAGTTAAAATGTGAAAATGAATCTCTTAAGATGTTTGCCAAGTGTTTGGTTGTTGAACCCATTTCTAAAAAGGATGAAAATATCTGTTGCAATCATGTTGTGGTACCCGATTTTGTGCCTATTGTGTGTTTTACCTCAAAGGACAAATTGATGTACATTCCTCCATATAAAAGAAATCAAAAGATGGAGAGAAATGCTATTAATTCAAAGCCTCCATTTAGGTCTCAAATTAAGGTTTTGGATGGATCAAAGTTTGTTCCAACTTGCCACCATTGTGGTGTGATTTGTCATATAAGTCCTCAATGTCATAAGTTGAAAAGAAAACAAAAACCATGTTGCTAGGTTCCTTCCCAAAAAGCCTAGTGGACCTAAACACATTGTTTGTCACCATTGTGGTACTTTTGGTCATCTAAGACCACATTACTCTAAGTTTCATGCTCTTGAAAGAATCAAAAGAAAAGAGAAACTTGAGCTTCGTAGAAGTTGTGTTAAAAAGGGTAAACCAGTTTTGAGTGAAAATAGCATGTTGTTAAAGAAAGTGTTTAACGCTCTTGACTCCTTGTCGATGTGCATCTCTGGTTCTCATTCTTCCAACCCTCATCTCACTTCTCATGAGATACTCATTCCAAACATTCGATCTGTTTGGATAAGGGTTCCTATGGTTAAGCCTTTGCTCTTTTGGTCCTTGATCTAATTCTTTCAATCTTCGTAGGACCCTTCATGCATTGAATGTCATATCTTCATGCATTTTATGAATCTTGCATTTCTTTGTATGCATCGCTTTTATTTTGATCTTACTTTTATGTTTTAGTTTTGTGTGAGTAAAAAATCCAAAATCACATAAAAAGTGAAAAATTCAAAAAGTTTGACCGTATATGTTTAAGCACATATCACACGTGTCTTTGGCCTAGTACCTCCGTACAAATGAATTAGTGCATTTATAAGCTTAGCTTGTTATGTATGCACATCTATCTTTGTAGGAAAAATCTTGACACTATGTGTGATTGTTGTAAATGCCCAAAAGCCAAAGGCTTGTTCATCAAATTGAAATATCAAAAATTTCAAGCATCGATCTCAAAAGAGATGTAAAGATAAAAAATGATCAAATGTTATAAATTGTAAAGAAGCCAAATGAAAAGCCTCAAAGATATGTAATCATTTTCTTGTGGGAGGTCATATATGTTCATTTCTAGCTATCGAGCTTTAATCTAGCACTTTTTCACTTGATTCTTCGATAGATTTGCATGGCTTTAACACTTGGACTTGAAACCTTGTTCCTTGAAGTATTAAACACATCCTATATCTACCCAATTACAAGAAAAGTGCGTTTTGTCAAAGAATTAGCCAATTCTATATTAACATATGTTCCTAACATGATTTACATATGTCTTAACAGTTCCTATTAAATTATTGGAGATCTATTCTTAAAGAAATTGTTAAGTTATTTTGGATTTATTTGATTTAATTTTTGAGGATAAATTTTAATTGCTAAGAAGGCCTTGCACACTTACAGGGTGCCTACTTTATAAGCGTGCAGCGGTTGTCACATGCCTATCTTTATAGTTAGGTTCGAGGCGTGACAATTTTAATGGTATCAGAGCTTAGGTTATGATCTTGCAAACTCTAACTAGGATTTGATTTGGAATAAGGTTTGCGCACTAGGGATTACGGTTATAATCATTGTTTATGAAGGTTATTAAGCCATAGATAGTGTTCTTTTGATGATTTGATGAGAAGTGTAGGTGAGGTTCCATCACATGATGAATTTTGTTAGGTCAAATTCATTGGATTTTATATTTATGTCTCTTAGGTTTATGCATATGTGACTTATAAAATGAAAAGGAGGATTTTAATTGATATACTTCTATGTTCTTATACTAGTATTAAATGGGTGTGTTTTATTCTTGAAATTTTGTAATTGATTAGATTGGTTATTAAAACTTCTTCTTCTTATTAAAAGGGAATAGAGAGTGAGAAAAGAACAAGCAAATGAAATCTTCCTACTGTTTTATGACTAATCTTTTGAAAACTCAATTGATAGTTTTGCCTAATATAGTCGACCTACCTAAGGTTAGTTTGATATGTAGGGGATTCTCATAGGTCTAATTATTGAGTGATAGTTTACTATATTTCCTATTCGGAATTTGGAGTGCTTTTAGGGAATTGGAAATTGTAGAACTTTATTGAGTGGTTAAGGTTTGATGTTATGCAATTCCTTGATTTTAGTTTATATGGACTTAGGAAATTAATATAAAGTTCATAGTGTGAAGGGAAAATCAATCTGTGGTTATTGTAGTTCACTTTATATTATATGTTATTATATAAATTCTGAGGGTGTTTAAAGAATTCAGTAATATATTGGTGACTTCCTTGGATTCTAATGTTAAGGACCGACTTTTTGGGATCTTTGTTCTTGAGAAGTTTGAAAAGTATCAGGGGAGTGGGGAGGATTCATCAAAGAAGGGAAATGTGCTTTTCTATGTTGTTGTGGTGCTTGATCCTCAAAAGAAGTTGGATTATTTGAATTATTATTTATCAAATTTGTATGGAGAGAATGTTGCTAAGGATATCACTAACCGTGTGAAAGGTGTATTGGAATGCTTGTATGAGCATTATAATTCAACTCATTCATCATATTTGTCTATACAAAGCGCTAGTGAGATATCAAGAATGGAAGGTGTTGATGTTGATGATGATGATGATGATGATGATGATCTAGACAAATTTATTGCCTCTCAATACAAGGCCTTTAGGCAAGGAAAACAATTTGTTGGGTGTGTAGATGAGGTTCCAAAATACTTGATGGAGAATAGTGAAGGGGAAAATGACGAAACCTTTAATATACCAGCTTAGTGGAAGTATAAAACTAATAAGTATAGTACACTATCTCGGCTGGCATAAGATGTGTTGGCTATACTTATTTCTATTATGGCTTCTGAGTTGGCATTTAGTACGGGAGGATGTATACTAGACCCATTCCATAGTTCACTTGCCCCTAAGATGCCACAATCTCTCATATGTACTCAAAATTGGCTTCAATTTTCAGTGCAAATTTCGCTTCAACAAGCCATGGATAATGTTGAGCTATTTGAAGATTATGGAAAATATAATGTTCTTAAAATTTATTAACTTGTGCTTTAACTGAAATTTAATATATCTTGTATATTTAATATATCTTGTTAGTGCATTAAACGAAATTTAATATATATTATTATTCTAAAATGTTTTGAAGCTTTTTTGGAAGCAAAGTTAGCTTCACCTTCAACAACATCACCTTCACCATCAAACACTGTTACTAATCTTGACTAATCTGCCTACATACATTGGTGAGTTTTGCTTTTGTGTTATTTATTTATTTATTTTTGGGGATTGGGTGTCATTTGCTACTTCCTGCTATTGTTACTGATTGAAGCTTTTATCATATCTGTTTTCTTCAATCCTTTTCTTGGTATGTTTAATACACTCTTATGCAGGGTTAGACATGAGTGCATTCTCATTATCAGCCCATGGTACTATTATGTCTCATGGTGCAACCATGAACTTCTTTCTTATGGAACATGTCACTCTTTAATGTCTGAATTTGATTGGTTGATTTGCAATCTAAGGGTAGCCACTCTTATCTCTTTTTTCCCTCTTTTTTGCAGTCATACATTTTTTATTTTTTATTTTTATTTTTTATTTTTTGCTTAGTTTCAATAATTTTTGTGTTTGATTATTAAATTTTTTGGCCCTTTGGAAGTTATAATATTTGAGATTTTGGTTTCCTTTTTTCCTTTTTGGGTTTATTTTGGTGTTAAAAGTTAAATCTTTTGAAAGATTTGTAACCTACATGATTATTTGACTCATGTTAAATCTTTTGAATTGTGGTTTATATTCTCAATCTTTTGATTTTTGGTTACAAATTGAAGATTCTATGAAAATTTGAAGCTTCAATTTCTGTTTGGTTGCTTTGAAAATGGACAAAAAGGAGATGAATTGAATTTGAGTCCTATGTTTTATTTTTCTTTTTGTAATTGTTTCCTTCATGATATACAATCACTCAACCAAATGTAGCAGATGGCTTATTATGTCAAATTTATGCTGGTACATACTTTTCATATTTGCTTCTGTTTGTAGGTGTTTGGATTTGGGCTATGGAAGCATTAACTACTTACTAATGGTTGTGAGGTCAGAATGGCTTTGATTGTACACTTCTTTCTTACTTTTGTTTTTGGTATCTTAGGTGAATTTTAATTTTAATATTTTTAATATGTGAGGTGCACCTTCCTCATAATTAACATCCAGAACTTAGTTACACTTATGATGATCCATTACTTTTGATGTGTGTCGATGCTCATTTTTTGACAAAGCCCAGTAAGAGAAAAGGCCCAGCAACATGGGCAAACCAAAGTTAGCAAGCAAGAAAAAGCCATTGAGCCCAAGTAGTAGGAATGAATGGCTCACGGGATCATAAAGTGGGTTCTGAAGAAGAAAACGGGCTTGAATGGGCCTAGAAAGAGAGAGGAAGCAAACCCATGGGCAATATATAAAAAAGTGAGAATGGGCCATAGCAACCCTAAAGTAATGTAAGCAAAGAAAGTAAGGGGCTAATGGAAGACCCATCAAACCCAAGGATGAAGTATAAAGTAATTGGGCCAGGGAATCCCAAGAGAGTTAGTAAAGGCCCATGGGAAAGTAGGATTGGAAAAAGGCCGAGGAAACCCAAGGAAAGCAAATGGGTCAAGGATGCCCAAAAGGAAAATGGGACACAGGAGCCTGCAAACAGTGTAAGAAAAGGCCTAGTGAATACACTAAGTCACTGTGAAGGAAATAAACAGCAGGCCTAAAAAGGCCTAGCAGGATTGAATCAAGCAATATTACAGCAGGAATAGCAGAGTGGTACGGCAGGAAAATGCTAACAAGGCCACGGAGTGAACACAGAATAGGCCGGGGGAAGGAATGCCCACGATCCAACAAGGCCCAATCCCCAAAAGAAGCAAGTCATAAAGAATGATAGATCGGAAAACAACCCATGCCATAAGAAGCCAAAAGTGCATGGCAAAACATACAGACCAATCTCCAAAACACGGTAAATGCATGAGCGGCGGGTGAAGAAGGTGAAGCACGTGCGAGACTCAGGCACCACCAACCTGTACCCAGCCAATATAGGAAGTGGTGGGTCATGGGTCAGAGGGCATGGTTTGGTGGTAGGGAGAGAAAAGAAAAAACCTATTCTGGGGTTCTTGCTTAGGCTCTTTTGGGGGAAATGTCCTGCTAGGATAACATGCCACCCAAAAGAAGTAAGGATGAGTTGGAACCACTAGGTGCATTCCATGAGGGATAGACAGAGAAAGCATGCACTCTATAACAGGTAGAAAAAGCCACAGCAAGCAAACATACAAAATATCCTTCTTTGTTTGACAGAGGGGAGCGGCACAGCCAGCATAGGTAAGTGGTGGTGACTGAACCACTGACGACCAATAAGTGGTCGATAAGGACACCCACACCAGACAAAGGCAATTAAGGGCTAAAACAGTAAATACCAGTCACGGCAGGCTCTATAAAGGACTCCTTGCTATGCACTGAGAAAATTGGGGGGGGGGGGCGGATTCAAAAAATCACGGTAATAGGAATTTTTAGAGAAAAACATAACCCAAAAGTAAGCATTGAGAAGGAAAGGAATTAAAACAAAATAAAAAGAAAGCTAAGAAGTAGGAAGGAGTGGAAAAGAAAAACAGAGAATTTAGAATGGCAGGCATGCACCAATAGGTTGATTTCTTCTCTCCCTCAATAGCCTTGCTCTCTATAAAAGGAAAAAGATCTCTATTTGGGCATGGACCATTTTAGGCCTATTCTCTCAAAGCAATTAATTTGTTCTCTGAGATTACTCACGTTGAGGGAACGATTTTTTTTTTCCTTCTTGGTTTCAACCTATGTGTTACTTGTCATGGCAAACTAACGCTTTGATTTTGCTAACTCTTTTTATCCTTCACTTAGCTTATTCTATGTACAAAGAGCCTTTCTCACTTTCATTTATTGTGGATAAAGTAGTGATTGTGTTTCTTATATCATCTTTATTATATCTGCCTGCCATAGCTTACTTATAGTGGTTTTGCCTGCCATGGGTCTGTGATTAAACTCTGGCGAACGGGGCATAGTTTTTACACAAGCCGGATCAAAGTGAGTTACAATTGGACCGATCCCGGGTTTCTTACTCAGAACATTTGGGCCAAATATCGTAGGAGGCAACCCAGCCCAACATTTCAAAAAAGGCCCACTACAATGTGTACATTCGCACAATTGAATTTAATGGTAAGACGAAAAGCTATTAAATTAACAATACTATGTAACTTTGTAAAGGGTGAATCTATAATAAGTTGTAATTGAGTGAAAATCCATAACTTCATATGTATACAATCATACACAATTGGATTTGTTGGTCACAAGAGAATTTTTTAAATGAGATCAATGCTGTGTGATAGTTGGATAGGCTGAATCTATATTGAGATGTAGTTTTATGAAAATAATTGATTACATACATTTAGGATTTTAGCTAGAGTTTATGCGCTTCAAATAAATTCTAAGGTACATTTGCTTGATGAATAATGAATGTGGTATAATATGCATTTTCAAAGTAATCTATAGTAAATAGAACTTACTTTTCTTTTTAAAGTATTTTTGCTTTTGTATTTATTACTCAATCTTACCTAATGAATGCTTATGATGGAGGATTCATTGCTGCTCAACATTGGACTACAATTAAGAGCTACAATATATGCTTTAGATAATATTTAGAAAAATACACTTTATTTTATTATCAATTCAAATACTTAATTGCTACACATACTATAAGCTTTTAATAATGCTAATGCATGATTCTTGCATTGCATCTTTGTCATGTGTACGTAAACTCTTTGAATTTTGGTTAGAAATGATATGATACTTTGTTGAATGCTTGACTTTGCATAAAAGCTGTAACTTTTTTCAAAAATATAATTTGGGGGAGAGTTTAGCTTTTTCTTTATTTGGTGTTGCACTTTTGAAGGTAAAAGAGGTTGGGTCTTAAGCAGAAGGTAGTGACGTGCTGATTATTGTTTTTTGGAGAAGGGAAAAGGGTGATTCTTGCCTAATTTGCTCGACTATTATAAAGAAATCTTATTAAATAAATCTGCTAATGCAAAAACTTATATACTTTGTAAGGATTTGGATTTGGATTTTTATGCTTGTGGATGGAGCCATAACTTATATACTTTGTAATGATTTGGGCTTTTCTTTTCTTCTTCAGACCTATGAAAAGGTTGATGAATTTAGGTTGTTTTATTATTAGAATCCAAGTTTTTATTATTGATTTTCTTGACAATATTGGATGACTTGGGTTGATAAATTTAGGTTGTTTTATTATTGATTTTTTTGACAATATTGGATTTGGGTTTTCTTTGAAGATGTGAATGATGGTTCTGTTATGGAATTGTGCTTCTTGGAAGAGATTGGTGAAGGAATATATGAACAGCTAGCAATATATATTATTAAAAAAAAAAAAAAAAAAGTCCAACCTAAGACCCAACTTGAGAACCGGAAAAATCAACCCAATTTTTTGAGTTGGGTCGGGTTTCAAGTAGCCAAACCCAATTTCTATCGTACCAGGTTTCAGGTCACAGTAAACCCAACCTGATCCAACCCAATATCACTCCTAGCTCTAATATAGAGAAATTTTACATATGATTTAATTCGTGGGATTTGATTAATATAATACTGTAATAGTTATATAACGTGGTCAAAGGAGTTCGATTAGAGCCAACACTTATTTTAACCAAGCCAAAAATAGGCCACGATATACACTTCTTGAACTCATTCAAACCTAAAATCATGTATTGTCCCTCTTGCTAATAATAATAACTAGTCGCAAACCCGTGTGATGCACAGGATAGTTTTAAATCAAATGTTAACACATTCAAATTTAAACATCTCTCTAATTTCAATTATTGAAAGCTAAATTGACTCTAATATAAGATGAAAATGTAATATTATGAAGTAATATTAAAAATGAGATAAATACAAATATTATGAAGTAATATATTACAATAATCATAATGTGCTCTTACATTTGATTTAATAAGTATTACAAAAGAACACGCACGGGAATGCTACTAATTTTTTTAATTTGCACATAAGTCCCAATACCATGTATTTTTGCTATGTTTGTTTTTATTTTTTGATTTCATTTATTTCATGACTTTCATTAAATATTCAATGTATTCATTATATTTAAAAAAATGTTGAAGTAAAGCTGTATTCTCGAATAACTAAATAAAAGAGTTTAATTCCTCTCTGTTTCAATTTAAAACCAAATTGTGCATAAAAGCAAAAAAAAAATTTTTGTTCCAATACGCCTTTAGTACCAAAATCACAAATCCATTACAACCAAATTGTGCATAGAAAATCTTAAAGATTGAAAGACAACTTTAAAGTGTTTTTTGTATCTTCTTCCTTTGTTGCTTTGTAGTAGTCCCTGAATATGCCCTTTTGTTTTCCTTGAGTACAGATGTTGGTGTGAGTTGCACATTGCTTTAAACATCAAGTTTTTGTAATTTTGTACAATCACCATCTTCTTCAGTTGATAAGTTGTTGCTACATTCATTTGAAGTATCATTGATGTAAGCCTGACAATAGAATAGGTTAAGGAATGTATTACAACATATACATCTTAAATATCATATTTTTAATTTTGCTAAATTAAGAATACGTACTTCTGTCATTTTATTAAGCTGAATTGCTTTGTCAATTTCTTCAAAAGAGTCAAAAAGTTTCTTGATAGTGTAGAATTCCCATTCATACTCGAGATTTTAGTCATTTAGTTGTATTTTTCTTCTTAACTGAAGAAAAATATAGCATTCACATACTAACTTCAGAATTTAAAGGAAAAAAAAACCCATAAAAACATGATTATTTGATAAAATACAAATTGTACAAAGAAGTAATTAAAACAATGGAAATCTTGAGATGAAACAGTTAAACCAAACATAAAACCAAGTTTGAGATAACCAAGAAACTTAAATATGCAATCATATTCCAATTTCAAATTCTTTCTACAAACATATTACCAATAAATATGCAATGAACAGTACAGAATAAAGGAAAGATTGGTAAATACTTGACTTTCCTCATCTTGTAGTTGTATTACCAAATAAGCCAGATATCAAAATGCTAAATCCCTACCTACAAAACAGTAAAAATCCAATTTTCAGCCAAGAAACATTAATAGAATAGAAATAGTGCCGTGCAGAAAGTTTGAAACAGTGCAGTGTAGTGCAAATTTTAATGAAACAGTGCAGTGTAGTGCAAATTTTTCTTTTTTAATCTCCTTCATATCATCAAACAATTTGATTGTGAGAGCAGGTAGCTTACCCTCGTAAAAAAAATGAGAACTCTTCCTATATATGTTATTTTCTTCAAGAATTAAATAGATTAACATAAAAATTTCAATGATTCTATCTAATGAAAAAACAATCACTTGCGTCACCATAGTTGCTGCTGTTCGCTAATATTAACTCATTTTTTCCATAGTGACCAGTAATTTATAGAGGCAAAGGAACCCAGATATTAAAAGCAAAAGCCTAAACTAAGTCCTCTAATTGATTTAAGAATTTCATTTTGTTTTATGCAGTTACTTTCAGTTATAGTCTTGCAGCCTTGCAAGTATTTGAATGTATTGTATCTAATAATGTATCTCATCTAATCAGTGTCAGCTACATCATACCTTGCATGTCCATACGTTCATGTGTTTGAAGACAAAAATAATGTTGTTGAGCAATACAATATTCAAATCTGAAAAACTAAACAACACTGAAAAACTAACCTCAACGTACTCCACACCATTTTGCTAAGATTATTAGGAATGTTGTCTGATGAAAGCAAGCTAATAACTCCACCTCGCTCAATTTCCACTAAACAAATTCAAACACATACTTAGTTTCCACACAAAAAAATTCAAATTGATTATCACCATTTTACTATCTATTTAAAATATTGAAGATGTAACTCACTTCAAAAAATATTATCGTCAAAACACACTACTAAACTTAGTTACAAAGTTCCAAACCTAAGACTTATCTAAGTGTGTGCACAAAGAAACATAGCTAAAACAACACATATTAAAATAATAAGCCAACAATAAATTGTTGAAGTTACAGAAACCAATAACTGTCACATAAACAACTGAATAAATCCCTTTAGAATTATAAAATAGCTGACTTCACCATCTGTTGCGAATGCAATTCACAGAGTTCCATTTTGGGGATAGCCCAAGACAACAAAGCCCCACATACTAATATTGGTTATAATGTATCACACCACTTAATTCCAAGATACGTCTTTCAATTTACGATACAGAAAATAAAATAAAGCTCAATACAGAAAATTTTATCAATATATACTCAAAAACATTTTGCAAAAAATAGTAAATTGACCCAAAACCACCTACTCAAATCAATAATACATTCACATAAGAAAATTCCCAAGTACATGTATAATGGTGTTCTTGTTAAGGAGTGAAAAGAAGTGGAGCAACTATTATGACAAAGAATTCCATTAGCGTAATCATATTAATGAAAGTGGCAGAACACAAAGTGCTTTAGAAAACACCAGGTATTGACACATATGTGGCTAAGAAAGTGAGTCCACTTAGAAGCACTCTGCTTCATAGAATGGGATATTCTCCAATTACTAATTCTCATGGCCTTTCAAACCACCCATGGAACAATGAATTTTAGACTCAAATTGGAAACATCAAAAGAAGTAAAGGGAAATCCATAAAGCTGGATTGTTAGGGTCATCTATAAATATAAATATATATATATATATATATATATATTTTGTTTTTTCCATTGAGAGTGAAAGAAAACTAGCTATTTCAAGCATAACCTAATCTTTAAAACCTCAATAGTTCTTTTCATTGAAGTGAACTAATTCAAAGTAAATTAATTTGAAGTAAACAAAAGTAGATTAGATCCTAAGTCATAATTCTAACATCAAATTGATTGAAAGCAAGCATAAATGCAGACCAACCATAGACTACCACTAAACAAATTCAAACCCATAGCTCAGTTTCCACATAAAAAAAAAAATCAAATTGATTATCATCAAAACACAGTACTAAACTCAGTTATAGAGTTCCAAACCCAAACTCAATCAATTACAGATACAATGAGAAAAAAAATCCATGTTGTGAAAAAAAGCTAAACTAAAAGCTAAGAAATCCAAACTAAACGAATACCATACCTTTAACCCTGATTCGAATGGAGGAAAAGAATGAAGAGAAAGGCAAAAGAATAAACCTAGAAATTCAACAACCACGAAAAAAAGAAAAATTCAAATTGAAAGAACATTGCAAAAACTGATATAACTACACTAAAATTTGAGTTGCATGATTTCTTTAAATGTAAAATAGTTAGAAATTAGATGTACATAGATTATCATAGAGGTAAACGAATACCATACCTTTAACCCTGATTCGAATGGAGGAAAAGAATGAAGAGAAGAGCAAATAAGAATAAACCTAGAAATTGAACAGCCGTAAATAAAAAAAATAAATAAATAAATAAAAATAAAACTAACTAACTAACTAACTAACTAATAAGAATCAACTATTTATAAGACAATAGTTATAGAGTCCTAATAGCTATAGAGTTCTAATTAAATTTGTTTAGTAGTTACCTTTGGGCCGATTTCAACGAGCTGGATTGGGTGTATTGCCGACCGACATAGTTGATGGGTGAGACCCACGGCAAATGGCAAGGAAGATATGGCAGACCATGTCAGTGGGTTTCCGATTTCGAAGATCAAAGCTGGATCCGGATCCAAAAAGTTTGAAGGAAATGGTCAAATCTAAGATTTGGGGGAAGTAGTTGAGATGGTCAGATATGAGAAGAGAGATTATTTGAGTTTTGGGTTTTGGGGGGAAGGAGATGGTAGTGAGAGAGATACGAGAGAGAGATTTTTTTTTCTTAGAAGTATCGGTTTTTCAGAGCATCGGGAGTATCGGGTTATTAGTATTACTTTTTTTTTTTTTTTTTAATTTTTGGTTTTATTGTTTTGAGTGTCTAGTTTATTACGGTTTTTTTTTTTTTTTTTTTTTTTTTTTTTTTTTTTTTTTAATGTTGTGCTGACATGGAAAATTGTGAGAGTTTCAAAGATTTTGGTTTATATATATATATATATATATAGATGACACGGGGAGAGTCTAGGAATAACTAAAATTCACATAAATTAAGCAGCAAGTTGACTCATTTAGCTTCCAAATTCATGCTACTAATTAAGTTTGGTACATATATATCAACTCATCCTTAATTAGATCCCAAAGAAATCATTTTTATTATTGTCCCTCTTGTTAATACTTCAATTTAACCGACCATTTGTTAGCTTTGTGGATTTGAAAGAATAGGAAATTTTTATCACACCTTCATATATAATATAATCAACCTATGGTCCTGTTCTCTGTAAATGGATAACATAATTTTTGGACCATCGAATCTAATTTACATTCGCCCGAGCCAGCCCACAATGTCTCTAAATTCACACTTTTGTTCTAGTTTATGTAAGTTCATGATTATCCAATCAAATTGGAGGTTATCTTCATGAAATTCTTTGGCTTCTCTGGTCTTTTATGAAGTCAGTGACGTTGCCCCATCTTTAATGCCAAATAAGCCAAAACTCTGTATCCCACCAGCATTACAGCCAAAGCAGCCACATCCCACCACTTGTTATCAAGACCCAGGTACTTAATAGCCGGAAAATCCATTACTTTACATTTCACCACTGACCCACACTCATAAGCCTCATTCACTGAGTACTGTACTCCCACAAGGAGCTTGTAACAGAAGTGACTAAAAGAAATGTACTTCAACCAAGCTATAAAACATGGAATGTGCTGAATGTAGTATCCTCCAGCTAGTAAGAACACAAGCATGGTCACAGAGGCTAGAGTTGTTGCCTGCTTTACTTCCATCAGGATTGCCCCAAGTGCAAGGCCTAGCCCTTGGGAGACTAGCACATTAAATAGAATAATCAAGAGGGTTAGTACAAACGTAACTAGTGAAGGCTTGAGACCACCCATCCAGTAAGTGACTGTTACAAACACAGTTGGTAGCACAAGCTCCATTGGCAAGTCCCCAGCCATTCGAGCAAAGTAATAGGAGGAGAGACGGTACATCCCTGAGGAACGTTCTTTTATTAGCATTGGACGCTCCAAAGGAAACGCAAATATGGCATTGAATAGGGGGAAAAAGCCCCAGAAGATGGAGAAGAAAAAGAGAAGCCCAACCTGTTGCAGAGTATTTTTATTTTTTTTTTGTTAGTAATAATGTCCAACTTACAAGCAAACCAGGTAAAAAATGTTTTACATTTTAAAAATGTTGTTTGGTTGGAGAAAGATGAAAGCAAATAATGGTTGCTTATATTGAACAATACAAGCATTTATATGAGAAAAAACATGTGTCCAACGCTCTAGTGCTATGTCGAGAGCAAAAAAAAAAAAAAAAAGCTCTAGTGCACTGTAACATAGGCCCGACATTATGTGTCAATTTAGTGCACTGGAGCACTAGAATTTAAGTGGAGTAGTATTTTAGTGGCAATTCATAAAAAGTCAGTCATCCTTGAAGTTGCTTAAGATGAGCTTGGAAGTTGAAATAAAGTTTTATGGTCCTCATAGTCATACCTGATCTTGAATGTTTGAAGTGTCAGACCTCCACCACAATAGGCCTGACAGAACTGAGACAGAAATGACCTGAAAAATCCTTAAACCAGAATAAGATTCATGCTTTCTCTCTTTTAAACCCCTTCTCAGCAACACTTTAAATTGCTCCCACCAGCTGGTGGTCCATTGATTCTCACTACCTGTTAACAGACTGACAGTTAGTACAAACTATGCAAAAATAGCAGTACCCAAAAAAGGATATGTTTTGTGGCTTTTCTTATTAACTTTGGTGAACACTGCATAGGATAGCAACATTCAAACAAATCACGCAGATTGGAAAGATAAAACTTACTTCTTGATGATAATCTTCCAGATTTAGAAAGATTTGGGTCTCTTAAACTTGTGTGAATCTCAGCCTTCAAGACTGGATATAGGTTCTTTTTGTAAGATGTAATTAGGGACTGTTTGGTTGAATTTTGATCATCATGGTCTAATCTGCCCTGAAACTCTATCTGGTCATCCTGTCTTACATCAGGAGCAATACCTACATGGACAAAGAATCTTAATATAATTACTATAAGGAAATAGAGTAGAAATCTAGAATAATAAATAGAATGCAGCAAGGTCTTTCATTTAAAAATCAGAAATAATGAGAGTAATTGTGCATTCATCAAGACTAATAAGTGTAACACCCAGCTATAATTGGGATCCCAACACGATTGACAGTCCAAATAGTAGAAATAACCTGGCTAATAAGGCAGTAGGGAAAGACCAAACGTAAGTAAATAATGTAGTGGGGAAGGGCCAAGCACAATACAATGATTCAAGACGTGTATGTTTGACCACAGTTCAATTATTTATTAACAAACAATCAACATCAGTAAGGAAAAATTTGTTATACCAAAAACAAAAATGATTTAAGCTGTGACCCGCTTTATTGACTGCACAAATGCTTCGTCGAGTCACCAAAAGTTATTTGCTGTTGAGAGTGATAAAAAAGCAGTCCAATATATATATATATATATATATATGGCTTTTCAATTTGCATAATTGAATTTGTTAATAAAATAAGAACTTTTATCCTTTCATTAACCTCACGTTTTTGAATGTTAATGGTAACCCAGCTTTGTGAAGGCAAAGCCACTTTATAAATCAGATTTAGACTCATTTTCTAAAACTCTTTTTGGTGCTGAGAAATAGACCACCGCTTCGCTATTTATTCTTTTACAATATTTATTATATAAAGGTATCAAGTAGTTTGTTTGATATATATATATATATATATATATATGAAAAATGCTAACGAATGTTATTGGACACTAGTTAAGAACACAATTAAAAAAAGTTTTGACATCATTTTTATGAGAAATGAAAAAAATTGTCAAAATATATTTTTTTTTTTTTATAAAAACTTTCTCTGACTGAATTCTTAATCAGTACCCTAAAAGCACTCGTTAGTATGACCTATATATATATATATTTTATACAAAATAAATTCACATAGACAAAACTGAGTTTGGAGTCTATTTTGTGTGGTTCCTACATATAACATGAATAATCCAGTTGCCCCTAAATAAGGAGATCATTATCTATCTGTAATGACGTCACAAAAAAAAAATTTATCTATCTGTAATGATATCTTTTCCACCAGCATTATTTAATTTCGAAAACGGACTCTTACCTAAACTCATCAGTCATCAATCAACAACTGTTTAAAAAGTTTCTTTTTGGGTAATAAGTTGTGGTTCTGTTTTGTGTGGCATGGTCACGTGTGATGTTTACACATAGATACATGTAAGAGCATATAGCCATTAATAAGTACCATGTTATAAAATTGTATCAAGTTAGAGAGAGAGAGAGAGAGAGAGAGAGAGAGATATTTAAAACCTGATATAACTACTGGAGTTGTGTATCCGTTTTACTCTTTTTAAATGGATTAGCTAGGAAAACATTTCTACGTTTGATAAAAGATCAAAAAATGAATAGTAAAAAAAAAAAGTAATAGTATTAATGATATGACTGTAATAATTATAACAATAATAATTACCAAAAAAAAAAACAATAATAATTACCTAGATGTTTAATTGCAATTAGATTTTAGCTATATTACTGGGGGCAAATCTTGCTTGGGTCCAATGTACTTTAGTAATGAAGGCAAGCTAATTAAGTCCTATTATTTTGTTTACCAAATGAAGACATTATAATGATTTTTCTCTTTTTATACTATTTATGGAAGTTAAAAAAGAAAAATCCATACCATTAGCAAGATCGAGCAGAAAATCAGCTGGGTTGACAAAATTGAAGGCGGGCACAAAACCAATGGAACCAAAATAGTCCATGACCTGATCCGCCTTGCCACTATAAATGGGGCATCCATCAGACAATACAATCACCTTGTCAAACATCGTATACAACCTGCTAGAAGGCTGATGAATGGTGGTGATCACCGTCCTGCCACCGCGTGACAGCCCTTTCAACGTCACTACAATACGCTGAGCCGTCGTGGAATCCAACCCGGAAGTGGGTTCATCAAGCAACAACAGACTCGGATTCACCAACATCTCTTGCCCAATACTGACCCGTTTCCTTTCCCCACCTGAAATACCTCTCAAAAGGGTTCCACCCACAACACCATTACGACATCGTGCGAGTCCAAGCTCTCGTATAAGCATCTCAGTCTGCTCAATTTTTTCTTGCTTTGAAAGCTCTTTAGGTAACCTTAACAAGGCTGCATAGGTTAAGGTTTCGAGCACAGTGAGGTGAGGGTATAACACGTCGTCTTGTGTAACAAACCCTGTTTTTCGCTTCATGGAGCTAGAGAAGGCTTTCCCGTTGTATGTTATGGTGCCAGAGACTTTTCCGGGTAAACGGCCTGCTAAGGCAGTTAGTAGAGTGGTCTTGCCACTGCCTGATGGACCCAGCATTGCTAGAAGCTCGCCTGGTCTAACAACACCGCTAACACCGTTCAGCAGAGTGCGAGTTGGTTTGGGCTCATGAGTAGGACTCAAACATGGAGATGAGTCCTTGCCTGTGGTACTGATTCTCAAGTTTATACTATATGTCACGTCTTCAAACTGCGCAAAATAAAAAAATAAAAAAAAATAAAAAAAATAAAAAATAAAAAAAAAAAGAAGAAGAAGAAGAAGAAGAAGAAGAAGAAGTTGCAATAAGATGCTATTGTTTGTAACAATTAAAAACGTTTAATTATGTGAACTGTTGCAATAAAGTCCAGGCAATAATAAGTTCACGCGACACTTATATGTACCTTGAGTGTAACAGGGCGTAAGGATCGGTGGAGAATGGAGAATCTGCGGGCTGAGTTTGCTTGTTGTTGGTCTGGCATCTGAGCTTCCAAACGAGGACTAACATCAGTAGTTGTAGAACCAGATGGCTCAGCATGGACCCAAGCGTTCTCAGAGCGGTTTGCGAGTGAGATAGGAGTGTTAGTTTCTTGCTCAGGGGGCATCATTTTTAGAGGTGAGAGAGAATGAAGTAATGGCGGGGAAGCACAGAACTAATAGAGAGGAGGGAAGGGATCACATGCAAGAGCAAATCATGTGACTTATAAAGCGAGGAAGACACGAGAAGTAGAGTAGTAGACTATGGTGTGTGATTCATGATATATTATACATAATATATATATAAAGGACTATGGCCTCAAAGAACTACCACCAAAACTTGTAATTGACCCAACCAAAGGAGTATTTTGGTATGGGGGTGATGAATTTGATCAATTACAATGTTCATTCTTGTGCACTTTTTTTTTTTTTTTTTTCTTTCCTTGTTGTTGAGTGTACATTTTTTGTACTTAAATACGTGTTTGAATGGCATTCGATGATTCGAAAGGATCGTGTGCTGTCTCATCTTAAAAAACTTAAAAAAGAAGTTTAAGAATTTTATTTAAAAAAAAAAAAAAATTATTTATTCCGACAAGTTTAAGAGTTGAGGACAGAAAAAATTATATCATATGTAAATTTTAACCCTTAACACGTACAAATGGTATTGGCTGGAATGATCTAACATTCTTATATACTTAACCACTTATTCTTAAAAAATTCTACTAAATTTTACAAGAGAAAACCAAGGACCATGCAAAGAAAAAAGAAAAAAGTTTTACAAGAGAAAAAACAAGAAAATTATAAAACGACTTTGGTCAAGACAAAATAAAAGTGATATTATCTTAAACTAAATTTACTTGCCTCTTATCTAACTAATATATTAAAAGGACGGACAATTATTATTTACTTACATATCATACATATATACTTAAGCTTCACAAATACTAATTATTATTTCATATTAATCGGACATCACATTATGTTTATTTGAGCAAAATTTGAAGACAATATCTTAAGTATAACTCGTTAAAAATACATCACTGCATGTGGTCAATTTATCCACGGCAACATAATCGGTGTTACAAGTTAAGAAAAGTCGTAATTAAGAATGCAGCTTTACTATCGTCGCTCTCAGAGATGTTAATCCCAAACAAATAGAACTCTAAGCAACCCCTTTAATTTCTCTGTCTTCGCTTTTCATTATGGGTATCTCTTTTTGAGGGGTGCCTATGTACCCAAGAGAAAAAGAAAAAGTGGAGTGCTGGGTTCCTCACTTCCTCGTGCCCTTTCTAGGTGTCAAATGCCCATTCAATGGAAGAGATAGTGGTTGAGATTGTGTCCGTCTTTCCTATAAAAGGCTTGGCAGTAAGGTGGTGTCACTTTCACTGAAAGGTCTTTACTTTTATTTATTTATTTTTATTTTTTTAAATTTGTACTTAGAATAAACTGGAAGCTCTTTATTTACTTCCGTAACTATATAAATTACTCTAATTATTAATTTATTATATAGGCAAAACGATGAAGTCTCTCACAGTTTGTTGGACTGGAAAGAAAACTTATAAGGGGAGGAATTGTTTGATTATATATATGTGTGTGTATATATTCGTACAAAATGATTCGTTCAGTCTGTTGGACAATGATAAATTAATTTTTCTAAACACAAGCTCAAGAAGACAAAAATGTGAAATGAATGAAATCAACATCCTCTATTTTTCAAGCAACTATTTGGGAATATATTTTTGTTTAATGAGCCTGATAATGCCCGTATTATTTTGTTTGAGAATAGAACATACCACCATGCGTAGTCATCATGATGTACGCTTACTATATGTGCACATCATTCTTTTATTCTTTTATTCTCTTCTTTTCTTCTTTTTTTTTTTTTTTTTTGGTTGTAATCACTGGAAGCAGTATAATTTCAAATAATATATATATATGTGTGGGGGGGGGGGGGGGGGGAACATATCTATATATATATATATATATATATATGTGTATTAATAATAAAAGCAGAGAGAAAATCCAATTAAGTTTTAAATTAGATTCCAATAGTTATCTAATTTTGCGCCATATGTCCTATTTAAGTTTTTTTATTTTTGTTCTAAGTGAGTTAATGATGTGCAAAAGATTAAGGGTCTAATATAAATAAACCATCAAAAACTCAATAAACAAAAACAGAAAAAAAGAAAGAAAGAGTAAACTCATGTGTATATCCAAAAGAAATTGGATTTCAATTGTTGTCTAATTTTGCGTTGAGTGCCCTATTTAAGTTTTCTTTTTCATTTTTGTTCTAAATGAGTTAATAAGGTGCAAAAGATAAAGAATCCAATATAAATAAATCATCAAACACTCAATAAACAAAAAAAGAAAAAAGAAAGAGTAAACTCATTTGTATATCCAAAAGAAATTAATATACTTGTCTCATCCCCCTTCCCCTATATATATGTGTGTGTGTGTTTAACAAATAAAAAAAGAAAAAAAGAAATTAATATAAAAGCATGAGAGAGAGAGAGAGAGAGAGAGAGAGAGAGAGAGAGAGAGAGAGTAATTTGAATCCATATATGTTTATAATTGAAATTTTTTTAATTGTACTGCGCATATGCATAGGTTATATATTAGTTGAGAATAAATGTCAGACCTCAAAATTTAGGACTAATTTATTATTATTGTTATATTTATTTCACTTTTCAAGGTTTAGGGCATACGTATATATGGATTTAGTATGCTTGATCGATTTTGGCTAGAACGAGACCAAAATAGCGTGATACTTCACGTTTGGACTCTTCACATACGCATACTACTCAACCATTTCAGGCTAAAAATTGAAGAAAAATGTACCTAATGAGTAAGCAAGACATTGAAGAAGTCAAGATGATATATGAAAACTCAAATTAGTGGGAAACACTAATACTTGTTTAGACCCCGAATTTTAAAATTACTGTTTAATTGCTTTTACTTTAACTTATCTAAGTGCGAAACAAGAGTAAATGAAGTGCAATCACCGAAACTACTCTCTAAGCCAAGCAAGCAAGCAACAATAAATATAAAACTTCAAGAGTAAGGAAAGAGAGATGCAAACACAAGATAATACCAAGACATGTTATCGAAGAGAAAACCGAAGAACTCGGCGAAAAACCTCTCTGCGACCCTTCAAGTCGAAATCGATACACTAGTGAATAAGTTGGAGTACACGAATAATAAAAAAACCCTCCAAACCTAGTCTACCTAATGTACTTGAGCCCTCCAAACTGCTGCTACCAATGGACTTCTCAGAGTCTTGTCTTCACTAGCTTTTCGGATCTTGCAATACCACCCGATTGCATCTGCCAAGCCTCACCGATTTCTTTTGGCAAATCCCCAAAACTTCCCAAGCTCCAAAACACTCTCTATACTCTAAATATGTGTGGGTTTGTGTTTGGGTACAAATATCCTCTCAAGGTATAACAATGGGAGAGGGAAGGAGAAGAGACAAGAGACTACAATGATTTTACACTAAAGGATGAGTAGCTCTCTCTCTAAAAGGTGGGTGTGTTGTAGAAACCTCTCTAGGGTTTTTTCTGAATAACCTCTTTCACTTTTGTGGGTAATGAGGGTATATATAGTATGGGTGAAGGGTAAGAAAGTCATCTTAAAATCCTCCAGGAAGAGAGTTTCACAGATACCTCACGAGATAGCCTTTCTTGAAAAGTATTCACGAAATACAGCCTGACACTTGATTCTTTAGCTTCCAACATGTGCTTCTCATGTGGCCTTTTTGCGGGAACCTCTATTCATAAGATTCTCGCGAGATAGTCGCGAAATTGCACTAATCTTCATTGCAAGCTTAATTCTTCACCAACTTAATACTAAATCCAATACAATTAAATCCCACAAAATACAAGAAACAAAATTAATGCAATTACAACACCTTTTGTATTGCAATAAACCAACATAAAACATAGTTGTAAATCACAACTTTACAATCTCCCCTTTTGGCTATTCTGTGATAAAAACACCATATAACAGACTCTAGAATTAAATGCAATTTTGGGAACAATGACAAAACTCACTCACACCTAAATCTAAAACATGTGATGAACTTGGAACATATATACCTGTAACCTGAAACACTTGCACAAAACACATTAGACCCTCAAGGTATAGCAAGTAATAAATGACAAGTATAATGTAACAAGTAAATATACGATCAAGTAAACATAATGTGAAACATATGAGCAACTTGATCAAACACATGACAGTCATATGGAAATGACTACAATGATCATATAGCAAAGCAAATGATCATCCGAACATGCAATTAAAAAAACACAATAGCATAAGGATGTATGCATGTCCAACACACAAACACAATGCGATGAGAGCAACAAAGCATAGATACTAAACATAACTCAAAGCACCATAAAGCAAACAAGAAAACAAACATAATGTAAAGCAAACAAAACAAGGTTTTCTCATAAAAGATGTCTTCTCCCCCTTGGTATATGCATCTCCCCTATGAAATTTCTCCCCCTATAAATGTGCACGAGATAGAATTTCTCCTCTTGAGAATGTGCACAAGAGTCATAAGAAATGACAATACACTCCATTACACTCTCTAGTATACTATCCCCCTTTTTGTCACGAATAGACAAATGAATCAAGAGAAATGAGGGAAAGAAAAGAAAATATGAATAAGGATAATGATGCATGAGGGGTGCAAGATTAATGAGAAAAAGAAGCTCAAACAAAAGACAAAACACCTTAAGAACACAAAGCAATAAAGCATAAAGTAAAACATGACATGCTAAGGATGAGGAAACAAGATATAGACCAAGGCATGATAAGGGTAGCAAAGGTGTGTGCAAGAGGTGGCTATGTGCAATGCATGAACAAAGTATGAGAAATGCACATGTGGGGCAAGGTGTGTAAAATACACAACCAATAAACTAAACATGTTCCTAATGAGGAAACATGAAAAACCCCAATATTTGGTACTCATCGAAGTCCAAAAGAGTGAAAAAAAATACCATAGAGGCATTTTATCAAACACCTAACATGCACACACTATACATATATAATTGTTAGAAATATATTAGACATATTAGCCCAATGTAATAGGTCCAAGCCCACTCCCACTTGTACTAATAGTTTAGGGTTTAGTCGCTTATATATACTCATGTTAGGGTTCATTGTAACATAGGTTTTTGTACTATACTCTTATACAATAAAGATGTAACCCCTAAGGGATTCCTCCATAGATATAGGCCAACAAGGCTGAACCACGTAACCCTCATGTTCTTAGTGTTCCTATTCTATACTTCCCCTTTTGCATCTACTCTAGCATATACAACATGGTATAACACATTGTGTTGCTAATATATTTAACATGGTATCAGAGCCAAACTTCGTTCTTGGCATCAAACAAACATCTCTACACAGTAAAGAAGATTCATACATGCATAGCACAAATTCACAATGCCCCTACTTAACTTCAGATCTAGACCTCACAGCATCACGCAGCTGCCATGCTCATTGGCGTGTCAAGATCCTCAAGCCCAAGCAATCCGTGTCTCTCCCTATCAAATCTATGCAAATCAAGCCTTCGCTTAACGAAACCGACTATGCAGACATGCTTATCGGCCTCTCGTGAGAAAAACCTAGAATTCCAACAACCATAGGCAATCATACATGCTTCCACGTGCAGACAGAGTCCTTGGCTCTTTCTCCTATGTGCTGCCACGATTTCCTCATGTGCAGCTCATCCATCGGCCATGTCGATCGCTGATATACCTATGGAAGAAATCTGGCTTTCAACCGCTGATACACGTGCCTCCACGCGCCGACTGATTTCTGGGTTCTCTTGCACACGACAATGGTTATCTTAGGCTCCAACCACATGCTAAAAAAGCCCTACTGATGTCATCTGACGTCATATAATAACGTTATCAATCCACATTAGCAACCCCGCAAGGACATCCACGTTAGCCCTAGTCCACGTCATTGACATGTCATTGTATGACGTCAATGGCTCTACAGCTCAATCTGTGACTAGACCTAGAAACCCGGAACCGACATGGACAGTGTAGCTATTGACTAACCTTGACTTTTGGTTGACCATTGACTTTGACCTTCGTTGACTTTGACTTTTGTGTTGACCTTTGACCAAAAGTTAAAATTTTCAAAAAGGCATTTCTTACTCAGTTTTTTGCGTAGATTCTAATTTTGGACTCCATTTATTCTTTTGGAACTCCGAAATTGGTCAATTGGCACTTTCTTTAATGTGGTTTCTTCAAAGGCATTCTTTAAGGCGTCTCCAAGTGATCTTCTTGTGCTTATCCAACCTCAAGTATTCATTGAGCTTCCATCTTGAGTTTGGGGGAGGGTGTTAGAGATATATTAAACATATTAGGCCAATGTAATAGGCCCAAGACCACTCCTACTTGTACTAGTAGTCTAGGGTTTAGTCGCCTATATATACTCATGTTAGGGTTCATTGTAACACAAGTTTTTGTACTATAGTCTTATACAATAAAGAAGTAGCCTTTAAGGGATTCCTCTGTGGATGTAGGTTGATAAGGCTGAATCGCGTAACCCTCATGTTCTTAGTGTTCCTATTCTATACTTCCATTTCCACATCCACTCTAGTATATACAACATGGTATAACACATTGCGTTGTTCATATGTTTAACATGAACAATGCATGAACATGCGAAAATCTATCCTTAATACATGATTAGAATGCCACAAGGGGCCAACATCCAACACAAATAGACATTTTCAATGAAAGATAGACAAAAAATAAGTTTTCCCGACCCCTATGGTTAAAATCCCAACCATGAACACAAAACCCCCCAAAAACATAATCTAAAGATTAAAATCAATGAAAAGAGTTAAAGATTATCTTAGAGATGTTAATGGAATGAAAAACAATTTAATATAGTTAGGTTTTGATGTAGAAACATTGAAATAAGGGTTTAGGAGAAGATGAGAGTCAGAAAAGAGTCATATGAGGAGTTTTGGACCAAAAGCTCATGAAATACCCATAAAATAACTGATTTGGGAATTTCGCAAGATAGCCTATTTGTAAGCTACTCGCGAAACTCACTACCTGATGACCAAAAATTCCAAAAATGCATTTTTCTACTTCGCGACTCATAAAAGACACTAACCCCTGTTTTTCAACACAAAAACAAGCTTGAAACATTAAAAAACAAAGTAAGTACAAA